>JAHWFO010081061.1:490322-520254 GCA_023313115.1 Rhysida immarginata | reverse complement strand
CGCAAAGAGATCGATATTACTCGCAGCTTATTTAAATTATGAGTTATATGACTTATGATCCAAAATAAGTTCTAAATATCGGAAGGAGTCAGCCTTTTGTTTTTGTTCACTTCATTTAACTCTTCTACATTATTTTTCATATTTATACTACCAGTGTCTCGTTTCATATTACATCCAAAAAATTCATTTACATAGTTCCATTTCTTTTTAAAAGAAAATGCTGATTCAATGCAGATAATGTAATATTTATATTTACGTTTTTTAATGAGTTACAACTTCGTTTCTGATTTTTTTATATTTTTCTTTTAATTCTGCATTACTGAATTGTTTTAATAATTTTTCCCGCATCTTTCTCTTTTTTTTTATCAATTTAATTACTCAATTTGTTATCCAGGGTTTAAGTTTTCTATACCTATCTTTTACTACACTTTTTCAGTTTTATATATTATTCCTTCTTGGATTTTAGAATGAAAATATTCATGCTTTTCATTTAAATCTTTTACTTGTTTCACATATTCCAATCCGTACTTTGAATGAATTGCTGAAACATATGAAATTCATTTTTCCTATTGTCTATCAGAAGGAATATATTTTTTCTATTATATTCGTGTATGTGTTACTACATCCATAAATACAACAATTTATACGACCAATTCTTGTATCCATGATTTTTTCAAGTTAAACTGCAGCACACTTTCTCCAATGAAAGCACGCTCCTTATCATTTAAGTTTTTTCTAACGATCGCCACCAGACCGCGCTGCCGTCAACGTTCTCGGTCCCTATATACAGAATTCGCCAACTAGCTGAAGTATTTTCCTGTAAAGGTATGTTACGCCATGACTATCAACAAAGCACAAGGGCAGAGTGTCAAGATGGCTAGCGTAGACCTCAGAAGTGACTGTTTCTCCCATGGCTAATTGTTCCAGAATCAGCTCACCTGACAGTCTGGTCATCCTTCAGCTAGAAGAAAAGACAAAAAATATTGTTTACAAAGAAGTTCATAGTATATGAGGAAAAGGTATAAAACCAATCCTGAAGCCTTCAGTTTCAAGCTCCTATTTTAAGGATTTCCTAGAAATATATAGCTAAGAAAGGCTAAGTCATGGGCAGTGCGAAGCCTGCGGGTAACATCTGGTACTGGATAAAAACATCGATTATTTAATCAACGTCGATGACATCGCTCGGCCCTAACAAATAATTACTCAGTCAATGCGATGATAAAGTAACAAAAACAAAAAAGATACAATAAATAAGTCTACAATAAGTGTACAAATTGAACGTTACAGTTGGAAAGCCTAAGCGATCAGTATGTTATTATGAAAAGGAAGTGAAATTATTTAAAATAATTATTTGAAATATTAGAAGGGTTGGTGGGAAAAGAGAAACATGCGGGAGGTGGGGGTGGGGGTATCGAAACCCAATGGCCACATGTACGGATCGAGAAAGAACTGCAAATCATCTTTGAAGACATCGAAGTTTTACTCGAACTGTGTCATGTTTTATAGATACATTGATTTTGTTAGGAAAAATAACAAGAAATGGCCATTAGTTTTAAAGAAAAACGTTCGTTTAACGAACGATTAATACACTAGAGTGCTTTTATTACCACCATTATAAAGGCACTCTAAAATACACCAATCAGAAGAGACTTCTTGCGGTGGCATAATTAATTGTGAACTGAAAACGGAAATTTCACGATGCCTCCGCAGGCTATGCGAAGAGCCACTATCCGTATCAGTAGCGAATTCCACAACTGCTTGTTCTCGCGTTTTAATTATGAAACAGGCTTAACACTTAATCAAATAAAACCACTCGGACTTTGTTTAACTAAATATACATAGTTCAATTGTCTATCTCACGTTGATTTTCGCATTCGCCCAGATAAATCACAGAAGGGGAAAGGAATCATCTTCCAAATAGTTTGTTTTTTCCTTTTCACAAAAATTTTTGGGGTTTCGCAAAGTTATAGGGCGTTTATATGTATCTCGCATAACTCAAAAACGATTAGCCGTAGAATTTTGAAATTTCGTAGTTAGGACTCTTGTAACATCTAGTTGTGCACCTCCTCTTTTGATTACACTACCCAACACGATTTTTACCTCCGGGATGTTCAAGGGTTTTTCTGAAGTATTTTGTATCGTAAAAAACGAATTTGATAATTTAAACTTCCTATCACATCGCAATTCCTTGTTATTAGGAGATAGAGGCCTGAAAGTGTGGAACTTTTAAAGTTTTTAACCCATTTTTATCGATGAAGACAAAGAGATAGAGAGTGGGTCTTGCAGACATTCCTGTTCTACTTTTTGATGGAATTTAAGAATCCGAAGTCAGAATTTCAAAAATTCAAACTCTTGGGGGCAGCAGTCCTATGGAGGCAGCGTGTCCTTTTCATTTTCCTTGGTCAAGCCGTGCAAAGGCGATTCTGGAACAGTCTACACTCTATCAAAAGACTTGTTATCTTTGGTCTTATCACCTGTAAGTAATGACAATATCATTCAAACTCTGTTCTATTACCACTCGGTAATTGTGAGAAATAAACGCATGCACCTTGCTCATTCGGAATAGGTTGTCGTTGTTGTACCTCACCTCCCTTGAACACGACCAAATCGCATATGTTTAGTGTTGATCAAAAGACAGTGCCTAGAAAGCAGCCCTTCCGGCCTGCCTGTGCCACAGTTTTTTTCAGAGTCACCCTGAAAGAAAGTTTCTTTCCTAGCTGCACGCTACAACATGTACTACCGCTAATGTTGCTTGGTTTATTTTTATCCCCTTTTTATTTTCTCCTTCGAAGTATGGAGAATATGAGTCAATAAATTAAATAAATAAATTCTTTATTTCACAATTTTATGAAGCAATATTTAAGAAAATTATTTACAATTTGATTTAAATAACTTCGGGTATGATTTTGACACGAAAAATGAACTAATCTAATGACAATGAAATTCTTTGTACTTCAATAATGAATGAGAACTATACGATTAAAAATAAATGTGATTATGTTACAACAATAATTTAAAAAATATATCTTACATAAATAGATTTTTTATATAAATAATGGTTATGTTCTTTTTATTTAATGAAAGCTATTTTACAAAAATAAATAATGCTAAGAAAGCTTAGCGTTGTTGCCGTTTCCCTGAGTTCAATTAAGAAGTGTGTTGGTCGAAGAAAGGGGTCCGAGCTTTCACTCTTTCATTGGCCTGGGGATGGCGCAGATCCTGTAAGGTGCAGGGCTCAGCGTCGTCGTCGCTACGGGAACGAGGCTGGGAGCGGCAGCATCCTCGGGCACCGACACCGAGAAACGGCGCAAGAGATTCGAGAAGACCATGTGAAGCTCGAGTCGAGCAAGAACGGAACCAAGACAGGAACGGCGACCTGTAAATCAAAAGAGAGAGAGAGAAAAAAAAAAAGATTAAAAATTAAAAACTAAAAAAAGGGAAAAATAACAAAACTAAAATATTTTTCTTTATTAAATATAAGAGAAAGTTGGAAAGGTGTTATTTCTAAAGGAAACAAAATGCACATTTCCAGCACTGCCAGACAGGATTACAATTAAAGAATACGTAAATAAAATATATAAAATAAAATTTTAAAGTATACACGTTCACCTTAAAAAGTGTAGTAAAAAGAAAAAAATCTAATTTTAAAAAACGTAAAAGTGTGGTGGCGCGTTTATTTTATTATGTAATATTTTCTTTTTAAAATTTAATAATAAACGCGCCACCACACTTTTACCTTTTTTTTAATTAGATTTTTCACTTTTTACTGCACTTTTCAAGGTGAAAGTGTGTGCTTTAAAATTTTATTTTATATATTTTATTTTATTCATTTTAGTCTTTATTTAAAAAATAAGCTTTAATATGATAACTACAAAACCAAAATGACTTTGGAAATCTGCCCAGTCGGCCACGTCTGATCTCGGGAAAGCGTTTACAATCATAAAACAATGCTCTCCACAATCAACAACAACAACTGCATAAGACAATTAACAACGATAACAATAAACAACAATACAAGCAGTCGTTACGTCATTATTGCACTGTATACATATTAAACTTAAATATTAAATAACTTTCGAATAAATGGAAGACAAGTGAAACTAACGATTGAAACATGCATTGTCATCGATACGACGCCGCTGGGGAAAGTTGCAGAGCTGTAGGTAGTCAGGAAGTGGGCAAAATATTGATTACAAAATTTTCGCACAAACAAGTGAAGTTCAATAAAAGTGTGTAATAATAATAATAAAAAGCTTAACGAGGCTGACGCGTTTCCTCTTAATCTGCAAGAATCGGACTCAAATGATGATATAACATCGAAACATGGGAGTCTGCTCATTGAACTTTATATCTTTTTTCGTTCATTGTTTTTTCTTTCGAAATAGACTTGTGGTTCAGTGAAAATAAATTTCATATCTGCGAACTAAAAAAATTGTCGGAAACTATATTTCATGAACATATAAATTTTTTAAAATTTAACTTTGTTCCAGAAATAAGGTACCTCTCTGAGGTCCACAGAAAGCAAAGAAATCTCTGAAAAGGGCATATAACCTTAGTTATCATGTTTCGCATTAAATGGTGCTCCCTGGTTTGATCACAAATCGTGGAATTTTTCCCTTCCGACACAATTATTGGAGTAATATCTCCATTTTCTTTAAATATTTTTAATTTCCATCCTCCACCGCATTTGCAATAAAAGAGCTTGATGAAAGTGTAATTTAATAAGAGAACACGAATTTAAAAGGTTCCTTTTTGGGAATATTTTGACAGATACCACCAAATTGAATCAGTAGAGTACATTTTCGTTTTTCAATGGCATAATTTCTATATCTGAATATTACTACTTTTTATCTACTAGTCTTGTGATCCATGGCGAAGTATTAGACATCATCGGAAGCCATTTATTTCTCTCAACGAAAATGCAACGCCAAAAAAAAAGAAAAAGCAAATAGCCACGCGTTATGGGCATTCTAAGGAAAATTTCAATATTGTCTAATGGGAAAAAAAAAATTGTCGTTTGATAGTTCAAAAAATGGGTTCAAATTCTAGTAGAATAATCATACTGCGTCTAATCAGAACTGCCCCTTATTCACCCAATCAAGCAATTAATGAAATAATTAATTAATTAAATTTTGAGCAAATTATAAGGAGGATAATGATTTAGAATGAGCAGAATTAAATTACCGTATATATTCGTTTTATTGCCGACCCCAGTTTTTCGGCGCGAAAATCGGAAAAATTGATTGGCCCGTTTTGTTGCCGTTTTACATAATTTAAAAATATGTAAGAGAATAATTTTATTCAGATATTGATAGTATTTTGCAAAAAAATAATTATTCGAAGCCGTCTAAGTCTGAATCATCATCTGAGTTTCCAAATTATTGAAGTCACCAGCCACAACATGATCAGCATAAATACTGCCAAATTCTTCAATCTCTAGAACTTCGGCAGAAACATCGTCATTGTCCTCATACAAAGCCTCATCTTGGGTTCCATCAAGAATATTGCTAATTTCGCATTTCAAAAACGATTTCTTTGCCATATATCATTTCAGGCATCCTTCATCCACTGAACAACAATTTCGATACCAGAATCAAGAACAATTGATTATTACGAATAATAGTCGGGTTTTGGATGTGAAATTTTTATTGACCCGTTTAAATGCAGAGTTCGATTTTCTGGGTCATTTTTTTGGTCATAAATTTCTTGGCAATAAAACGAGTATATAGGGTAAAGCTAAAAATTAGTATAAGCCTGTGCAAATCAAGGCGTCGAACATTAATTATACGTGGATTAAGAGAGTATGCATGTCTTGTTATCTACATTTCATTTTTTAAATAAATAATTTTTACTCGCCTGTTCCGAAAGGCATGAAGCAGTCGGGCCTGAGCAACGTGTTGTCCTTTGATATGAATCGCTCTGGCGAAAATTCTTCTGGGTTTTTCCAGATAGTGGGATCCATGTTGACGGCATACAGCAAGGGAAGAACAAGCGTATCCTTAGGGATGGTGAAACCACCGAATATCGTATCTCTGTCAAAGAAAAATAAACGGTAAGTAATGTTACCAAGAAAACTCAGCATACATGAAAGGAGAATTGTTTTTGGAAAGGAAAAAAAAAATACGAATGTTACTTACTGTAAGGTGGAGTGCGCAGGTGCAACAGCTAGCACACTAGAGAGGCGCAGCGTCTCCATGATGGTGGCCTCCGTGTAGACAAGCGAAGGCAGGTGATCTAGCGTGACGGTGCGTTCAGTGGATCCTACTACAGCGTCGATCTCTTCCTGAACGCGTCGCTGTATATCTGGTCGCACGGCCATGTAAAGCAGAAGCCACTGGAGAGTCACACGAGTGCTTTCGAGTCCTGACGTGAACATGTCCGCCAGAATCTGATACAATTGAGGTTCTAAAGAAATCGAGGGGCAAATAAAAAATTGTTTACAAAAAATAGAAGACATTTCATGAATCATGAATAAATATATTAGGTTAAATTCCTAGAGGGGTGATGATGGGTGTTTTAAGAATTTTTTAAAGTTAAATATTAAAAATTATTGTACCGGTGGAGTGTTTGGTGGTGCCTTGCCCAGCGTCAACATTTCTCATTTCCAGCAGGTAAGCGTCGACGAGATCTCTCACGTTATTAGGGTCGAATGAGGTCTTGTGTTCGTCGATGACGTCACGGAAGAAGGCGAACATTTCTTGCCTGTTTCGTATGAGGTGGGTGCGGGCCTTCTTCACGCCGGGTACATAACGCAGAGCGCTTACAAAGTTCACGGGGGCGACGACGGAGAAGAGCCGGAAACCATCATCCACCAAGTGAAGAAGGCGGGCGAACGCCGGCGACTTGAACTCGAAGCGCGTGCTCATCAGCAGACAACTGATCATGTTGCCGACACATGTACCTAACAGCGGTTGCGGATCAAAGGGGCTTCCGCTCTCTGCGGCCACTGCTTTCATGAGACTATCGATTTCCGCCTACATAAAATTACAAAAATGGTTGATTTGAGAAACTGATAAGAGAATACTTTCTTTCAAATCACAGCCGATTCAAATTAATTGATTTTTTTCTTTAAAGTAAAACTCCCATTGCTTACCGTAAGCACTTCCTCCATGCGGCTGCATTTCCTGTTGCTCAGAGTAGCGCCAAAATCTCGAAGAATCTCGTGAATGAATCGCCTTTGCTCCTTCCACAGTTCGCCATCGCTGTTGACCACACCTAGAAAAGAGTTTGTGCCTTTAGTTTCTTTTGCTCTTAAAAAACTTATCAAATGAACCTACATAAAGAGAGAAGACATTCCAAGATCTTATTAGCAATTCGCGTATTCAGTTTTATTAAAATGAAATTAAAAGTAATTTGTACAAATTGTCTGTTTTAATACATCGTCCACAGTCATGTCAAGTAACATTCTCGCTGAGAATGCTTTTGCTATAGACGAAAGCATCCCGAAAGAGAGCTTCTCTGCAGAGCTTGGCCGTGGCAGATCGTAACCACCGAGAGAGAAGGCCTCCGCAATGAAACTGAATACATTGTTACATCATCATAGATAGTGCATTGTTATTCGTATTTCTACCAAGCCTCAAATTCGTATTTATAATAAGCCCTGGATTTGCACTATCTATGATGATGTAACAATGTATTCAGTTTCATTGCGGAGGCCTTCTCTCTCGGTGTCACGGGCAGATACAGAAATATTTACATTGTTTATGTTTAATTATTATGATAAATTGATATTAAATCAGCACATTGTTAATATTTTTCAATAGTTATAATTAAGAGAGGGTCATATAAGTAAAGAAATTTTTCATTTTAAAGAAAGGAAGGTAAAAGCATACTCCTTAGCCTCAATATATGGGCGAAGGGTTTTATAATTGATTTCAATCAGAATGGAATACAAGATAAATTACAAATAATTTGCGTCTCAGGAACCTTTACTTACCGTATCCGTTTAAGAAGTCGGTGTAGGGCAGAAGTGGTCTACCACTGAAGAGGTTCTTGCGTAGGGCTTGACGGATGGCCGCGTGATCGGCGAGGACGACGGCCGTTCGTGTGCCCAGCTGGAGCGAGAATATAGGCCCATGCCGTTTAGCGAGCCGGTGGAGGAGGAGGTGCAAGGGTTCGGAGTTCATGAAGGGCAAATAGCCGAGGACTGGGAGGCCTCGAGGACCCGGTGGCAGCGGCGGATGACGGCGCCATCGGTGGGATAGGAGCGTGCAGGCGGTCAGCGTCAAGCACGCGAGTACTAGGAAAAGGAAAATGAATCGGTCGCCGAACTCAATTCGCTGTAGCCATTCGTGAAAGGACTCGAGCAAATACGGGAGCAGCATGGCAGTGTCGATCCGAGCAGAACGGGGCCAAAACTACTTGTCAATGCGGCGAGCAAACGGAATTCCTCCGCACACAGAAAAAAAAAACACACAAAAAAAAAACTGCTAGCAACAGGATGTCTCCTTCACCTAAATGCGGAGACGAATCAGGGAGTCTTCAAACGCAGGAAGTGCACAAGAGGTTTTCTGACTTCTGCAAGAATTAAAATAAAATAAAATAAAATAAATACTCAAATTTAAATGTTTCTAAACAGCTTAAATAAACTGAAGCAGAATGATAATGCTTTATGTATAAATTCACTCCGTCCTTAAATGTAAATTAACGTTTGAAGAATTTTGCTCTACTTGACAACCAAATATGAATATTCTTAAACATTAGAGGATTTAATTGCTTGTACTTTACTTCATTATTGAATTATTTTATATTGTATATTATATATGATAATTAATTATATTTAACATAAAAGTTTTAACGTTTGAAAAGCTAAGCTCTTCTGTTATTCAAAGTTCCATAAAAACGTCTTCAAATTACTTTTACAGCGTTATCTTTAATTAAAGCATTATCGACACAAACTCACTTGCTTCGTATGAGAAATGGTCTTTCAATGCAAGTATCAATAAAAAGGCAAGGACAGATCTCTTAACAGATAGTTAAACAATTGTTAAATAGAAACATAGCCTTCTTCAGACATTAAGAGAGTGGAGGGAACATTTACAACGAGAACGCCATGAAGTGAGGCAATCAAAGAGGGCTGCGTGTTAATTGTAGCCAGTGGCAATCTGCTCTACTAAGTATTTTCTATTAAAGAATTGACAATATGACATTACTTAGAGAGCATCAAAATTAGGACTTCATGCAGGCATAGATATAAGTCAAAACGAAGGATAATTTAATAAAATTAAAACTAAAAAGTGAATATAAGATATAAATAAAAATAGCAACAAACTTGTTGTCAAGCTTTTCTTCAACGACCCCTTCCTAATGGTATCGCTCAACAGATCTATGCTTATTTCTTTGTTAATTTTATAATTAAAAAAAAATACATGTTTGCCGGAATGTTTATCATTTATTTGATCATCTAATACTATGTTTTATCAATTAAAACTGTAGTTATTCGTGGTTACGCCCTTGCTAAACTAGCAAGGAATTTCGGTTCATAATAATAATATAGTTGGTTTACTAGAAATTTTGGCGTCGACTACTAAGCTCATTTTGCGCCTTTTACAAAGTTATATCTGTACGCAGCCCGGGACAAACACAAACATCCATGACCAGGCGGACTCGAAGACTAGAAAGCCTACGCCCTAGCCCTCTCTGGCCGGCTAATAATAGTGTAGAAATGTGTATACTGAATACAAGGAGATTAAAACAGGAACGAAAAGAATTAATAAAATCATATGAGGTAGACAGTGTTTGTAGATTTACTAAATTTCACCTCCACTGTAAGTTCTAATAGCAATGATGTTTTATTTCGTTAATTCGAACTTAAACAAGAAAAGAGGAAGAATGTAAAAAAAGACAACTTACTTTTAGAAAGATTTTTTCTTTTTTTTTCTCTCCGGTATTTTCTAAAAAGATGCCCGTTGTTCACGACTAGCCCTCCTCTTGTCCGATCCTACACACTTTCGCTTTCGTTGTGGCTGGCACCCTTTAAGCCCAACGCGGATGCTCCGACACAGTGATGGGGAGACAGAGAGAGAAGAGCTATCACTTGTAAGAGCTTGCCACAGCAAGTGTGTGGATATATGTGCGGGCGTACGCCTTTAACCTATCCACCGATCGTCCCATATTCCCCTACATAAGCAAGAAAGGGGGAGGGGTTTAAGTGTGAAGCTCACGTGCCTCTAACCAATGTGCGTCTTGCCCCAACATGCACTCTGATTTGCTCACCACTATTCGCCTCTCTATCCTGCGAGTACCCTTCAACCCTTTGCCCACCGGTGAAGAAGGGGCTACGGTTCATTGCCCGTCATTCTCTCTTCTGGAGTTTCTCGAAAATAAACGTAATGAATTCGGTGTTTAAAATGTTTGGGATGGGAAAATACCCCTGCAAAGTCGTTTCATCCATTGCTTTCCCCTGTCAAAACAGCCCTTTTCACATCTCTGTCAGACCGCTTGTAATTTAACTGCACCCCTTTAAAATTATTAAAGTTGGAAGCCATTTATTTTTAAAGGTCTATTCATTTCATGTTGAACATCTGTGATGCAATTTTATAGATGAAACAGGAAAATCCCTTTTCTTTTCTATATCGGCCAATTGCGTTTTGGCCTCAGTTTTAGAGAAAAAACTAAACGATTTACTCTTTGGATAGTCACTTTCATTTAATGCTCTCGTTTTATTTGGATAATATGTCCGTAATTTTAAGTCTGTATGGAAATGATCCGCATTGTTCTTGTTATAATAGCAAACAGGTTTTGGGCCAAGTCGATGAATCACGTACCATTCATATGCGATTATGCGTTTAAGCGGAAAAGATGGAGAATTAGTTTAGAAAGGAAGTGAAATGTCTAAAGGTTCGTCTTCCCTTGGGGAACTGGATCAGCATCGGAAAATGTCTAAAGAATGTATTCATTTTCTTATTTATCCTTTATTAGGGAGTTCAAAGGAGGTCATACTTCATATTTGATTTGTATGTTAGCCACTGCCAATTGCTTTCTTAATTTATATTGATCCAAAGTGCATCTTGGTCAGGTCCCCTGTAGCTAGGAATCATTTGATTTTAATTGTAGAGACATCATTAAATATTTTTCAAGTAAAACAAAATAGAATGTTGTAGTAATATGCATTTTACAAAATATAATTATTATAAGAAAATTAATCCTTATTAACTGAACACACCACCTTTCTTTCTTTTTCTTATAGATCATTTCCAATTGCACCATCCTTCCCATTTTGCCATTCTTATTCGTTCTAGTTTCATACGGGCATTAGTGTACAGAAAATATAGTTTATCCTAATTCATAAAGAACAGAGTTTATGATTTCCGAAGTTCATATCCACACTGTTCCACGCAGAGACACAAGGTTTTGGCTATTACAGTCATAATAAAGCGAGGCAGTAGATTTGGAACTGCGTCCGTGATGATAAGTTTAAAAAGAAATTATGAAAAAATATTCATGTAAGGGTGAATAATATACACGTCTTTCCCATAATTCTTTAATTTAAAACTACCAACGGAAAATTTGCTTCCAAAGGGGATCCTTATATATTCAATAGATATGTCTGCATTATATGGATGTACAAATTGACCAAGGAATTCTTCATCTATTATCATGTTCAAACTGTAATACCAATTAATACGAATCCGTTACAGGCAAATGGGTCAAGAAAATGATGCAGGAATAGGGAATTTGTGCCATAATAGAAATTGTAATTAGAGTACCTATCTTTAAATTACCTCAAATAAATGAAATCAGGAAAACGTTTGAAATGAAAACGACATTAAATTCATACGAACATATACCCGTTCAATAGATCGACGCATTCATTTACGGGAGAGAAAACGTCTGCATACAAAATTATAATTTGTAGCGTAAACGTTATAATGTTTTTGTAGCTTGTACTATACAGCATAGCATAAAAATTAAATGTAATAAATCTCATCTATTTTAATAGATTTTGCGCTTTCGCTTTTATGTCCCGCGCCGTTTCTATTCGCCTTCTGTTTATCGTGTTGCTATTATGAGCTTCGATCTACTTCTCCGAACACTAACATTCAAATTCAATGTAATGAACACTGTGGACGACAACAACACGCATATAAAAACATCACAAACTGAATTAAGTGCATCAATTAAATAATTTCCTTACAGGGTGTGAGGTTCTCCGTTTATGAGGAGCCAATGGTGATATCATCAAAAAGAATCTGGTATCGGCAGATCGAAGCGTGACTGCTGTTGAAAATGAATTTGTGAATTAAGATGAATTATTTGTCTGCTGAAATCATCATGATTATTATAAAAAAAATTTTAACGGCAGCGATATCATGATTTATTTAAAGAAAAGATAGTAACAGTACGAATACGTTTGGGATATACTCTGCACAGGGAAACTCAGGGAAGGCAAGAGTTCAACATCGAAAGAGGGAGGTGTAAGTCTGGCGTGGAGGTTCATGCGACTGTTTTTAATGGAGGCCTTATTTCTATTTTTAACCGTCCAAAGGAACTAAAGGGGTGACTTGCTCTCATTGAGAATCGGAACCCCTTGCCTGCCTGCCTTCCTGCTTTCCTTCACCATCAATGCACCTACTGACCTTTCCAATCCAGAGGAGGCCAATAACGCGATTGGTGGTGGGCTCAACCTCTAGTCCACATATCATCATTTCGACAACCCCCCCCCCCCCCCCGCTTTACAGAACATCGCTATCCAATGCAAGAAGTAGTTTATTATTATTAATGTTATTACTGTTTTAAAGTCGATTTAGGAAGTCGATGGTCAACACTGTGCCGAAGGCATTAATGTGACTGGAACCGTTGACCAAAAACTTGTCATTGTATTTTTGTTGACTCGCGATCAACCAGTCTCACCTTCGACTCCGGAAGCGATCCAAAAATGGCCGCCGCCCCCATCCATCTCTTGTTGGCAATGGGGGAAGGTCAGTGACCTCTTCAACTGACTCGGGGTTCTCGCGCTGCTCGCCACACGTGGTCATTCACCCGAAACTTTACTCGCTCGCTCGAGATCGTCAATTCCCCCTTCCTTCTTATGCCCACACCTCTCTCTCTCTCTCTCTCTCTCTCTTTCCCCCTTTCCCCTCTTTTTTCCCCAAACACCATTGTTTACGTCACGCAAAGTCTATACTCTGATTGGTTGACCCACATTTGCAGGGAAAAATCGTCCGGCCGAACACTATCTTGACTCATCATCTCGCGATTTACTTTCAGGTTACACAGAAATGAATGCGGCACCAAACAATGAAAGCTTATACCATTGGAGGGTGGGGGTGGAAAGCCACGTTTGCTTTGATTTTAAATTCTGTTTAAAATTCATTGCACGTTTATTTCTTAATGTTTTTCTGTTATGTCGAGAATAACATTATTCTGGAAACAATGCAAATGCGACTTGCGTTCAGGCTATTGCATTAAACCTATGACATAACGATCATGTGGAAGATGACTACAGAGGTAAACCAAAAGATAACTTTATTATCATTTTTGTTCTACGAATGACGTTTACAATATAGACTCTCCACATTAGCGTGTTAATTTTGGTTCATGGATAATGGTTTTTAAACTGTTAAGGGAATCTTTCGCTAAGACAGGTATTTCAACTGATAGTTCTTAGTGAAAGTAACTTGATACTTCGTGTCATCAATGAATGAACGAATTACGACATCCGCTTGCGTTTGAGTTGTCACCACGGTAAATTCAAAAAAAAATTGCGATAAAACGAAAGGACAGTAACAAGAAGAGAGCAAGAAAATTATTAAAGATTTTGACTAGGAGTGATTGTATTCCATCATTTACGCAGTTATAAACATTTTTAAGCAAGATTTTCGCAAGCTTGCGACTTCCACGCCTTCTTTGGAATCTTCTGAAATATACGCGACCTTTCACTATTGTACTTGATGCTGCGGAGTGAAAAATTCATGACTATAATGGTATCGCAAAGTAATCTTGACTGAAAAGCATCCCCTTTTTTTTCTGATGATGGTGTAATGCCGAAACGGCCGTCAGGTTTATGAGATTAAAATCAGTGCCGTAGTGTTTTCACTTACAAGGGACATACACATAGTTGTACGACGCATTTTTTTTTTCCGCGCAAGCATATCTTGGAAGCGATAGCGTTGCTTTCAGGCGAAGTGGATTCGTGCGTATTGTTGAATAGTGGAAGAAAGAAATTGAGAGCGTAGATTCGATTTGAGCGTTACTATCAACGTGAATTTTATTAACAAGGGAACTACACGAACATGTCCTTCACAGAATCACACCAAATTGAAATATGTTACTCATCTAAAGCTATTATTGATGCTTGCAAAATAAGAAAAAGCTAAATTTTGTTTCTTTCAAAATAAACAGAAATAATGAAAAAATTTTGAGCACATATAGCCGTGCAAACACTCCATTGTAAAGCGGTGTGTACGTGTAATAATATTGAATTAAATAATAAAGACTAAAAATGGTGTTGACTAATCCAGACTATGATACAGATCGCTTATCGAGTAACTTATTCAAATTTTATTCAAAAATGGGAGAATGCGTATAAATTGTTAAATCTCGCATCAAAAACAAATGCCGGTATTTAGTTCGTGACTTCGACAATTTATGACGATTATTCTTCAAGAAATTGCACACAAATGCGTTAATAAGTCTATTCTTAAAATATCTTCGCTTTCCTTCATAAGCATATTGTTCATTTGATCCTCCGTGAGGAACAAAAAAGGTTATTTATTCATAAGCTTACAATATCAACTGTAAAGAAAAATTTAAATTGTTTTCTCTATTATCCATGCACTTAATTCAATGATGAAATTAAATATTCTGATGTCAAAAATAAATTAATTCGTTCCATGCAGACTACATAGCAAAATAGATATAAGTAGAACTGACAATGTTAAAGCCAAAAATGAGGGGGGGGGGCTGCAAAAACCATAACAAATAAACAAAATGGAGAATGAAACTAAAATGTGAAGTAAATCACAGTTTTATAATATTTTGAAACGATATATGGCAAAGAGGTAAAACCCCAATCAAAGAAAACCAAAAAGAGAACTAATTTACAATAAGAATACATTACATAGAACAAAGGGTACATAAAACATTGTGGCTAAAGAGCACTCTTTGTTCCATGTAATTCAGACTACATGTTTATCACCAGACAGGGCGATTAGTAGGGGTTAAGGCCACACGCATTTAGTACACTTTCAATGAAAAAAAGACATTAAATTCTATTATGGAATTGCTTATTTATAAACCCCCCTAAGACACTAAAGAGCACTTTCAAAGAACGAGGAAAAAATTGTACTTGCCTTGTGGGGATTCATGATAAGAGAAATGGTTTTAACACCCGATTTTGGTCAAGGATTTGAAAAAGAAGGCTTCGTTTGTTAGGGTTTTTTTTGGGTGCGTCTACTACTAGGTCATAGCCCTTTCACTTGATCATTATCTTTTCACATGTCCGGGATAAACACAAACATTTATGTCCACTGAGGGGCTCGAACCCGCTTCTCGAAAGGCTAAAAACCTACGCCCAATCCCGGCCTTTGAACTTGGGAGAATGCTTACGTTTTTGTTTTTTTATAGGTAAGTTCTGCTAGGATAGTGATTCTTGACCTTTTTTGTGCCATGGATCCTTTTCAGATGAAATCTACGCACCTCTTCTTAGAAAAATGCATTTCAATTTAGCTGCAATAAAAAGTTAGATATAATCAAATTTTATAGTGAAAATAATTGCCTTTTACTTTAATCCAAATATTAAAGTTAAGAATTAAATCTTTGGAGTTAAGAATAGAAATTTTATTATCCGGTGGTTTATACACGATTTTATTAACCGGTGGTGTTAATTTGGGAAGTGTTTATCTGAAGTCAATTCGAGGCATTGTAGTAGATACAGTAGCTGCTCGGTAAACACTCGTATTAGGACATATTCAATAGGATTCATAGCAGAAGAATGAATGTTAACCCGGTAAAATCTTTATTAAAGCTCGATATAATGACGTTACTGTGGAACACTGTCAATTCAGCGCGTCTAAATATAAAACAAGTCAGGCAACCGAAATGCCCAGGACAGAAATGATTTTAAAGAAATCGAGAACGAAAAGGAAAGCATTTGATTTTTTAAGGAGCCTTTCATTGTTATGAATTAGATGAGGTTGCTAAGGAAGCCTCTGGTTGCTAAGAAAGGCGTACTTCTAAGGGAAACGTAGAGTTCAAACTGAATAAAAATATCTGAAAAGTTAAATGAAGAAAGTAGCATTTCTCTTTAGATTAGAACATATACGAATCCTTTAATTTGTTAGCATTCCTATTTAATAATCTTTCTTCAAAAACTATTCCCAACGCTTTTCTACGTAAGCATGTATCATTGAAGGGATGAGTATCTACTAGCTGTTGTTAAAATTTGCCTAACACAAACTAACTATTGATAATATAAGGCGTAAGTAGTGTGTAAAATAAAATCAATAAATAGCTCCATTTTTCCGCTACTTAGAAAGCTTATAGATTATGAGCACTTGCGCAATCTTGCGTCGACAAAGCGATTTCACGTGCACGCGCCGATGTCAATAATGCTTAAAAGCTGAACAGAAAGTAACAATATATTCCTTCTTGACAAATCGATTGTTATATGACATGCCAGTATCTTTGAATTCTTGACACTCACTGTTTTAGCACGTGAATTCGACTTGAAGGAGTCCACGAAAAATTCTGAAAAGCTGATACGGCCGAGCTAAGACTATGGTGGTCGTATTTCTGAAAACAGAATTTAAAAAAGTTAATCCATTTTCAAGTTATCGTGCAAACGGCGGACGGCCGGCCGGATAAACGTACAGACCAAGGGCGCATTCTTATAAGTAGCTTTTATGCTAAAGCTCCTAATAAAGGAGAAAATGCGAGTTCATCAAACGAAACAGTTTGAATGAATTGAATTTGATAAAAATAATTACTGCCCATTATAATGATCTTTTGAAGTCGAGATCATTATAATGGGCAGGAAAAATGACTATACACAGACCCTTAATAGTACCAATATTCTTGTACGGCCAGAAACTTGGAACACTACAAAAAAGGATGAAGCTCGTCTACAATGCTTTGAAAACAAAGTGCTACGAACGATTCTTGGACAGTGCAAAGATGTCGCAACCAGCGAGTGGAGACGAAGACATATCGATGAGCTATATTCGTTATACAAATACCTGTTGGTTTAATTTTTGAAATCTCAAGGGCTCAGGTGGTATGGGCATGTGGAAAGAATGGGGCAACAAAGAGAACCGAGGATGCTTTGCACATGGCTTTACCAGGAAGGTGGCTGCGCGGAAGGCCTAGAATACAATGGTCAGATAACATCAGGAGGGACCTAGCTGAACAGTAGATCACGGAATACGAGAAGCTGACACGAGAACTGAAACTTGGATGGAGACAAGTTGTGCTTGCGGCAAAGAGCCTTAATGGTTAACGCAAGAGTTTGTTAATTGCGTTTGTTACTTCCCTTTTGTGTTCATCTATCATTCCACTCAGGTTTCTACGGTTTGACTATAACCGTAATCGTTAATTAAAATTAACACTGCTTTATAACGCAAATTCGTTAAAATTTTCAAATTTTCAAATTCGGATTGACCAGTAACCATTAGTAAGTCGCTATCCATTTCAATTCTACGAGTGGGAGATTCGACAAATAGCTCAATAATTGTTTAAACAGTGTGTAAAAAGTGTGATTAACGATTCCTAATGAATAGGGTAATAGCACCGACGAATAGAAAATTTCAGACAATCGCAGAGGTCGAAGAAGTCTATGCGAATCCAATGGAGTAGGAAAGTCGACAGGATTGATTGCTATGCTATGTTCCTGCCCCAGAGTCATTTGAAGATCTTCGAAGAGTCATTGGTGTATTGCAAAATACTTTCCAGGAGGCTGCTAGAGGACAATGAAGAATGGCATCGCTGCATGGGGAAGCAATTGATTTTAAGACGCTTTGACAACTCAGACATCTATTTGCAATCATTTTGGTGTATTGTAGTTCCCAGCAACCTAAGCAAAGGTAGAATAGTTGTGCAGACGCGTTGTCAGCAGTCTATCAGTATCAACTCAACTTAGATGCAACCAATCTTGAAGTGCTGTATCTCACATTAAGAGATTAGGACCAAATATGATCTGATAGGATCTGATTGATAATGAACGCCAACTCAAGGATTATTCAGAGATTCCTCAAGTGCACCAGTTCGCTGATTAGGAAGTAGATGCGTTCCAGGATTCTAGTCCACTGGTATCGCTGGAGACGGCATACCCCCGGGCAAGATTGAAAGAGTTGGTGGATCAAACATCGCTCTTAAATGATAACAGCTGGCGATGATACTTTTCTTGGATGGTCCTGGCGAAACCGGTAAATCATTTTTGCTAGAAAAAGTGCTGGTGACTGTTGGATTGGAAGGCAAGATTGCCCTGGCAACGCCAACGAGTGGAATTGCAGCACTTCAATTCATGGGCAAGCGAATGGCACATTCAATGTTCAGGCTAGGCGTGGATCTAAATGTAACTTCAATCTGTATTACCCCCATTCAATCGCAACATGCAGAGTTGCTATTCAAAGGCAGCACCATGGACATGTGAGTTACTAAATTTATTTCCTTTCGTATAATCTATGGGTGTTTAATGTTTGCTTCTGCTCGGTTGCGCCGGACACAACACTCTTGTATGTTTAAAAAGAATGTTATTAAATTATTTATTGTGAGAAGTTTTGCGAATAATATTTCTATAGAATAATTTTTTCCTCAACGTTTTTATAATGTAAAAAGTTGCTATAAACGTTTTAGTTGCTAAATTTGCCGCGGCCACGTTTTCCCAATTTATTGATTCTCTGTGCTCGCTATAACACCATAAAATGCAGAACGGCGGTCGTTATTTAAATGCTAACAGAAAAAAATGTCTAATAAATTTTATTTATCATGTAGATAATTTATATGTTAATCAAAAAGTCAATAACGGTGGTCAATGCGAGTTTTCATAGAAAATTGAATGCAGAGCCTGATATTTGTTATTAGCTAAATAAGCCCTAATAGAGCAAAATATTATGGGGGGGGGGGGGTCATTTTCAATCCCGTAAGCAACAATAGCCATGGGCCTCCAACCTGAATTTTTGGGCCACTGAACTTTTTTATTGACTAAACTGTATGAAATACAATATTTATATCTATAATAGTATATAGATAAATAAAATAGAATTAAAATGCCTGAAGATGAAGTATGCGTGGTTCTGTTTATCTTGGACGAATTCTTTAATTTGGCGCTGTATTTTACTAAATTTGGAGAAAATTTTTAAAGTTATTGCATATCCATTATAAAGCAAATTTAAGAATTTCCTATAAGCCTTTCTCGCTTAAGAATAGTAGTGAAAAAACGAATAAAAACAAGTTCAAAGATACTTTGAAATGAATTCAAATATCTGTAATTCTAAACATATAATAACGAAAATAATTAGTATTATTAGAAACATATATCAGGAGAAAAAAAAATTATTTCAAAATAAATACTACAGCGAATAGAGCTATTGTTCCCTTTAATTCGTACGGGTGATGAATCGTATTCAGTTACATCGAGTTCACCTGCGCGTGCTTATTTGTTTGCTGGACGAGCCAATAAAAGGGCAAAATGAAACGGCGGGAGGACGGCTAGAACAAGATTCGTCCGAGCTAAAATTGTATAGTCTACAATGGCTGAGACCAAAGCATTTACCTGGGTTTATAAAAATAAGAGAAAGATATGAACAAATGTATTAGGGCATGGGGTCCGACTAAACCCTCACAAGACAAAACACTTTCAGTTAAAATGCAAAGAACATAAATCCCTTGGAATACAATAAAACGAATTTTATCGGGCAATCGTAAAATTTCCTGAATTTTATTGTTGTTTTTATACATTGTTCCCCCCCACCTCCCAAGATTAATTTACTGAATTATATATACTTCGTCCGACGAAAGAAAAGCTGAGTGTGCCCAATTAAATGTCCAATTCAATTTTATCATAATGCTGATCTTGGAAAAATTAATCTTAAGGAGTGGGGAGGGGGGGGGGGGGCAATTTTAATTATTAAGGTAAAAATCTTGTATTAGGTATAATTATGTGATATATGTAGCGATGGTTCAGATTATACCACATCAGTAAATTTTTACAACAACTGTTTCGGCTTGTTTTCACAAAATTTGGGCTTGTTTTGTTTTAAAAATAAAGTCCTTATTTGGTATTTTAACTCTACGGGTTATGTTCCAAGGGCTTTCATCTATGTAGGTTTTGTCCTGCGCTCATCGGGTACTCCCATTCAAGACATTTTCTGATTTTGTGAGTCAACAAAATTAAACTCTAGACAGATAATAATACTTATTTAGTGGATTATTTTCCGATTGCCACGAAGGTTCAATCTCCATTTGATCGCTTCATTCTGTAATGTAATCGTGAAATCTTAAACGGATAGCAGTGGCAATTTTCAGGCACTTATGCTATGATTTCAAGCCGCTCCTAAGGACTAAATGGTTGGTCTCCTCCTCCTTAATAGGAAAATATAAGGCTCGAGGGACCAATCAAGAAATAAACTCGTATAAACTTCTACAGCTTTTAAAAAAGTTTAAGTAATACACCTTTATCCAATGCAAATGCAAACAACAGAGGTCTACTAAATTGATAAACTCCTAAATGGCCGTTATTCTTAACCAGAATTCCTGCCTAAATTCAAACAAATAATGATAGTAAAAATTGAATGACTAGTTAAATTTCAACTTACGGGTCGTGAGGGTCGCAAGATCTGAAACCGGCCCCTAATGCCAACAATAACAATAAAAAAACTTTCAATTTTATTTGTTTATAAAAACACCTATAAAAGACTATGTATTAACTTTTAACAACGAACTCGCTAAAATAGAAGGAAAAAATAATTTGAAGCATGAAAGAAATAAAATAATCAAGAACAAAACAGGAAACTATTAATACAAACCCATATTGAGCACAAAGAAATCAATCAATCAATAAATATATGAGAATAAATAATCCAATCACAATCCAGTCACCGAGCATGTTAAGATAGATGTAAATTTCTATCTTGTCAACGTCAAAAAAATGCATTCATGTTGATAGTCAGAATTAAAGATGTCTACAAAATCACTAACTTTGTTGTACTTTAATAATAACCTAATAAACGGAATATGTAAATTGGAAACGTGTTCTTAATATGGAAACCTTTACGTAAAAATATTCAGAAAATTTTGGCAATCCGGGATATTATAAGTGGCTTTATACAAAGAATCCAGATCGTATCTTGTTAAAAGTTTATGTAAATGAAGCCAACCAACTGTTTTAAATATATTTTCAATGTTAAAATCTATATTATGCATAAAATAACGCTTGAAAATAATTTTTGCAGAAACGTGAAAACACATTTTCGACTTTTTTAATATCAATTAGTGTTAAGTGATTCCAATAAGCAAATAAAAAGAAGAATGGGATGATAATAGTTTTAAATAAAAGGTTTAAGCAATTGGGTCTCTTGGGTTTCTTAAACGAATAGGTTAATCTACAGATAAATTCATGCATGTGATAAGCCAGAGTTGTTAAATGAGCAACATGATCACGAAACTATGAATTGCCGTAAAATAAAACGCCATTTAAATGAAATTATTTACCTCTAATAGAGTGTCGGGCCACATTTTCCAGCCTCTACAGGATCAATAAGAGGATGGTTCGATGGGCGTAAAAGAACTTGAATGATCTTGAAGAAATCCCTACCTCAACTCAATATAACACCTGGGTTGAGTTAGAATATCATGCCAAACCACTTCGCTCAATATCACTGTTTGAATTGGCATTTGTTCTAAATGAGGACACAAAATTTCGACAGTAACCTTCCAGAAACTTGATTTGCGAACGGAGATATTAAATTAACCTATGCCAAATTGTTTTTACATTGAAACCCCATGAACCACCATCCTGTCATGTTCTAATGTATGTCCAAAAAGTCTGGAGAATGTGATTGTTTTGAAGTACCTTGTTGTGAAAATTTTATTGTTTTATAAACTGGTTAAAGCAAAATTAATATGAATGCCCAAATGATTTCTTCAATTATTTCATAAGTTATGCAAATTTATTCAAAATATTTTTGTCCGGAAAATCTAGATAAAAATCTGCCACTCCCATCACAATAATAAAATCTTCCATTTCATTTGCAAGCGAAAGCTTATTTATTCTCTGTCCTTTAATAAACTTGTACCAACAATTCTTTTCAAATCTGAGCAATGGGTCACAATAAAGAGTTTACTGCAGAATAAATGTCAAAAATTTGGAAACTGAAGTCTGAAGGGATAACTGTGAAGGAAATAGCTGCTTCCATTGGTAAATCCATCTTTTGCGCTACGCAAAATAATTAAAAAGGGCGACAAGTGGAAGGCAAAATCCCGTTCTGGAAATCCAAGAGTAACCACTGCACGGGCTGATCGGAGGGTAATTCGGCTTTCAGCAGAATCCCCTCTATCAGTGAGAGAAATAGCATGTGACTTTCAAGGGGAATGTTCTAAGAGTATTGTGCGCAATCGCCTCAAAGAGACACCTATTTTTATCTACAAAAGAATCTGTAAAAAAACTCCTTTAATTGCTGCATATCAACTTGCAAAAAGAGAGTGGGCCTATGGCCACATGTCCTGGACATCTGAATGGGAAGCAGTCATTTTTAGTGATGAAAAGAAATGGAATTTAGATGGCCCAGATGTCTGGGCATGTTACTGGCACGATCTGCGAAAAAACCGAAGACATTTTTAGTCGGCAACAGGATAGTGGCTCCATCATGGTTTAGGGAGTTTTTGGTTTTCATAGGACTTCCGAACTGGCGCTTATTTGTGCAAGACAGAAATCGGAATATTATCAACGCACCTGAGAACATTATCTTCTACCCATTGGACAAGGGATTGGTGGACACAATTGGATTTTTCATCATTACAATGGCTAGCTAGAATCCTGACTTGAATCCAACTGAGAATCATTGGGTAGTTATTTCTAGGCAAACGTATGCTTAGGGGAAGCGGTATCCCGATGCTAACAGTCTGAAGAAAGCAGTTTTAAAAGCTTGGAAAAATATTCCTCTGCATTTATTGCAAAATCTAATAAATTTCATGCCCAAGAGAGTGCATTATGTTTCTGAGAATAAAGGAAACTAAAATAGAATGAATTTATATTTTTGTTAAATATAATTTGTTACCTATTGTTTAATATTTTATTTTGTATCTGTTATCCAGACTTTCTGGACACAAAGTTTTGGAATAAATTTGCATAACTTGTGAAATAATTGAAAAAATCATTTGAGGATTCATTTTAATTTTGCTTTAACTACATTTTACCAGTTTATTAAACAACAACTAAAGGATCCCGTCAAAATTTGACGGAAAACAACCCATCTTATTATTAATCTCCATCTCATTAATTAAAAAATAAATAAATAAAAAATCGTCAAAGCAACAAATAAAAAATCATTATGCACAGACAAATAGAATAATCAGAGCATAAAGAATATAATTTATATTCAGTATAAACGTACACCTCAGTTTCAGTATACCCGTACACCTCGGAATAACGTACAAAATTCCAGTTCCCGTGAAGTACGTTGTAACGGGATTCTACTGTATTAGATAAAGAAAAAGAAATGAGTTAACTAAAAATATAAAATCAAAATATCTTTCCTTCTTAATTCTTAATGAAATAAGCGCGTGCAGCTATGGAAGCATGGTTCTTCAACTGCATTAACGACAAGAAAAAACAATAAAATGATCATCAGCGTCGGCAGAATTTGACAAATAAAAATAAATATCTCTGAAAGTATTAAACTGAGACATAAAGTTTAATTTATACCTTAATAGCGGGTTATTATATATACAATTTATTTTATTTTTATCAAATAATTTATTTATTTATTTTGGAGAGAAACTAAGCGCATCTATCTTACTTACTCAAAGTTAATAATACTAAGTTATATATTAATCTATTTTCTTTCAGCAAATCTTCAGTTTATTTAATTCATAACAGTCTCTGGCTTCAGACGGATTGTCGTAACTTTCTTTGTTGGCTTCACATGCGCATGCGCAGAAGTGCCAATTTTGCTCTTATAAAAAATGCTTGCGTTTTTATATCTTAATAGATGGACCCCGTCAAAATTTGACGGAGAACAACCCATCTTATTATTAATCCCCATCTCTTTAATTAAAAAATAATAAAATAAAAAATCGTCAGAGCAACAAATAGAATAATCAGAGCTTAAATATCTCATTTTGCACAAAGAATAAACAATGAGTTAATTAAATATATAAAATCAAGATAGCTGTAAACTAAATTTCTTTGAAAGTATTAAACTGAGACATAAAGTGTCAGCGGATAAAATGATCAATTTTTTTAAGCTCTTTCCAACGATATAACATTTAACATAACATTTTCAGAGTTTTTCCGTAGCCACAGGAAAACGTCATAAAATGATCAAGACACGATTTTCTTTCTGCAAATCTTCAGTTTATTTAATTCAAAACAATGATTGAATATTGTCCCATTACAACAATCCCTGGCTTCTGATGGATTGTCGTAACTTTCTTTGTTGGCTTCAGATGCGCATGCGCAGAAGTGCCAATTTTGCTCTTACAAAAAATGCTTTGCATAGGATATATAAAATTAGGATATGTCTTTACATAGGATATATAAAATTAAGTTAAGGCATGGTTATCCAACGATATAAGGGTTTTAGCAGTAGCGGCTCGTGACTATAATAAGTGGATGGGCACAAATTTTTCAAATACAATGGTCCCAGAGGCCTACATCATATTTCTTGTTGTAGTACCAAGAACCACACTATAAATATACAAAATTTCAAGTTCCTAGGCTGTTCCGTTCAAATGTTTGTATTTGGGGCCTCGGGACTTCCGGCGGGGCCCTAGAGGCTTATATCACTTTTCTTATATATTGGTTTTATTTTGTTAGAACCGCACTACAAATTTACGAAATTTTAGGCCTCTTTGTTCAAAAGATATAAAAAAGGATCCATGAAATTCATACAAGTGGCCCCTAAGGGGCCCCCGGACACCCTAGAGGATTCGCGCTATATTTTTCGCACCGTCCTCTGTATAGGGGGCCTACGTGTGTACAAAATTTTAAGCCTCTAGGACAATCCTTTCAAAAGTTATGGCATGTGACGTACACACATATTACATCTGTACATATCACATATGATGCTAAAACCCTAAAAATGCTAACTCCTCCTGCTCCATGCCCGTTTCCATAGTACCGAGCAACAATCCAGCCTTCATTGTTAAAAACCAAAATACGTAGTTTTTTACTATATTAACAAATATATTATCATTTAAAAATAACATGCTAAAATAAATAAGTCAATTTAGCTGTTCTAAATTATAAAGTTCAGTGCATATATATGATTCTTAATTTTTAACTTTCATAAAAAAATAAAATCTTATAAACATTCCAAGGAGGAGCTTTAGCAGTGAAGCAGAAATACATATATTAAAAAGAAATTACCCCCCCCCCCCGAGTAGGGGAAGGCAAGTGGCAGATCCTGCGGTCATCTATTTTTACCCCTTTATCTGCACTTTTTACCTTTCCCCAAGTTTTTTAATCCAAAACATTGATTTTCTCGAACGTAATATGTATAAATGTAAAAAACCTCGTATCTTCTTTCCTTTTTCATCATTTCTGAACGTATGATATACCATATGTTGCCATAGTTCTAAGGACCAAGTGACTGCCACCCCCGCAAATCCGACCCCCCTGGAACAATTGGGCCTAAACTTCATAGTACTGTAGATGTTGCCTAGAGGAATCTGGATACCGAATTTCACGCCTTTACGTACCTAAATAGCACACAGATATGTTGCCCTCCCAGAATCCCACCCCCGTAATTCCGACCCCATTGTACCAATCAAAACCAAACTAAATAATGCAGATGGGCATCCCGAATTTCAACCTTCTATCTCAAAAAATGTAGAAATTATAAAGAGGACGGACTGACTTTATAAAACCAATAAGTAGCTCCATTCTTCCGCTACTTAATAAGCACTTGTGCCATGCACCTTTCTACCAGTCACTTCCCCACCGGCAGCCATGTTTATGTGTGCGGCGGTTGTTATTATTATTATTATTATTATTATTATTATTGGTGAGCATTTCAAAGGAATTGTTGGCCAAAAGGCAATGTACCCATTAAATAGAAACGGGCGTCAAAGTAAAACAAATTAAAATCTTTACAGGACCAGTTGGTCTCTCTAATTAAAGTTTTGTGAAATAACAGTAGTTTTTTTTTTGTTTTGTTTTTTTACTTTTATGGTATTTGTTGCATATGCACAAATATACTTTTTTGGTTTGATTAATTTACTTTAATAAAAATAAAAACGAATAAAAATCACATTGAATTGAATAAAATCAGTTCATAGCAAAAGCAGATATTAAATTAAATAATCTTATGTGGACAATGGTAATGAACAACTTAGGAATAAAATAAAACTCTTTTACCGCAACGAAACAAGTTGTGGTAAAAGAGTTTTATTTTATTCCTAAGTTGTTCAAAAGCAGATATATTCTATTTTATAATACTGTTTTCGTTAAATTAAAATAGTCATCATTTTTCAGTAAGAATAAATTAATAAAAGAAAATGTGGCAATGAGAGAGGCAATCAAACTGCAAAAAGCAGAACAACAAAAAAAAAAGCAGCCCAACATGCCACTTTCACTAAAGAGCAGAGTTTTCATTTCACAGAAGGTATACGTGGTTTTTGTGGGGACCGAAAATCTGAATCGTCATAACAGGACTGGAACACGCAAATAAACGTCACAACATACAAATCGATACATGCGTGGTCAAGCTTTAGCGATCCCACAATCAACTGCCAAATTGACAATAGTGACTTGTAACAGTGTCGCTCACATATTTTGTTTTCTATTGGCAATCGTTGTCAATTATGATACTCCTGTCACTGATGACATTTTTATTAAATCGAATTTACAGTTTCCACTGTTATGGCATCGTCGCATGACCGGCGTTCAAATAAAATCGAAATTAAGTAATAGCATATATTGAAAACTGTGTTAGATGCAAACTATGGCGATCCGTGGTAACAAATGTGAGCTGGCAAAGAAACCAAAGAAAGCCATCGCCTCTGTTTTCAAATCTATCTTTGTTACCTTTCTCATCCATGGAATGGGTCTATTACTCCATGTTCTCATCTATGGTCATGTGTTTTGAGTAATGACCCAAAGAGCGTGACGCGGGTGCAAGCAGTCGAAATGAGATTCCTAAAAAGTGTGGCAGGTATTAATAGATTATCTATACATAGATAAAGTACATAGCAGCACAATAAGGGAGTCTTTAGGTGTTGAGCTGCTATTTCTCCGCATTGGAAGGTCTCTTTTGCATTGGTATGACCACGTGATACGGATGCATCAAACTGGTCTTCCTAGGCAATTGCTATTTTCTAAGCCGGTTGTCACGTATGAGAATCAGGTGGGCAGAGTACGTGGAGAATCTGGGTTCAAGTCGCTTGAGTATGACCATTGAGGACATGCGCCTGATGGCGGAATATCGCGAACGCTGGAGATCCTCCATAGGGGCGCTGCCCCCATCACCCTAACGGATAGGCGGGTTTGAAAAATAAGTACACTTTCATCAATTGTTATAGTCATATTGACAGCGACTTTTATACTATCGGCAAATATTTCAGTTATCATAGTACTGTCACAGACGTAATTTATTAATTAAAATTGAATTTACAGATTCGTCTGTTGTGGCACCCGTCGTACGACAGGCTTTAATACTAGTATAGGATAATAATTTTCACAACTTACAATATGAAAATACAGAGTGGTCCAGAAATAATTTAATGGTTTTATTAATGAATAGATTATAATAATATTTTAACATGTTCATATTGATATAATGCAGAAATGTTTCCAATCATAAAATATGCAAATTAGTTCTTGATATTTTTTGGACGCTAGAGTGTTTAGTTAAGCACAGAAACGGTTGCAACTTTGATCTTTGCGCATTGCAGCGATTTTCTTCGAAGAACATAAAGCAGGGTGTCTAGCAAAACGATTTTGTAAAATTTCCTGATTTTTCCCTGACTTTTTCCTGTTGTTCACGTAATTTTCCCTGACCACCGGCGGCAAAATATATCTATTTTCATAGAATATTATTGGTATTTTTCATATTTTTCGTTCCTATTTCGCATTTTTTCCCCTGATTTTGTAAAATTCTCTGATTTTTTGGACGATTTTGTAAAAATTCTTGACTTTTCCCGGTTTTACCCGGTCGCAAGTCGCCCTGAAACGATGGTGTTTTGGTAACAGTGACATCATAGGTGCCCGCTATCTACGGATTTCCAGGATCATGTTATTCCTTACAATCAATCAACAATCGAACAGTGCAGGGAAAAAACGAAACAAGTGGTCCGGAAGCAACGCTTTCACTACCATACTCGTCCAGGAAGTAACTAGGAGAAGCACAATGAACTAGGCAAGAAGCCAGATGAAACCTAGTTAAGTCATCCAGAGGAGTCCTTTCCTATCAGGACGATAAAGCTGATTGTTGATTGACGAGGGATGAGGGACACGGAGGAGCTAGGAGATCCAGTAGTCCGGAAAGATGGCCTTTTGAATGTCGTCGAAGTTGATGTCCAGGATGTGAGCGATGCCTCAGGAAACTTCTAAACGTGAGCGTGTCCAGAATATCTGTAACCAGAGGATTGGGACGGTCATTAATCTTCGGAAGCAGCTTCTTCAGCGACTCCTGGACGTGGTTTCCAATTAAAGGCATATCGAAATCTTCAGCAAAGGAAGTATTAGTTGCAAATCTCGTATCAAGTTGGGCAATTGTTCCCAACGTAACGTTTTAAATAATGGATATTAAATAAAAAATAAAATAAATCAAGAATAAAAAGCTGACGTTTCGGATAGAGTCTATCCGATACGTCATCTTTTTATTTTTGATTTATTTTATTTTAATCTTTTATTTAATATCCATTATTTAATGTATTCCAGGTTTTTGTGTCTCGTCCATCTCTCCTATATCCGTCAACGTAACGTTTTGGAAGTCCTTCCATCTGGACTTGCATATTGTAGCCCAGGCAGGCAGGCCATAAAGAAGAATGGTTCGGATGACCATTTTATAAAGCAAAAGTTTGCTATTCCAAGTGCGCTGTTTCGCCCCAGAAGAGCAACAAGACGGAACTTTGCCTTCTCAGATCGCATAGGAGACGTGGTCACCCCAATTTAGCTTGGCATCAATCACTACTCCGAGGTATTTGTAATTTCTCACCCATTCGAGCACTTTAGCAAAAAGGAAGAGAGGACTCGGGGGTTTTCGAAGTTTCTTCGTAATGAACATTGCCTTGCATTTGTCAATATTAAGATTGAGTCTCCACTTAGCAAACCATTTCTTGCACTGATGTTAGACTTTTTAAAACCTAGATATGACGCGAGCGGGATTACGGTCAGTAGTCATGATGAACGCGTCGTCAGCGAACAGATATACCTTGCACTTAGCAAAAGTTGAGAAGTCATGGATGAAAAAGTTGAACAGTGCAGGGCCCAAGATAGAGCCCTGGGGAATATCAGCATTGACGTCACAAGGATTAGACATGGAGCAGCCAACCTTGACAAGAAATATCCTGTTCGACAGAAAGTAACTAATCAAAGCAAACAGATCATCCAGAACACCATACGTAATCATCTTGTATGTGAGGCCGTTTGTGCCAAACCTGATCAAAAGCTTTCCGGACATCCAAGAAGACGAGACCACCGTACTTAGCCAACGCCTCCTAAAGATAAGGCCTGAGCGCGAAAACATCATGCATTGTTACATCATCATCCGAAGATACGTTTAATTGCATTCAGGGCTTATTATTGGTAGTAATGCGATTAAACGTATCTTCG
>JAHWFO010081061.1:425641-489922 GCA_023313115.1 Rhysida immarginata | reverse complement strand
TGTAGGCATCTGTTGGTGTGTCCCTGATAACAGACCAGCAATATTCAGCTAGCATACTTCCATTTCATCGTTAAGCTCTGCCTGTGTGATTTCATGATTTCCTCTGAATTAACAGTATATTTAGATGGAGCTATAGGTATAGGAAGATCTTCAGAATGAGGAACTGGTCGCATAGCGCTTCTACATGTGTTACAATATAGATACGTAAAAAGCTAAAATGTGGATATTTTGGAAAATGGTGCGTGCTAAACAAAAAATAATTACACATTCGTTATTTTCAGCCAAAAATATGCAAGAAACACATATTTTCATCTAAAGGACATTTTTCATGTTGTACAGTGTAATTGTACGGATCCTGTACGGTTGTACCGTAGCCGACGAAAAAGACCGTCCCCGGCCAACGCCTCCTATAGATAAGGCCTGAGCGCGAAAATGTCAGACATTGTTACATCATCATCCGAAGATACGTTTAATTGCATTCAGGGCTTATTATTGGTAGTAATGCGATTAAACGTATCTTCGGATGATGATGTAACAATGTATGACGTTTTCGCGCTCAGGCCTTATCTTTAGGAGGCGTTGACTTAGCACACTTAAGAGAAGTTTAGATCTGCAACAAGCCTTCAGATTTGAAGTTGGCAGGAGTGACCTGGGCGAAAGAGATTGTTTGCTCATCACGAACGAGATTGTTTGCTCATCACGAACGAGATTGTTTGCTACACAGAATTCGTTAAACCTCTTCAGAATGACGCGTTCAAAGACTTTTGATAACATAGTTAGTAAGCTTATGGGCCTGTAGCTGACAGCGAGAGCAGGATTTAGACCAGGCTTTGATATGGTAACGATGACGGACTCCTTCGACTTATCGTGGAAGTAACCAAGTTTCCAATAGTCGTTCACGGTTTTGGTAATGATCGACACAACATTAGAGGCAAGTTTTTGAGCATTATTGGTGATGGAGTCAGTACCTGCTGCTTTTTTGTTCTTAAGTTGTTTGATGACTTCGGAGATTTCTTGAGTACTAATGACTTACTCAGGTGTAGGAACACGATGATTGCGCTCGTAGGCGATGCAACCATTATTTAACTAGCCCAGTGTCTAGGTTAAGAGGCTGACTATGTTGGTCTCACAAGGCGTGGTAAATTGAATTTTCAGGTAATCAGCGATCAGTTGAGCCTTATCCCCTTCACTGGTGACAACGTTGCCATTACCTGCAAGCAGTGGCTGCAAGTGGCTGGGTCTGTTACCCTTTAAGGTCCTCACAGTAACCCAGAGCAAGTTGTCTTGAACAGACAAGGACTTCAGTTTTTCGCTCCACCTTTGATTTCGCAGAGTTTTAACCTCTTCCTGAACCTTGCGAGAAAGCTTGTTATACTTGGTCTTGAAGAAGGGTAGTCGCTTACGCTGCCATAATCTTCTGTAGAAATTCCTTTCGAGAGTAAGACGCCTGAAATAAGGAAGGAGGTCGACATGTTCAGGACGCTTGAACTCGCACTAGCCCAATTTATTAGGAGCTTTAGCATAAAAGCTACTTATAAGAATGCGCCCTTGGTCTGTACGTTTATCCGGCCGGCCGGCCGCCATTTGCACGATAACTTGAAAACGGATTAATTTTTTTAAATTCTGTTTTCAGAAATATGACCATCAAAGTCTTAGCTCGGCCGTATCAACTTTCCTGAATTTTTCGTGGACCCCTTCAAGTCGAATTCACGTGCTAAAACAGTGAGTGTAAAGAATTCAAAGATACTGGCATGTCATATAACGATCGATTTATCAAGAAGGAATACATTGTTACTTTCGGTTCATCTTTTAAGCATTACTGACATCGGCGCGCGCACATGAAATCGCTTTGTCGACGCACGATTGCTGAAGTGCTCATAATCAAAAGGATATATAGTAAGGGTGTCGTCTCCCATACAAGTAGGCTTGTAGGAATTTTTGTTTTCTTCACAGAACGCTGCGAGCGCTGATGTCGCCGCTATAGATCTCTGGTTGACTCTTTAATTTCCATGGAAACATGGCGCAATCATTAAATGCACGAGAAACGCTTTAACACGTGGAATAAAAGGGTTAAAACAATTTACCCTTTTGTTAAGGTTAAAAAGAGCTAGGAACCATAAAAATGTTTTACGTTTTGTTTTATTTTATTAACTTTTTTTATCATTAAAAATAAATAAAGAATGGTCTGTGAGGAGTTTTACACGCCAAACCTCAGATGTTTAAATTATTGATGAAAATAGGAAAGAAATTTTTTTTATGTGTTATAACATAAGCTTGTTTTCCATTAATTAATTTTCGGAAAGCAAAAGCATATTCTTTATTGAATATAAGAGAACAAAAATGCCATTTTCAATACATTTCAATTCATTAAAAACCGTCAATTTTTTGTAATACAGGTTAAGAAAATTAGGGCATAACTGCTTGCTGCTAAGACATCACGACTGGATTGGCTTCCTGCAGTAAACACACAAAGAAATAAAACAAATTACCGTAATTATCAGAAAAACTTGCAAATAAAATTTACCGAACGCAAACAACGTGCACGAAAATGAAAGCGATAGAGACTGTGGTCATGAACGTGTCAGGCGTAAACACTTGGCAACTCATTGTTATGTGGAAAACGGACGCAACAATGGACATCATTTCACCTTCCACCTCTTGAGTGGCGACATCAGAGCTCGCAGCGTTCTGTGAAGATAACAAAAATTCCTACCAACTGCTACCATAGAAGAGGATAGCCTTACTATATACCCCTTTGGCTCATCATCTATAAGCTTATTATTAAGTAGCGGAAAAATGGAGCTACTTATTGGTTTTGTTTTACACACGATTTGAATCACCCTTCATCATTTCTACATTTTTTGAGGTAGAAGGTTGAATTCGGAATGTAGCTTACTATGGGCATGTGCACCTTCACTATTTAGCTTGGTTTTGATTAGCCCACTAAGATCGGAGTTTGGGGTGAAAATTAGAGGGGACCAAAAGGTCTAGGTGTATTTATGCATATAAAGGAGTGAAATTCGGTATGCACATTCCTATAAGCAAGATCTCCATTATATGAAGATTTTTTTTCCCGTGGATCCATGCCTTCCCGACTCGATGGCGGAATGCATCGAAAAGATGGGGACTACATTGAAAATTAGTGTACCAACTCTGTCTGTAATAAAGGAGCTGTAAAAATATTTCCGGTTTTCATTTGACTGACCCTCGTAAGTAGAATAAGAATGGAGTTACTTATTGGTTTTATAAAGTCAGTCCGTCCCCTTCATAATTTCTACATTTTTTTGAGATAGAAAGTTGAAATTCGGAATGTAGCTTACTATGGGCATGTCCATCTGCGCCATGCTCGTAGTTTGGTTTTGATTGGTATACGGGGGTCGGAATGACGGGGGTGGGATTCAGAGTGGCCAACATATCTACGTGCTATTTAGGTACGTAAAGGCGTAAAATCCAGTATCCAGATTCCTCTAGGCAAGATCTACATTATTATGAAGTTTAGGCCCAATTGTTCCAGTGGGATCGGATTTGCGGGGGTGGCAGTCACTTGGTCCTTAGAACTGTGGCAACATATGGCATGTGATATATCATACGTTCGGAAATGATGAGAAAGGAAGAAGATACGAGGTTTTTACATTTTTTACTTATTACGTTCGAGAAAATCAATTTATTGATTAAAAAAACTTGGGAGAGGTAAAAAGTGCACATGAAGGGGTAAAAATAGATAACTTCCCTTATCCTACTCGGGAGGCGGGGGGGGGGGGATTAATTTTTTTTTAATAAACGTATAAATGTATTTCTGCTTCACTGCTAAAGCTCCTCCTTGGGATGTTGAAAAGATTTTATTTTATATGCAGATGAACAGTAGCCTATATTGTTGCAAATACAAGTTTTGAACACCATTGATGCTCCACTTTCATTTCTTTCCCCTTCAATCTGTACGGTTGACACCCGTCATGCAACGGGTGGAATTTCTAGTAATATTCTTATCTGTCTGTCCATGACCTCCTCTATTAGTCCGAGACGTCCGTCCGAGGCCAACAAAGAAAGATACAACAATCCATTCGAAGCCACGGATTGTTGTGGTAAGACAATATTCAGTCATTGTTATTAAGTAAATAAAATGAAAAATGTTTAATGTTGATTTTTTTATATGCAGCTGAACAGTACATTGTTGCAGAATATGTTTTGAAAACCATTGATGCTCCACTTTCATTTCTTTACTCTTCAACCTGTACGATTGACACCACTCATGTGACGGGTGGATTTCTAGTCTATTTGCAGAGGATCATGCCATGGGTGATTTTTTAAAATCCGACGAACTCTACTTTCTGTGCACTGGCGCAAAATAATATCACAATATGCACTGATTCCCTTCCGGGTAAAAAAAACCACAGCAGCGTCCGAAATTGTCGATAAATTGTAGGGTGGGTAAATCGAAGGGTATTAAACAATACAAAGCCAATTACGAAAAATCAGGTTCAGTACAAGCTACAATACTCAGCGAGGATAACGCAGGCAATTCGTTTTAATACCAAAAATACCGTTACAGGCGATTGATCATTTTGTAAAGTTCAAACGTCGACAATTTCCCGTTCGCCCACCTTATGCAATGACAATTAACAAGTCCCAGGGTCAAACCTTAAACAACATTGGTATATACCTAGAGTAGCTAGATACTGATACTCCGCCTTCGTTTTGCCTTGAAAAGCTCGGCGAAGACAGGCATCTCAGCTAGTGCCATAGAATAAAGCTCGACATGACAATTAACATGAAAAGTTTTTAAAACCTCAAATAAACAGATCAAATTGCACACTTGGATGAAAAATTTTTAATCTGTTTATGGTGTATTTTACATACACTGTCTAAAACTTAAACGAAATCAAAAACGCGATAATTTTAACGGTATACACAGTTGTATGTACCTTGTTATTTTCTCAAATTTCATCATTCTAGATGTTACAGAACCTGAGTTTTTAACTTGTTAGTCTTGGGGGGCATTTTTATTTCTGTTCATATCTCGGTTATCGTTCAAATTCGGACCCATGTTCATATGAACGTTTTTGTTTAGAATCACCCATACTATCTCCCCTCTAAGTTTGTACAGACCGTTCAGATGTGTTTCTCTTCAGAGTAAGAATTTGACGATTTACCCTTTCAGAATATCCACATCAATTTTTTGAGTTACCTGTTCCAGTGCTCAAGCTTCTCCTTTCTGCGAGCTGCTATATCGAGAGAGCTTTTCGCCCACTCTTGAAATTTACGACGAGCAACTAGTGAACATTAAGTCTTTCATTTATTTGACGTTTGATTGATGTTATGGCCCATCTTGTAAGCTTCCACTTTTTAATAAATTTTACGTTTATTTCGATTATATCGTTCCTGGTTTTGTCCTGTCCACGTGACATGCAGTCTGCCGTTTTCATTATCGTTAACAGCTTAAATTTGGTGATAGAACAGAAAGGTAGCCATATCAAGCAGGTTATCCAATGAAAATTGTAAATCCCTTATTTCCATTTTTATGATTGGAATCATTTCCACATTATGCCAATATGAACTGGTTAAAAAATATCGTTATAATCTCTTCATTAATGAAGCCGTATCAGCTCTCAAATTGAATAAGTTTTTTGGGCCATCCTGTATTTCAAAAGAATGACATTTTCCACACTTTTTGGATATGGCTTATGTGTTGACCTTGCATGTTGGCAATAGTATGAGATCGGAGTTTCCACTACAATGCTGCGCGTTGAAGGACACAAAGCGGAATAGTGTCCCATCTTCATTGTAGCTTTCCATAGATGTCCATGATCTACTGTTTTGGTCACATTTGAATCACATTAACCATTGTATCATCTGAAAAAAAATTAATTAACCAAAGTAATTAATATACACTAATCTAATATAGTATTTTAGCACACTATTCGGTGAAAAATGGATACTCTAGGTAAACCTTTGTGTCACGAGCGCCGTACTGGAATGGCCATAAAGAAAAAGTAATTTGGAATTGGAAGTTTAGGAGGAGGGTGAGCGAGTGCGCTACTACAAAGTTTATAATAGATTGCCTTGTTAACCAGAGTGGTTATAAAGGCACTCTAGTTTATAAATAGGAGGAAAATAGATGAAGAGAGAAGAAGAGCACAAGATTTCGTTCCGAATAGAAGGGTGAATGTGAGGAACAAAGACTATTTATTATTTCCATGGAAAAACAAAAGATTTAAGTCAAGATCAATTCAGGGGAATTTCGTTAAGTGCGAAACGGGAACTGTAAAGTAGAAATTATGGAGTAGTAAAACGAATACGGCAAGCTCCACTGCAGTGCATATGGAGGAACGGAATTTTGCGAGCAACGAGGTTCAGGTTGGTGACTCAGGCTTTCTTGATATAGCTAGTATATTTCCTAAAGAAGAGAATACTTTAGAAACTGTGAGGAAAGTAGTGAGCACAGCCAAAACTTTTAAAGTTTACAGACTGAATAGTAAATGGCCATTAATCAAAGTGTTATCTTCACCCTCTGCAACTAAATGGATTACATTCATGGAATTGGAATTTATTAATGAAATTGTATCAGAGAATAATGGCAAATACGTTATAAAAACTTAAATGTTTAGAAAATGTTACGCCAATTTCCCCTGGAGTTTTAATGCTTATTTTGATGGAAATCTCGGCCAACTTGTAATTCATTAATACGTAGTAAAAGTTAAGACTTACTCATTAGTTGGATTCCTTTGAAAATAATCATTGGAATAGCATTAATAATAGTCATACAGCTAATTGCGTATTGAGAGCTGTATATTAAATTTTCTTAAAACAAACTTTCATGTTTATTGGAACTTGCATTTCATTATCCTATAAAGGAATTTGTGATTAATTTTTATTAGTGACTTTTCCACTTGGGTTACAGTTATCATAGTTATGAGTTAGACTAATGTTATTTTCTTTTGTGCCTTTTTCATATTAAAGAAGTCATCGAGTTTTGTCAACGCCTCTGTTGGATCAAATTGTTATTTCTTCCCACTTCATCCACGTCACGATTGGAATTGCAGAACCAGTATCCTTAAATCTAATGAAATACAAATTTGTGTGGTAACAGAGTAGCAAAATAATAATAATAATAATAATAATAATAATAATACTATTGTGAAAAAATTTATTAATAACTGAAGTATGGAAAAAGAAAAGAATTTGAAAAGAAGTTTTTGTAATTCTAATTGCTTATAATGATTACTATTGTTGTGAACAGTTATATTTAAATTAATAAGACCAAACTCAAGTAGAGTTGTTGTTTTTGTTGTACTTTGTTTGGTGTTAAAATGAGTATCGGGTTTTTTTGGCCCTAGCGCTAGATTGGCCGCAAGGGGCCGAATGACAGAGTTTGTTTCGCATGGCCTCCACTATCACCCGATCTGACGCTGTGCGATTTTTACCTTTGGGGATTCATAAAGGATAATGTGTATGTGCCTCCGCTACCAGCTGATCTACCCGACTTAAGAAACAGGATTGAAGCAGTTGTTGCAACAATTACACCAAACACACCGATCAAGATTTGGAAAGAATTCGCCTATCGACTCGATGTGTGTCGTGTAACGAACGGTGTTCACATTGAACACTTGTAGGAAAATCTGTTTGAGTTGCTCTTTCATTTGATGCATTATTTTTAACTAAGTTCAATGTAATAAATACTACGAAGCCTCAAAACCCCGATATTCATTTTGAAACACCCTGTATTATTCATCCTCCGTACTTCTATACATTACATCACCTCTTATCTAATTAATTATCGTTACACTTTGTTTTCATATAAAAAAGATCTCAGCCCCACACCATAACGCTACCATCCGAAACTAACCAAGACTAGTGGTATTATAAGAAAAAAATGGAATGAAAAATTCCGTGACCTGGATTCGAACCAGGAACCACGAGTATCACGCTCGTCGCCTCTTCCACGAATCCAGGTCGCAGAATTTTTCTTTCCATTTTTTCCAATAATATCATTACCTTATGCTAGGAGCATTAACCCCAGTTTTCATATATTAATTTACCAATCAAGGCTATTAACGTCATTTCCTTATCATCATATAGTGGATACAGACTTGAAAGAAAGACATGGAAATGGATTTAAACCACCAAAAACTCCACCCATACTCTGGAATGGAAATAATGAAATATCTCACTTGCATCACACATACAGGGTGAGGCATTTATCTTGAGACAACTGAATATCTCGGAAACTAAGCATTGTACGAAAAAATGTCCAAAATCAAAAGTGAATTATTTCGCGGGGGAAATTCATTATTTACACCAGGTAGCCTACATTATACATCATGTTTCCCTTATACATCAAAATCTAGCTAAGATACACAAGCTTAGAGAATTAAACATTCAAACTCCAAAAAAAATGTATTAATATATCTTAGTGTTTGAGAGAATACAACACATAAATTACACAGGCCAAAAAAATAACTTTTTAAAAACTTTTTTAAAGTTAAGAGCTGATTCTTATGATTTTTTTGTGCTTAATGTTGTATCTGACCTCAGGTTTTTCCTATTAGCCACAGACTTTTGTTTTTCAATAAAACATTTTAAATTACTCAGAGTTTAGGGCCCGATAAATTTCCTTGTGGCGCAAAAATATGGATACTTTAATACTGCAATCGCTTCTCTTCATACACATCACGTTGACATTGCAGTCTCTATGTGCATAACTTGGAAACATGACACGGTAGAAAAAAATCTTAAAGCAGATTAGGATTAAGCACACTAAAAACCACAAGAATAAGGCAAATTCATTCAAAAAGTTTTTTTCATCGTTGGCCTGTGTTATATTTCGATAGAGCAATAATGACTTAGAAGACTATTCATAACAGTCCAGTTAAACCAAAATATAATTGATATTTCATTCGAAATACACATAATTTGAAAAAGACGGACAAAACCTTACAGAAGACCACAACTTTAACAAATGTCAAGGATTAAGAAAATTCCTACATCCTAGACATTAATACTTCCACCGCCGTATATTCTCCTCCGAACCGCTTGGACTTGGCCCTATTTTGGACTTGATTTCCAGACTAGATCATCGTTTCGTTGTTCAAGCAATTACAAATCCTTTACACATTCAAAAATGTATTCAATATGTAGATAAAACTCAAAGTTAATTATTGGATGGTCATTCTTTGAATATGAGGATCATTCCGTTTGTAAGAATGTTAAGTCATAAGGTGGTGGAATATATCCGAAAGAGAAATATCCGAGTTGAACAGTCCACATTTGAATTGATCTTTGAGGACAGGCCACTAAATCTTAAATAGCTTCTATATATTTTATAAAATGAAAACGTGAACTATTTCAATGTCTTTACTGTGGAAGAGGGGGAAATGAAAGAGCTTTCATACTTAGGAATGACAAATTGGAGACGACGCCAACGGCTCCGATGGGCTGTTGTTGATATAACCATGTCACTGGTGGCATCAAAGAAGAAGACCACAAAACGAAGTATAAACGGCAGACGGGAGACTCATGGCACTACTTTATCACAAATCTAATGCTCTGATGTAGCCACCTCCAGGGAAGTATCGCCAAAAGATATCCGGTATTGCTTAAATCAGTAGTAAATTCTTCTGTAATACCCCCTAGTTGTTTATCCCAAAAAATTCTCTCAGAGGCTGGAGGTATAATGAAAGGGAAAGAAATAAAACCAGTAACAAAGATGGCTTCGCAAAAGAAAGCATTGAGCAACCATTTTCTCGGGACATCTCCCCGTTTATTTTGTTTTTCTTTGAAAATGGTGGGAGGGGGGATCAGAAGTTACGATTTAAAGGAATTGTAAACGCTTTCACCCACTCACTTCTTCCATTCTATTTGCTTGGCGGTTTGATGTCAATAGTCACCGAGTAGCCAATAAGCCTTCAATTTCTTCTTCCCCGATAGTAAATATCAAATTACGTCCCATTACGCAGTAAAAACGCGGCAACAATCAGAGGGAGAAGAGTCAAACACACAGACACACAAAAGGAAAAAAGAAATGGAAAAAGGAAATCCTCAACAGTTATGTTTGTCACTCGGAGCCAAAAAAGATTTCTTCTTCACCTGTCTACCGATGTCAATTAAACTCGCACGCGTACTTTACTTCTTCGTCGGAGAACCCATTTCAAGGCCGGTCATTGACTTCTGACTTCATTTCCCCCTCTTTCTACCCCTAAAAATCCATCCCCCTTTCCCTCATATCTCCTCCCCCCCCCCCCCCTCTCTCTCTCTCTCTCTCTTGAAATATTCAACTAAAGAAGAGAAAGAGAGAGGATTTTCCTTCTTCCTCTTTTCTGTTGACCGACGGATGATAATGGCACTGCAGGAAGGCCGCTATCAAAAATACGCATATCGAGTAAAATTTTCAGCAACTCAACCAAAATAAATATAACGTTACGGAGAAAGGGTTAATTGACGGGATATTTTGCAGATAGTCGATGTTAATCAAATTGATTAAATACTTTAAGTTTTCATAAATTGTGGCATAAAGAATTTTTTTATTTTTCTTTCCCGCTTTAAATTTACTATAAAAAAGATTTTTTCTCTGATTGTATTAATTTTAAATAACGAAATAACGGAACATATCGAGCAAATTATACTGTAAATTAAATATTAGAACAGTGATTCCATTAAACATAATGTAGAGTAGAAATGCTTGGACATCGTTTATACAAGTCTCATTTGTTTTACATCATATGAATATAGCTGTAATATTAAAGTTTTCCTGTTCACGACATGATATTAAATCTTTATTATTACTTACAGGCGTTTTTTTTATTGCATTAACTAGATTTTTTCCCAATCGCAGGGAAATAATCAAATAATAAAGTTTGGTTTAAACTGTACTTTATAATTTGCTTTGAAGCTTTACAAAGATAATAAGTAGTGTAATTTAATTTTAATTTAATTTTTGTCAGGCTAAATTTTGGCAAAATATAATTTAATTTAATTAAAATATCCAAGCTACTGTTGATTAAAAAAAAAAAAAAATTCGCTGCTTTTACAGCATTCAATATAAGAATTCTGAGCATTCTCTCTCTTTTATAATAAACACATGAGCAATTTCAGTTAATATGTAGCAATCCCGTCGCCCCATTATTGAAAACAATTTCTACTGAATGATCCACTACGAAATGTACTCAAAATCGTCTTGAAAATTATGATAAGCGTATTGATCGTTTATTATCCTCTATCTTATCTCAATCGCGTACCTACATTGACTAGGAAACAATTGTGTGTAGGAAAAGTTTTTATCCGACCACTCAGATTGTACGACACACACACACATTGAATTTGGGGAAGGGGTGGTTGGCCAGAGCACCATTTTTCACTCCCCCTTCTCCGTTTCGTTTCTGTTGACCGCAATCGCCCGGGGTCCTAGCAATTGGCCCCATGCTCCATTGACGACGCATGCGCCAACCGAACGGCCGGAAGCCACAAACGGCCGCGCTCTGCCTCGACTACTAATGGAGCGGCGGCGGCGTCAAATGGTGTCCAGGGAGAGAGAGAGAGACGGAGACTCTGGGGCTAGAAACACGTATATAAGGCCCTGAATAAATAAATACATGAATAAAAAAAAAAAACTTTGAAATTTTGTGCTTTCTTGACCTGCAATCTTTTGTTCGAAGTTTGGGACTTGTTTTATGGCCAGGGAAAAAACTTCTCAATGAAATCGAGGCCATTTCCGGTTTTTGTGAAGTCAAATGGATTTGATGTATTAAAAAAATTTCTACTAGAGCCCGTGCAACAGAAACGGAAGTGTCACCTGGAACTGAAATTTATGTGATTGATAATTCACACAAGGAAACGCGACCACAGTAGCAAAAAAACAAAAAATCCTTTTAAATTTGAAAATTTAAACGCATCCATAATAGGTTAAGTGGAAATTTTTTGGTATCGGAAGGAAGAGTCAAAAGCCAAAATTAAAAATTATTTTAACTCTCTGTTAATGATAGTTATTAGATCAGTTCAAAGTTGCTCTATTAAAAATACTTATTTCTGATTGGCGCTTTTGCTTTACAGACTACAACTAAAATATTAATTAAGCAATGGCCATATATTTTTTAAGAAAATCCTAAAAGTCATAAATGTTGGAAAATGTTGGCCATCATTACAAAAGAAATAGGAGTTAATTGATAATGCAGTGTTAAAAAATGGAACATCACGGATCGACGAGAATTCGAGATTACTTGGTGACTTGGAGTAGTATTCCCGGCCTCCAATCTTCGGATATTTGGAGTGCCGGAGGAGCCTGCGGAATCTTTATCGAAAACAATTCAGCGATTATTTGCTAACAAGCTAGATATCACCATCAAGCCGTCCGATATTATGTGCGGACTTTTGCAAGTGATGTTATTCACCAACAAAAACCACAGCCAGGAATGATCCTGGGTTCATACAGACTGTTCAGTGTGACAGCCCTTGTAAATAACAAGAAAAGTGCATTGCATCGAAAAAACCTTTTATTTTAACACCTGCTAATATGGAATGCCTTCCCCACTTAACGTCTAAGTTACAGTAACGTACACGTACTACTTGTGAAAGTTTCTTTTATCACCAACGAGTCCAAGTAAGTGTCTTGCGAGGTTCAGGAAATCTGCTGCTGGCTTCTAATACACGACCTTGACAGCAAAAACTAACTTGCAAAGACAATTCCCAAGTCGTCATACAATAAGCAATTAACTAGAACCAATTAATGCTCCACACAATAAGCAATAGTATCATAAATAAATTACCTAGTATTCAGCAGCGGTTCCTCTGACAATAACAACGGTACTTAATTCCAAAGTTCCATTTTTCAGTTATTCGCAAGATTGTCAATCATTCACAGCATAGAATAAAAGAGGGCAAAATGCATAAATCCACATCAGTTCCATTTGTCATATTACCTCTTATCCCAGCTTATCATCAGTAATCACAATAATACTACTTCAAGCATCAATGTTCATTACATAAAAGCCAATCCCAGGCTCGTCCAAGATGGCTGACTCTCTTCCATCTTGCATATCTCCTTAACGTTCACTCCCCTGTTCACAAGAAGGCCTTCTTCCTTGTTGAACACAAGTTCAAGACTAAGCTCAACAAAAATTCCATCCTATTTTCCGACAAAGGCATTCTTTACAAATACGTAACAATAGGGAAACAACGAATAATCAATTATCATAGTTTTAAAACAAATTTGCTAAAAAAAAAAAATAAAAGTTAACTCAAACAATGTTACAACATAGTTATTACAAAAGGTAGACAACATGTGTTGGCTCATATCAACAAAGGAGGGATTTACTGGCATTCTCAATCATAACAAGATCACACGAGATTTATGATAGCGTTTTGCAATAGATTTTAATTTTTAAATAAGTATTTTTGCTTCCCCCCAAATTTCATTAAAAAAATCCCCCCCCCCCCCCTAAGAAATTACCTCAAAAGGTAAATATGCAGGTGTTTAGCCCGAGGCACAGAAGGAGTTAATTTGCTATTCATTAGCCATTGTATTCCACCCCTATAACCCTCCTATTGTTAAGAAGTCGTTGCGACAAAAATCGCCAATATGCTCTACATCAAATGTTTGCACCTTGACACTTCATTGGCCAATTCAGTAAATTCAATCCCTATGATAAATTTTCTTCACCGTTTGTTACCTTTATTTCATCTCTGTCATTCACCCACCAAAACCACAAAGACACGTTTTTTTTTTGTTTTGTTTTTTTTTAAGTTATTAAACTTTTCCAAAGAAAAGAGATTCCATTACAAATAATTTAGGAAAAAAAAAAGAGTCAAAACTAGAAATTAGAAAGGTAAGAGGCAATTTTCTCGTTTATTTTAATCGGATGGAAAAAAATAGGCAGAAGGGTAAAGCATTTGGGAAATATTGAGTACATAACCAAAATAAGGGAACTAGAGATGGGGACAAAGAGATAAAACGAGTTAAGGGAAATTAAAATGGGAGAGTTGGAAATCTTGGTGAAATATGATAAACTACAATACCACCAGAATTTTCCATTTGCAGCAGGAACTCTAATTTTTTAATCATAATCATGTCGTCTCATTCAAATCGCCACATTCATTTCGTCCGAAGATTATTTTGTCACATAGTCAACTTGACACATTCAACTCGTCCAAGAACCAGTTTGCCACTTAGGATGCTGTGCTTTCAAAGGAATTGTACAACCTCTGACAATTAAGTTCGGTGAATGACGTCACACCCTAATCTGTGCGAGCTTTACGCGAGTAACAATGCATGTGAATACAGGCCCAGTCGTTGTTTAAGCAAGTTCAGACAGGTTACGTTTGTGCGTGCAATGGTTAGCAGATGCTCGTTTCTTCAGTTGAAGGTGTAGCGTGCGCACGTAACTGTGGATAATGGATCAAAGAGGAACACTGCCGTAATCGTGCAACAGTTTCTGGCCAACAAAGGGGTCGTAGCCATAGCTCATCCACCTTATTCACCAGACTTGGCACCGGCAGACTTTTTCTTGTTCCCACGCCTGAAACGGGCCTTAAAAGGGCACAGATTTGCGGACATTCCAGACATTCAAGCAAATGTGACACGTGAACTTAAAGCCATCCCTAAGGAGCTTCCAGGACTTATACACCCGATCCCAAAAGTGTATTGCCTTCCAAGGTGATTATTTCGAAGGACAATAAAGTAAATGTGGCTCTATCTGTTTTGCATTTTGTTGTGTGAACTCATTCACCGAACTTAATTGTCAGAGGTTGTATATTGGATGCTATTGAAAGAGGTGATAGGTAAAGAAGAAAATTAAATAATAAAGTAATTTTTGGGGTATAATACGCACCCCCTTTCCCACTTTGACCCTGCCGACCCCATCTCCTCCAAAATATGTATAAATATTTTTTTAAATCGTATCTTCATTGCATTTATTATCAGAATATTAAATAATATTTACATTTTATAATAAGTAGTATTGATTTTTTTTAACTTTTATTTTTTTTCCCTGCGTATTATACTCTGAAAATCATGGCACACCTCTCCAATCACGTTCCCTGTCCGTAATGAGACAGATCCCGCTGCTTCCATCCTCGGAATGCAGGTGCACAGGACTCCTTGATATCACACAATCATTTTAAGCAAAATTAGCTGCAGAAATGGCATCACGCCGAGAGCTATCCGTATTTGAATAGGGGATGATTGTTGGTGCCAGACGGATGGGTGCCTCAATATCGGATGTAGCCAACACACCCTGCAATTTTCCCGCACAACCGTTGCAAAGGTCTATCGAGAGTACACCTAACGAGGGGTTACAACCCATGTCGGACAGTGGACGAGCCGTCCACGCCTCATTGATGGCAGAGGTGTTCGTCGGGTCAGCTGGCTTGCAACTGCTGACTGAAGGGCGACAGCGGGCCAAATCACCATGCGGTGCAACCAGGGACGTCCCACAACTGTGTCCGCGACGACAATTCGGCGAACCTTGGCAGCTGCAGGCTTTGGGAGCAGGTGGCCACGACGGGTGCCACTCTTGACAGCTGTACATCGTCAGCAACACCTAGCCTGGGCCAACCAACATCGACATTGGACCGCTGAGGACTGGCAAAAGGTTGCCTGGTCCGACGAGTCACCATTTCAGCTGTATCGGGCCGATGGTCGTGTCTGTGTCTGGCGCAGGCCACATGAAGCCATGGACCCCGCTTGTCAGGTGGGGACCACTCAGGCAAGTGGAGGCTCCATGCTGGTCTGGAGTGTTTTCTCGTGTCATGCAATGGGTCCATTGGTGCATCTGACATACACTCTGCGTGCCACTTTCTACGTCGATCTGCATGGGGACCACCTGCGCCCCTTCATGAACTGTTTTTACCCCGCGGGCATCTTCCAGCAAGATACTGCGCCTCCACACAAGGCCTTTGTGACACGGAACATGCTACCGACTTCATGACAATGAACATTTGGCCTCCACGTTCCCCAGATGGCAATCCCATTGAACATTTTTGGCACCTCATCGAACGATCTGTCAGGTCGTTAACAACACAACTGGTAAATGCAGCATCGTTGTGGAGTGTAGTGGAGGCGGCATGGCTTGCAGTGCCTGTGGATGTGTTCCGGGGACTGGTAGAGTCTCTTCCACGACGGGTCGCTGCCGTTATCCGGGCCAGAGGGGCCCAACACGTTATTAGGCAGGTGTCCCATGACCTTTGGTGAGTGAGTGCATAATATAACTAGTCCTGCTATCTATATGGTGAGGTAAATGTGTCGAGTCAACTTAGTCGAGACAAAACGATCCTGGAACAAAGTGAATGCAACGAACCGAACGTGACGAAACGACTACGAACCATTAAGTAGGGGTGTAACCAAAGTTTATTTCTTTTATTTATTGAAAGGGGGGGGGGTTGACTTAGAGTGTGACGTCTTTAAAGTGGGGGGGGAGGGGGGGGGTATTAAAAGTCCAAAATGAGCGTGACATATTTCTTGAACGTCTCCTCTTCAGCACTTAACTTACTTCTTGATCCCATAATTCGTATAGGCCTTTTGCCTGTATCTTCCTCTTATACTCATTATTCTTCTCTCCATCGTAGATATTCTGCAATAGATGCCTGTTTAGTAATACTCTTGTTATTTCTACAATGAATCCCTTTCCTTCATTAATTATTTTTAATACTAATGCTTCTCAGACTCTAAGCTCAAACCTTGGTCATAAGCGAATAATTTCATTCATCGAATCGCGATTTTAAATTCTTTCCTTCTCTTAACTGACTGGAAGCTCTATTGGCCAATTGTAATGAAACCAACCAGCTATTTGATGTTTTATTATCTCATTTTAGGCTAGATCACAATCGCTACTTGCCACTTAGTCTCCCAAAGCGTTACACCAATCGTACTAGCACCAATAATAATTGCTGGATTACGCCGCAGATTCTGGTACTTATTAAGAGGAAGAATGTACTTTACCGTAAATCGCGTCGCAATCTTTTGCCCCATGTTATCAACGCATTTAAAAAGTTTCTAATGTTGAGGAAAAAAAATTAAACAAACTAAACAGAAATATTTTAAGACTTTATTTCTCCAATTTCATTCTAGTAAGAACAAGTGGTAGGTATTAAACACTTATTGCGTGGTTCTAACCCTCTTTTCTTACCTTTTGGCCAAAACGAGCATATCACGGCATCGTCTCTAACTGATTTTCTTCATACCCTTATACCCTCTCGTTTGGTTTTTTTTTGCAATATCATATTCCAACTCAAATCCTCCTCTATACCTGAACCGTTAGATTTTTGCTCTGATGTTATTATCAATTTACGATATGCAATAGCCTTCCCTCTAACATTTATCTTTAATCACCGGAACCTATCCTAATTCCCTTAAGTTAGCTCGGGTTACGCCGATCTTCAAGAAAGGTGACCCTAAACAATTTGTTAATTATCGCCCGATTACCGCCCTTCCCACCTTTGCAAAGCTAATTGAGAAATTATACTTTTCACATCTGTCTCAATATGTTTATGATTTTGGTCTGATAAGCTCCCACCAACATGGGTTTGTCCGAAAAAGGAACGTGGAGACAGCCTGTTACGAGTTGCTGGAATCTATCGCTTCAGGAATGGTTTCTAACAAATTCGTGGCTAGAGTATTTATCGACTTTACAAAGGCGTTTGACTTCTTAAATATCCCGTTACTTTTATATTAATTGTCTAATTTATATAATATTCATGGTCCACCCCTATCATGGTTGTCAAACTTTTTGTTTAGTAGGAGTTATTTTTTGACCTATTCTGACAAGTCCTCTGATATCTTAACTAGAAACAAGTTCCTCAGGGATCAATCCTTTCCTCTCTTCGGCAGATATTCCGATGTTGAAGTTATTTCGAAACGCATTGACTCCATTAAATATCTACCGTTTGCTATTCTTGGACATTTTTATTTCTTGTTAAATAAATTACTTTAAATAGGTGAATAGGGTTTTTATAGTGTGACATCCTATGTCAGTGTGATTTTTGCTTAGGCCCATTTTAAATGATCATGGTCGCACTAATTTAACGCTTAGTTTTGTTGTTTGAATAAATTACTTTATTTACTTCTATTTGGTACTTACTTGTTGCTTATAAGCAAGATTTGTTGTTTATTTTCAGCTGCTTATTGTTAAACTTTTCGTCGTTGTTGCCGATGTAACAGGCGTTTATCTCGTGAGGGTCAATATTGTTTCTCGGTAACAATGGCAAGAAGTAATGTTGATATCTCTTGAGACATTGTTACGTTCTCTTTTTAAATGTTTTTTTTGTTTTGCTATATGTTCTGCATATTTTAAGTTGTTAGCGATCTTTAGCTGATGATTGCGGACGGAGCTGGCCCAACACCACCTCTACCATAACCATCGAGAGAGAAGGCCTCTGCAATGAAAAGTGATACATTGTTACATCATCATAGTTAGGGCAAATTTATGGCTTATTATTCGCGGATTTAACCAATGACGTATATTAAAGATAGACTCCGAATCGTATTGTTGTAACTTGAAGCAAATTGGGAAGCTCCATGCCCATAACTGTCATGGCTGAAAGTGAGTGAAGATGATACAAAACACATGGCTAAACACGAGAGTAGCTGATTAATAATTCTTTCACACGCCGATCACGGAGTGATAAGTTTATCTTTTCGTTTACTTTGTATTTGAAGTATTTTATTATATTTTATAAACAATTTTTCGATCATCGTTTTAATTTCAATTTCGTTTCGATTGTCTTTCAGTAACGTATTTTCATTTTAGTTACGTATTTTTGATTTATTATTGTGGAAAATGATTCCTGATACTTTTTCTTGTCTGTTTTTACAGTTGTACGCAGAACAACTTTGAATAATGGTTTTGAATTAATAATTCCTCTGGTCCAAAATCTTCAAAAACAAATCAGCCAGACAGCTAATTACTCCACGGCTCACTCCTGCCCAGAACTATCATGGCTCAATTTGCTTCACTTTTTGCCGCTGTTAACAATAGAATTCGGAGTCTATCTTTAATATACGTCATTGGATTTAACCAACGACTCCTAAAAAACAAAGGCTGGTCACTGCGTCATCACACCTGGGCTGACAATTCAACTTTCATTGTTTACCACAAACGAAAAAGCACCTGTTGTAATCAGCGTTTTTTCGTTTGTTGTAAGCAATGAAAGTTGGATTGTCAGCCCTGGTTTGATGACGCAGTCCACAGGCAGTAAGCAGGCTTTGTTTTTTAGGTGGCGTTGATTTAACTGCCTACAAAATGGCGGATGTAATGGCGAACGGTAAAAGCATGCCGTTCGCCATTACATCCGCCATTTTGTAGGCAGTTAAATCCGCTAATTGGTAGAAATACGAATAACAATGCCCTAAATATGATGATGTAACAATGCCTTCTCTCTCGGTGGTTACGCCTCTACTCAAAGCCTGAGCGCGAAAACGTCATACATTGTTACATTATTATACGAAGTCATGTTTAATTGTATTTCTACCAATATTAAGCCCTCAATTATGATTAAACATGACTCCGTATGATGATGTAACAATATATAATGTTTCCGCGCTCAGGCTTTGAGTAGAGGTGGTATTGGTTGGTCCCTGTCTAAAAAAAATTGCAGCTGAGCAATAGCGGACGTTTCTTCCGCTCAATGATCTTTTGTCTGTATTGCGTCTGTGAGAACATAAGTGGTTATTACTGTATGTTAACAACATAATTGATCGGAATTTGCTTGATAGATGCTCTGCGAGTTTGCATAGAGCATTTTTTAATCTTTGGAATTTATTTCATCGGGAGAAACATTGTCTGCAAAGTTGATTTCGAACATCGTTTATACATAGAAACGGAACTCGTCTAGTGAGCCTCCAGCCAGTGGTGAGTGCCGTAATTTATTTGAGTTTGACCACGGGAAAACATTAGTACGTCAAGCAAGTTTTACGTCAGGCGTTAGAGAACTGTGATATGTCTAACGCTGGGTTTATGGAGACAATTTAGGTCCCCTTAGCAGGTTATCATGAGGACAGCATGCGCTTGTAACTTTACAAACGGGGTTTAAGCTACCACGTGGAACGTTACTGTAGCTGAGAATGATAAAATTCTTCGCACTAGAGGAATTTTGAGTGTATGCTTCCCAAAGCGTGGGCGTGAGGTTTAGCTGTGTTAGGTGAAGAAATCTTCTCGAGGGCGTTGAAACTGTGAGCATCAAGTGGTATGCCTTATTGATGGGAATTTGAGGTTCTTCACGCTGTCTGTATGTAAGCCATGTCCATAAGTGTAGGACCGGGTGACTGCACAGGATGCCCAGAATACGGATTGGCTATTAATTAAGCTATTGTTGTCAAGCGTTAATAGCCAATACCAAGGGGGTTAAAGTGCCCCTCCCTGTAGCTGAGCGCATGAAAAGGGGCGCACGGCGTTTTCGTACGTCGGTGGAGTGTCAGCGTGGGAGTGTCCTCGGAGCATATGTCGAATCATTTGTTGCACTGGAACCTGGTGTTTGAGAACTTAGCAATGTCTCTGCAGGAGAATTTTGCGTAGCCCGTTGGTTACACCACCAGGGTAATGCACTAAAATTTACTGAACCAAGGTGATGGTGAATTGTTAAACAGTATAGTTTCATGAATGGCCTATGCATCCTAATCTGTATGTGAATTAGTTCAATATTATGAAAATGTGAATTATCTGTTGAATTGTTAATTTTATTTCAGTTGCTGGAGAGCCCTGCGCGAATTAATTATCTGTAACTATTATTTAATTATCTAATTAAATTGTTTGTTTTGAATCCAACCACCCAGACTGTGTTTATTCGCCTGACTAAGTTCAACAACCCCCGCTGTTTCACTCCCATGAGGTAGGCGTTTGCCGTAGGTCGGCCCTGGGCCGCCACCCGCGCTAAAATAGTATTTAAATAACTTGCAGCGCAGTTGCGCGGATTTTATGAGCGAAAAACCACACATTTTTCCTGGGTGAATTAACTCTGTACAATTAATCAAACTTGGCAAAAAAAAGTCAAATTTAGTTACTGTAAAATTTACTCTAAACAACCTGTATATATTCAACCAACCGGAGCGAAGCCGGGTATTACTCTAGAGGCCCATTACTCTAGTACCGAAATTATTTACACAAACACTCTCATTCCAAAAATATTCTTTCAAATGTTGGTATTTTGGTACATTCTTGTATTTTCTGGTCTATTTTCTATCACTAATCCACATACAGTAGAACCCATTAATACTACTCGCTTAAAACGTGTTCCCTTGGTCCCGTCCCTGTAAAAAGCTATTTTTATGTAAATACAGTTACACATGCTATAATGGACACTCTCAGTAGTGGACAGAATTTTTGAAATAAAAAAAAAAATCTTACTTACACAGTGGTTTAATATCCTTTGAGTAATGGACGGACATGGACAGTTATTTTCAGTAGCAAAATCTCTCACAATGGACAGAGACAAACATATTGGTCATTTCCAAATTACAATCGTCCTAGCTGTATTGGTTTAATCTAGCGAACACAAGCATGATTACACATTTAACCTTGACCTCTGTTTGTTTTTTCTTTCAAAACGTTTGATTGGACTGTGCTTCCAGGAATGCTGATTCATTTACAGTATTCCAGTAAAGATTACAGCCTTCATTTCAATTCAATAGAGGGAGGTAATATTTTTGCTTTTCTTTTGTTGAAAACTTGAATGATAAGACAGTACGTTATGATACTTATGCAAAAGTTTCTTTACCTTATAGTGCCTATAAAACCGTAATAAACATCAATTTACGCATATCGCTGTACAAACAAACAAGGATTTCTAGTACAGTAATTAAAAGCACATGTATCATTATTAAAATTGAAGTAAATTTTTTGAATTTTCACTTTATTTAACTTTCATCATTATACTTGTTTGTATAATATATATAGCTAGTTGTTTCCATATTATAAATACAGTTATAAAAAAACTTTCCATAGTGGACACCTCCCAATGATGGACACAAAATTTATTTCCACCTGTCCATTGTTCAGAGATTTGACTGCACAAAATTTTAATACGAGTTTTTTTGTATCAAAATTTAAGAAATTCTTTCTAATAATGTTAAATTATTTGCGATGTTTATTGTAAAATTTTTATTAGTCATGCGTTATTCAATAATGTTTTCTCAAACCCCGCGAATTCTGATTTGTTCTCGGTGTGTATATGAATTAATAAGTATTCTTTTATTATTAACTGAAAATAAAAAAAAAATATGTGAAGATTCGTATGGCGTAAAAACAGCGAGAAAATAATAGCAAAACTTTAATGTCGAATAATACGTAAATAACTAAACAATAATAGCGAAGCAAATATCGCGAAACAATAATAGCATAGGTTATATGTAGCACACATGTACTAATTTCCAGGGTCGGATGTAACACATTTTTACGCTCTAGGCCTAAACACATAATTCTGTGCCCCTTCAAAAAGTAATTTATAATTATCCATTTTATAATTTCCAATATGATATGAATGTCGCGCCCTAGGTTGGCCTTATGGAAAATCCAGCGTGCTAGTCTCTAACTATTTATTTCGTTCCAACACTTTTGAGGTTTTTAGCGAATCATACAGTATATATCATTCCTGGATAATACGTGGTTCAGTTGTAGTATGAATTTACAAAAATTCATGTTGTTGATTTCCCGTTAGACTTTTGGATCCGTCAACATCTAGGTTATTTGCATCTGATCTATATGAATAAAAGTCAATGTATGTTGGCGATAATCTCTACAACCACGAAACCGAAGGGCGTCAAACTTTAACATAGTCCGGGTGTCACGAAGTAAGAGAGACGGTACAAAGAATTTAAAATAATAAAATTTTTAATTATCTCAATGAAAATAGTAATACAGTACCGATTATCTTTGTCAACATAATTCAACACACAAATGTCGTTAAAATGAAAGTGTAAATAGAAATCAAAATAACATTATCTTATTAAATTTTGCAGAAACTCCGCTATTATTCTGTGAAGACGTTGACATATCCTTATCTTGAAATTTAGGCGTGTTGGGCCGAATAGAGGAACTGAAGATGGAAGACGAGGTTAACGTTGGCTAGCTTACGAAGTGGCATACCACAATCGTTGATCGCCGAAAAACTCACACACAAACACTTAAGCACACAAAAACATAAAACAAGAAGAAGCAGTTGCTATGAAAATAGCATTCACACAAGGCCGCTTAGGCATTTATCCCCCATATCCAAGGCATAAATCCACAAAGATTATACTTTAAATACTGAGCATGAACACACTGAAAGTAAACTTATTAAGGCGATAGGCTTGGTAGAATTATAAGTTGAGTGGAAGCATTACTCCAACAATAATTATAAGAGTGAAACGAATAGTTATTAGAGGTCGTCCACAAAATACGTTCGCCAAAATGACAAATTAACCCCTCCCTCTTCTTTGTAACATTTCTCATACCCCTCACTAAATGAACATACGTAATGTATTCGAATCCCTCTCTTAAAGAGAAAATCTTTCACATAAAAAGGAGCCATAATCACGTGCATAAACAGAGGCATTAATTTAATGGCTAATTTATCACGACCACCTTTTCGGTATTTTGTTGGGCCACCTTTCCCTCAATACTACGTCGATTCTTCTTGTCATGGACTTCTCGAGAAGTTGATAAGTGGTTTGTGGGATCGAAGATCACGCTTGATGAATAGCATTTTCAAGTAGTGTCAGATTTGAAGGTTGTGGATCCAACTGTCTGATGACTTTTTTAACTTTATCCCACAAATGCTCAATGGGATTGAGATCTGGAGATTACAGGGGATGGGCACCGATGCAAAGTAAACTCTCCTTCATGTTCCTGAAACCTGTAACAACTTTTTGTTTAGCACATGTGATTCCAATGAAATTGGTGATAAAATGATTATTTTGAAACTAGATCTGGATGGTACACGCTGCAAAACACGATAACAACTATTTTTAGCCGAAGTAATCACACCGAGAGTGCTAACCCAATGAGTATTTTAGGCATTGAATTCGATGCCCATTTAACCTTTCAAAACCATATCATTAAACTAACGTCTAAGATAACAAAAATAAGCTATTTACTATATCGACTGAGTAAGACATTGAATACAAAAGAACTTGCCACCGTTATTCATTCAAATGTGTATGCTACAATTGAATATGGTCTCTGTTTATGGTCAACTGTCTAAGAATCTTGAAGACCGCTGTAAATAAATGTATTAGAATTGCATTCAAACTAAACCGTTACCAATCAATATCTGACTTTTATAGCAAACATGGACTATTATCTTTTGATGATTTTATTGTCTATTGCAATTTGAAACATATTGCTAATTCGTTAAGATGGAACGATCATACGTGCTATTTTATTAAATCAAGGTCATTCCTATACAGGGTGTTTCTAAATTATCTCCCGTATTATACATGTTTATTACACAAAAACTATTACAGATTTTAACGTGATTTTTTTTTATTCACAAACAAAAACTCAAAAAGTTTCTTAGCCTCGCTGAGTTGATAATAAAACACGCGGTTGGCGCGTGGTACCTTTGTTAGCACGTTGTTCCATTTTTCGCGAGACGCAGTAAACAACAGCGAGTGTTCAAGAAAAAGCTCAATGCGTTTTATGGTTTGCGGAATTTAAATCGAAGATTACTACAGTTCAGAGAATATTCAAAACAAAGTTTAAAAAGGATCCTCCAAATCATAACTCAATTAAGCTATGGCATGAGAAATTTTTATACACAGGGAGCCTGGTACACAAAAAAGGGTGCTGGTACACCTTCAGCAACACCACAGAGAGTAGAAACGGTCAGGGAGGCGTTCGATCGTAGTCCCCGTAAATCACTTCGCCAAGCGGTTCGTCAACTGGATATGCCAATGACATCCGTACATAAAATAGTGAAGGACCGCCTTCGTCTTACACTCTACAAAATCCAGATGAATCATGAACTGAAGCCAGATGACCTACCGAAGCGCAAGAAGTTTGCTGAGGATATGCTCCAAAAAATCGACAATGATCCCATCTTCCTTGAGGACATTTTGTTTTCTGATGAGGCAACATTCCATACTTCCGGAGCAGTAAACCGACACAACTGCCGCATTTAGGGCTCACAAAACCTCCACGTTCTAAGAGATCATATACGCGACAGCCCAAAGGTTAATGAGAAGGAGGGAGAGACGGATTCCACTATTTCCACAACGAGTTTATTTGACATTTCATAAATGTACATTCATAAATGTACATATTTATGAAATGTCAAATAAACTCATTGTGGAAATAGTGGAATCCGTCTCTTCCAACGAGATTAATATAATTAGAGTGGAAATAACGATGCCATATTGGAAGCGAATTGAAGCGATGTCCGCCATTGCTGTTGAGGTAAAAATTTGAAATACTATGATGTGAAGTCATAATAAGAAGTATAAACATTCGGTTTATTACAATCATATTTATCATGGTGTTGTATGCAGGAAATGAATATAAAATGAAAATAATAAATCTCTGTGAAATTTAATCCATTTATTATCTTATATAATATTATTATGTACAGAAATAAGAGAAAATAATTATTGAATACCTCATAAATGGTCTGTGAGGGTTTTATCCTACGCCATACCTCAGCTGGTCAAATTATTGATGAAAAAAGAAAAATTATTTTCTTTCCTATTTTTCATCAAATAATTATTTCTTTTGGATTCTAAAGGAAATGTACATTCTGCTCTCGGAATTATTTATTTTACATCATTACTAAGTAGTGGAAGAATGGGGCTACTTATTGGTTTCACAATGTCCGTCTGTCCGTCCCCTTCATAATTTCCACATTTTTGAGGTAGAAGGTTGGAATTCGAAATGTAACTTGCTATGGGGATGTGCATCTTCACTATTTAGCTTGGCTTTTTATTGGCCCACTGGAATCGAAGTTTCGGGGGTGGCAGTTGGTCTTTAGAACTATGGCCACATATGGCATGTTATATATCATTCGATCGGAAATGATCAGAAACGAAAGAAGATAGAGCTGTTTTACACTTTCTAAATACTACGTTCGAGAAAATCAATTTTACTATTTAAAAATTTTACTAGTGGGGGGGGGGGCCGGGGCGCGTGGCCTGGCGGGATTCCACTGAACACATAACTTCAGGGAAGTTAAGCAACATCAGGCAACGCTAGTCACTGGATGGGCGACCATCAGTGAGATACATCTTCACCTCCCTCCCTCCCCGGCTGCTGCGACCATCTTACAGCTGTCGTTAATCCAGGTCGATCCAGGGACCCAACTCGTCGGCCTCCGGCCATATAGGCCCTGAATGGACGCATTGGATTATAATCAATTAAAATAAAATAAAAAATTGAGAGGAGGTTAAAACGTGAAATAAAAGAGTAAATATAGGTGATCTCAGGGCTTCCGCTACCTTCCTCGGGAGGATTAATTTCTTGTTAAGGTGGCAAAGTAAGTATTTACATTTTAAACAAATGTGCAATCGAAATTTTGCTCTCGGGGTGGGAAGAGTATAAATGCTATTGGTACAAGTGTACTTTAGTACGTATACCAAGGCTCATACTGATTGAGGATTCGTTAATACTTACGGAAAATAAAACTTAACGAAATGTTAACGCACTAGCTCCATATAGCTTCAATATAATTTCTTATGCAAATTCCGATTTATCCGTAGCTTAAACGTTCGTTATCCGGACATCTTAAGCCCGCTACACTAAAGAACTTGGCCTAAGATGTCAATTTACGTGTAGCGGTTCGGGTAACCAACTTTTTAGCGATGATGAATCGGAGTTTGCATAAGATTGAAAGTATATGGTGCTAGTGCGTTAACATTTAAGCTTTATCTTTATTTTCCGTAAGTATTAACGGCTAATCTAATCAGGAACTCAGAATACAGGCTATAATGAAACAAGATAGACTAACCTTAGCTTTTATCAAGAACTTATGAAGGCCTACATCATCTGTTCTTGCTTTTAGTAATCTGGGCTAGGCCTAATTACTTGTTAAAGGTGATATCCGTTCGTTTTTCTCTCTTATTCGAACAATTGAACGCCGAGCAAGCGTAAGGCATCCTCGTAAATGTCACTACATCGCTGAATAATTATAATAATACGCTAGAATAAAATCCAAAGAAAGGAAATGCATCTTATTAGCTACAGCTTGCATACGTCGTATATCTCAACAGTAATGTCTGACGCTAGTTACCACGACTTCATAGTGGGGGTGCTGATGACCAGTTAATTTCCACTCCAATTATATTAATCTCGTTGGTCTCTTCCTCCTTCTCACCAAAGCATTTTTTCTTATTTATATTTTTTATATATTTTAAGTACTCTGCCAAAGGTTAATGTTTGGTGCGGTTTAATGCATGATCGAGTAATCGGACCTTTCTTTTTCGCTGAAGACACCATTACCGCTGCAACCTACCTAGATATGCTGGAGAAATACTTGATTCCACAGGTGGAAGACCTGCAGCCCAACATAGTCTACCAACTAGATAGAGCACCTCCTCACTGGAGCCTGCAAGTTAGGGAGTGCCTTAATACGAACTTTCCAGGATGATGGATTGGAAGGGATGGGCCAATCTCTTAGCCCCCTCGCTCACCCGAAGCGAACCCTCTGTATTTTTTCTTCTGAGGATATGTAAAAGACAGAGTGTACAAGACCAACTTTAATGACAATGAATCTCTCAAGAACAGAATAACTGAAACATTCACTGAAATCACCCTCGAAATACTAGCCCGAACATGGGAGGAAATAGAGTTTCGCTTTGACGTCCTTCTACGCCATAATTGGGGGGTCCCATTGAAATTTATTAAGGCATGCTAAGAAACTTTTTGAGTTTTTCTTTGTGAATAAAAAAAAATCACGTTAAAATCTGTAATAGTTTTTGAGTAATAAACATGTATAATGCGGGAGATAATTGAGAAATACCTTGTATAATTCATTGAAAGCGTGGAATGATTTACCATATGTCATACGGTCACAAATTTAATTGCTCCCGAGAATCGTGCACTAACTGCAACCATTTTAATAACGTAAGCTCTATCGTACCCTCACAAACTGCAATCATCCAATGTATTTTATTAGCAATGGATGCTTGATTCAGACATGACGAGGTCCACTCAAAGATATAAAATCATTCCCAAACAACGAGTATCAAAATTATTAGAATCTTCTTTCCCCTACCTATAATACTTTTAATGATTGGAATTCTCTCTCGTATGATCTAAGAAAGCAGATCATTAACTGTAACTTAAAACATTGTCCTGATCATAAGAGACATGCTTTGCATATTTTAAGCCAATCAATTAACAGCAATATGTAACCTTTAGTTTGCTTCCTTTTATCACTTACCTCTTTGGGGTGCAAAAGTACAATAATAATAATAACATTTTGAAAGCACATATACAAAAAAGTGTACAGATTATGAATTCATGTAATATACGTCTGTTACGAGGCGCATCCAGAAGGTTAGTTAGGGCAAATTTATGGCTTGTTATTGGTAGAAATACGAGTAACAATGCCCTTTCTATGACGTAACAATGTATTACGTTTCATCGCAGAGGCCTTATCTCTCGGTGGTTACGGGTCAACAGTGTCTAGGGTGGATCTTCAATATCGAAGAGACAATGTTTCCACACGCGTAAACCGCCGTACAGAAGGACCACAAGTGTTTGACGAACGGACGTCACGCCGCCTCAGCAGAGCCATACGAGGCGATCGACGGGCTACTGTGAGTCTGATCACCGTCGATTTGAATGTGGGGCATCAGGAACCCATTTTCACCAGGACTGAACGGAGACAAATGCACCGCACAGGCTTCAGTCGCCGACGACCGAGTCGTGTACCTTTGCTGACACCTCGACACAGAGCTCAATGAACATCGGCCGGCCAGGTGGCCGAGAGGGCTAGGGCGTAGGCTTTCTAGTTCTCCGCCTGGTCGTGAGTTCGAATCCCCCCGTGGGCATGGATGTTCGTGTTTGTACCGGGCTGCGTACAGATATAACTTGTGTAAAAGGCGCAAAATGACCTTAGTAGTCGACGCCAAAATTTCTAATAAACCAACCAACCAATGAACATCGTCACTGGACCATGAAACAGTGGCGGCGTGTAGCATAGTCAGATGAATCCCGATTTCAGTCGTATCGAGCTGATGGACGCGTGAGAGTGTGGCGTATGCCCCATGAAGCTATGAATCCTGCGGGTCAATAAGTTGTGTCAGGCAAGAGTGTGGCTCAGTTCCGCTCAATAATGGGCTGTGTTCAGTTATTCGTGGATCAATATCTCTCCAGAACGATTCCAACACCTCGTAGAGTCCATGCCTCGATGTGTTACTGAATTTTTGAGAGCTCGCGAAGGAGCGGCTAGCTATTAATCACATCCAATACCTTCCCATGACTTTTGGCCATTAAGTTTATAATATAACATGAAAAACTATTGTAGTCTAGCTATTAATATAGCACAGATAATTCAGGCAGTGACGCTGGAGAACTCTGTATGTTGAAGCAAGCAAATGTTTGGGACCACGTTCTCCGGGACCCTTTTCTCCTGGACCACTTTATACTGTCACGTACTTTTAAAATCTTCACTTTTTAAACCTTTCTTTAAAAACACCCAGAGTATCAAGTCGTGTCAGAGAAAAAGGGAGAGACGGATTTTTAATATTTTTAATATTTAATAAAACAAATTTAAACCTCTTTTTCACTGCAAACGATAGAGCCAACAATAATTGTAAATAAATAATACAGAATGCGCTGAAAAGTTGCTATCATGTATATTCAATCGTATGGGACATCCTCTTCGGGTGAGCTGGTGGGAGAAAGCTTAGGCGAAGTCGAAACTAGCACCGTACGACGAGAAAGCGGCAACCACGCAGGGCAAATCGACGTACTCAAATACAAGAGAAAAACAAATAACATTATTCAAATACATAATTGAAAGCTAACAAGGCAATCAAGAGAATTATATAAGAAATGCTCAATGAGGAATTTTTGTAGGAATTACTAATTAGAAAGAAATGGACATCCTACCGCACACTGCCACACATGAAGCCATGCGTGGCTCACTCAGTAATGTATCGGCTGCGTGATCACTGTTTGCAAGGGCGTGCTGCTCGGCGAGTGTCGACAACAGATCAGCCCGGAGAGAAATTGAGATACTGCAAAGATGCCGAGGTTCGAGCTTGCCCTAATAATATGGTTGATGGCATTGATCCTCTAATCTGCAATCGGTAGGGTTGCCAAAGAAGTGGGCCTAGGGGGGGAATGGTAGCTGATGTTCATATAACATCGATCATCTAAACGCTCTTTCTCCGGCCTTGTATTCTCTGCTTAGTCCGTCGTTGCACCTGGGAACAATGTTCATAAAACAAAAAGTCAGTTTTTAAGTTGTTAATACCGTTTTCTTGCCTGTTGAGTCCGGAACCAACGCTATGGCAGGAACTTGAAGAAAAAACACTTTCCCGTATTTTCCTGTATGGTCTGGAAAGTTGAGCATGTGGTGAGAGGTGACTGAGAAAGCTTTATCCGTATTGATACCAGCTGTACAAGAATCCCTTCTTTCTCATAACCTTCGGAAAATGCCTTTTACGCTGCCGTGACTTCGAGTTTCGTTTCCTATCTGGATTGCTTGTCCGGCCAGCATTTTTCCATCGTCTTGGTTAAGCTGCTGGGATTCCTCTTCTCTTCAGCCTCGGCTTCATTTCCTCCATTATGGTCGAGATCTAATCGCTTTCTAAGCATTTGCTTCCTCGCGCTTACCTTATATTCGCTCTTAATCACCTCATTTCGCATTCGATTATGCGACGCCAGTGGGCGTGCTTCATCTGCTCTCTTGTCATTCTGGAATCGTCGATTCTTGCTGAGGGACACCCGGCTCGCTCCTCGCCTTGCTCTTTGCTTGTGACGGCATTTTGCCAGCCCGACTCCATGTGTTATGTCATTAGATTTATTTTTATGATTTAATCTAATCTGACGACATGACATATACGCTGTTGTTACGTCGTCCAAGCTATGTTCCGGCGTTGCCTTCTTCTAAGCGAGAACGATTACCTCCTGGGAGTTGAGTTTAGATAAGTCCGAGTGAATTGATTAGGCGGGATGCGTCCTCCCGACGGTCCTCGTTAAGTCGTGCGATTCTTGAGTCAGTTGTCATCTAAATATTTTTGGGGCGCTGGAGAGAATTTTGAAATCGAATTTTGCCGATCTGCGATGTCTTCTAAGATTCGCTTCTGCTCTCCTCTCATGAACGTTCAAAACATTGGCTCTGCATCGTTACGACGTTCAAAACGTCACGATATTCTTGTCTTTCCACAACGGATCGTTCAGAGACTTCATTGCTGGCTCACATCAGGAATTTTGGTTGAAGGGCTGCTTCCTCCGTTTCTCGTCCTCTTTTCCTCCTCAGAATTCGTTCGCTTTCCCCTCTCTCCGTCCCTGGAAAAAGGTGACGGAACGCGTTTTTATGCAATTTTTTGTTGTCGCTCAATGGCTGCTTATTTCCGTATTTTGCAGAACCAACGAGCGACCGGCGAAACTACAAATCTCGTCGGGGGAATACGACAGGGAAGAGAACACGTAGCTCTTTGATTTTTTGCTCGATCGTTCGAACTCCACATGCCTCCTTCCGATCGCCTCCGATTTATTTGACATGTATCCAGCCAAATCGTGGAAGGTTTTCTCAGATGTCTGCAGGCTGTGACTGATGCAAAAGATGGACCGACATCCTATTATTCAGTGCCTCAGAAGTCTCCGATTCGCAACAGGAGGTGTCCGAATACTTTTGACCACATAGCTTACAAGTAATTTACAAAAAAAGACACACAGACAAAATCACTAAGTATTTCACACGAAATAAAGTCCCTGTGGGGAGCCAATAGAGTTCAAATTGCTTGTTGTGCTTTCGGCAACCGAAATTATTCCGAACCCATTACACAAAAACATGCATAGATATTTTAAGTATATGAATGAAGAGCTTTTGCATGTATTAGCCTAACTGGGTTAAAGCGAATATATAAAACGTATCGTATTTAGCTGAATATAAGACAAGGTTTTTTTTTCCAAAATTTGAGGACAAAAATGGCTGGGTCGTCTTAGAATTGAATTTTTAGCCCCGAGAAGCGATGCGGTTGGGTTCACTGCATAAGCCAAGCTCACTGGATTAAAAATGTCCGGTGTAAACGTCCAAAATCTTTAAAAAGAGGAATGCTGGTTTTGGATTCCCTGAGGGAGGGTTTAATTGAAAACATGTAGAACAACATGTTAAGAATGCTAATTGTACCAGGAAGATCATGTTAAGAATGCTAATTGTACATGTCAACATCAATTTTTAGATGTTGTGGTAAACAAAAGATCATCTGAGGAAGAATCAGTCAGACGCTCTTAACCAACAAGAAAAAAAAAAAAATCTTTTCTAAATCTGTTGAGGACATGGATCAATCTGCATGGGATGGCATTTCTAAAGAGAGCGCCTTCATTAGGAAATTTAAATAGTACTGCACTTCAAATGCATTAAATGGCACATAAGATGGATGATATCAGGGGTGAGAAGAAAATCTTAATGAGGAAATCTAAAATTGTTTTATTTTAGCAGAATAAAATGTTATTAAACGTATTAAATCAGTTTTTATTATTTATAACAGTTTTAAATACTGTACTACTGATATAAAAGTGCAATTGTTCATTTTTAAAAACAACTAAGTGCAGTTGGTTTATTAAGATACATGTAAGAGTTAAATGTTTAATACCCCCATTTATCCATCCCTGGTAATACAATATTAGTATAAGATAGAATTTCAGTACTGTGGGAATACATTAGATCATTTTTTTACTTGAAATACTTGCAAATTTGCGGGGGGGGGGGGGGTTGTCTTATATTTGAGGTCGTCTAAGATTCGGGTAAATACGTATATTGTGTCAACTACGAGAGCTGTATTGCAAAAATAATATACCTTATATGGCATTTCATGTCAGTTATTGCTTGTTTTTATTTCTTTGGATGAATATTTTGTATTATTTATTTTAGCTAAATGTTTTCTGTAATTTTGTTGTTGTTGTGCTTAGTAATTGTTTAAATTCTCTCATTGTAATAATTGGCAATTGCTTACAATGAGGTAGCAATTACTTCTGCACTTTTTCCTGGTAAATGTGCCAGAGTTCCTAAACTTTGACTATAAAGTTAAACCTTTCAGCTTTGTTAAGGTATTTTGCACCCAGCCATAATTATGATCAGATGATCACGAACCCTAGCTGCAATTGATAGATGTGATGTAACCCCAAGATGGATGTAAATGTAAATGATATTCTAACTTGCAGCCTCTACTGTTCTTGTTTGCATTGTGAATAACGGACTAAAAAGGACAATTGCCTAGCTCTAGTTTCTTATCTTGCCTCTGCAAATGAATTTTGTCGTCTGGTAAATGATTATCAGTTGGTGAGTTGTACATTTTAAGTATACATTATGGTGGAGTGGTTACAAGAAATTGATTGCTGTCTTGCCATGGCAATCAATCGGTGATGATACATGGTGAATTCTGTTTTTGGACTTTTGAGAAGAAACATACTGAATTCAGTCAAGTCTTTATATCATTTATTTGTTTTCTTTTGATGGAACACAACGCAACGTACAGTTTTATTACTGTTTCCTTTTACACAGCCGATTCGCTGTAATAATTGTAAATGTTGTTGCTGTCAATTTGCTTGTTCTGCAAAGCAGCACCCATGTAAAAGATTTATGAATCTAGCTAGGAGGTAATGTTGCCAGAAAATGATAGGCAATCATTCCTATAGCTTGAAATTGTATTAAAGCTTTTTTGCATGTTGATTATGCAAGATTATCTAAACTTTTACTTTTATCTATAGGGAGAAATATCAAAACATAAACATTGAATATCCGCCATCTTTTGAGGGCATCGAGACCCATGGCTGCCATGGCTCTGAACTTATCCCATTGTTATACAATACATCCAAACACGCAACAACTCGTTACCATCGTTATACAATAACAAGTCGGGCAAAAACGGCGCACTTCGATGAGTAGCAGTATAGGATTGCCTTCCTCTTGCCCTCAAAAAATGGCAGCTGTACCCATCATTCAATGCGAAGATATTTTCCCCTATTGTTATTGTCAATGCACTCTAATGTTTATGTCCCCGCTCAGAGCAGTCCATTTAGAATGGAATTATCTGATTGACTGACAAAGCCAAAGATTAAACAGAGTATTTGGGGCTTTTAATCTTGTGAATAATGACGCTGCCTTGTTAAGTACTCAGTAGCCAGTGGTTTGGTTATTAAGCAGCTAATGTTTGTGTTAGATGGATTTGTGTATAGGGTTTTTGAAGTAATCCCCTATTATAATTACAATGTAATGCGAGTATTATCTTGTTCCTCAGAGTTTAAAACCGAGTGACACTTGAAGAAATAAAAAGGTCCAGGAATAGCAAAACGAGAGATTTTTAATGGAGCCAACGCGTTTCGAAATAACTTCATTATCAGGGCATAAGATCTACAAGATAAGTAAGACAATCGACAATGGAACAGTAAAGTGTACATTTATTTATTTATTTATTTATTTATTTATTTATTTATTTATTTAAAACATTGCACCCTATAAGGATATCTAATATCTATAAATTAGCATTTCTGTAAATTAAAAATATATTGCCATAGAAGTTCATGTACATGATCCTTATGATTATAACAATTGGTATTACAATTCATAACTTGCTGTTTAACTAAATGTGGAATTGCATTCCATTCATTTATTACATTATAAGGAAAGAATCTCAATGAAAATTTACTAATAATATTAGGTGGTATTACTTTATATCTTTGAGTATTCCTAGTTTTGTTGTTATTCATAATCCAAGTTGAAATAAAATGATTAGGATGCTATGGATCCATCATAGCTTTATATAATTCTTTAAGTCTTGTATATATTATTATATTATTCAATGTAAGTATCTCGTAAGCATAGCAAATTTCTGTAATAGAGGTATATTTTGATATGGCAAAAGCAATACATATCAAATTATTATACGCCACTTGAACTCTTGTAATTAAAAGTCTACTCGCAGATGACCAAATCACCAGTCCATATTCGATTTTAGGCACCAATATAATTTTAATGATAACAGCTAATTCCTTCTTAGTCAGTGTTTTACTTAATCTTTTAAATAAAAAATTTAATCGACCAAGTCGAACTAAAATACCCTCAACCAAATTTTTAAAAGATAATACACTATCAAATACGACACCCAATATTTTACAAGTTTCTATTTTATGACTTCTTTCTCTTGTGATTTTTAACACATTAGTTTTAGTTTCATTTAATATCAGGCCATGCATGGCATACCATTTTTTTAAAGTTTGAATATCCTCTCTAATTAATTGCTCAGCTTTGTGCTGATCATCAGCAGGAAAAGCTTTATACAAAAAGTTGTCATCGACATATGATACAATTTTAAAATGCAGCGAGAGTTTAAAAATTTCAGCCGTAGCAGCAGCATAGAATACAGTCGCAGTGGGCGATCCCTGCATCAAACCCCGTGTTGAAGCATGTACCACACAATGTTCAGAGTTATCAACATAATTAATTCGATTCGATAAAAAGTCATTAAGTAACACCAAGGTGGGTTGATTCCCACCTACTTTACAAAATTCTTCCATTAAATCTGTTCTAATTATCGAATTAAAAGCTTTATACAAGTCAGTATTAATTAAATAACATATTTGTCCTTGATCAAGGCACGTCACTAGATAGTTATTAATGTGCAATAGTACATATATGATTGGTGTTTTAGGTCGACCTCCAAATTGGTTGTCCGGTATAACCATCCACAAATGTTTAATCAGATCAGCAAAAATAAGTTTTTCAGCCATTTTGGCAATAGTAGATTGAATACATATGGGTCTATAATTACTTATATCTTTAGTGCAACCTTTCTTAAATATCGGAGCAATCAAAGTTTTCTTAAATTCAGTCGGAAAAGATTTCGTATCAATAATGATATGCAGTAGATGCTAAAACATATAATGTCCAAAATCGCCCCAATTCTTAATTACAGACGGTATAAGATACTCATCCCGACGAGATTTTTTTGATTTCAAATGCCTAATGTTATATTTAATATCATTGATTAATATATTTGGCGAAACTAAACTATTAGGGTAATGATTTAAAATTATAATTTTTATTCTCTTTTATTGGATTTTGATTATTAGCTAGATATTGAAAACATTTTCAAAAGGGAAACTCTGACTATATCTTTTATTAATTCGAATGTATTTCCATAAATCAAACATTCTTGTTTTAACATTCACTATTTTTAGTTCGCTTAGCCTTACGAATTTGATTTTTGAATTGAATATTAATTATCTTTAACAGCTGTTTATTACGAGCTGATGGATCACGCATAAAAATACGGTATGCTTGCTTTTTATTTTTCCATAAAGTTATATGTTTTTATTCCACCAATTTGGAGGACGATATGATGATCTTACAGTTCTATTCTTCATTTCTGCTCCCTCAGTACTACTAAGATATTAAACATCATGGAACGATACATTGTATCAACACTTGCTGTATTAAAAAACAACGACCAGTCAACCATAGGTAACCTATAACGAAACTTATTCCAATCAATATCACTAAAATCATATATAGATTTTGGGGCATTCAAGACATACCCCTTTGTACAAACCTTCATTAAGTATATCACATCTAAGTGCATCATGATCACACCCCAGAAACTTAATATATTCAACTACAACGTTGCTATGGAACAAAAATCTGATCCAAAATTTCTGCCGAAGTCGGTGTAGTACGAGTCGGCGATTTAATTATTGGTTTCAGTCGTAACAAATCACAAGTATCATTAATCATTTTAGTTTCTATAGAACAGGATCCAAAATCGATATTAAAGTCACCGACAATAACGTTTCTACTATTATGTTGTATTAATTGTATCACATTTAGTAATTCACCTATGGGTATATAAACAGGTCTATACAATACCAAAATATTAATGTGATAATTATCACCAGAGCATTCAACATACATAAATTCCAGTCCACCTCTAGTTTCTTTAATTCTAATTTGATGTTGCCATCTATTGTTAATTAATACAGCAACACCACCACCTCTAGTACATCTATCCTGTCGTGCCATGTTAAAATTGTCAAAATGAATAAAAGCTTCTATATGGCATTCAGAGAGCCATGTCTCCGTTATAAAACAAAAATCCGGTCGATGAATGTTAATCCACACGGCCATATCGTCAAGTTTATTATTAATTGAACGTGCATTAAGATAGCAGAATCTAAAGGAATTTATATAGGTGTTACGATGCTTATGGGTTAAACAGTCAGAAAAATTTGAATTAACTAGGCCTCGCATGAGCCATAGAAACATATGCATCTGGTAGTAAAACTGGATTTCGCCCCAACTAATTTCTAACCTTTAGGCTCTTCGGCCATTTTATACTGTTAATTATGTCTTCATTATCCTTAATGACGACTCTAGCAAAGACAAGTTTCGAAGTTACTCCAGCCTTTGTGGTTCAGCGTCCACACTGTAACACATTAATATCATGATTAATCAAAGTTTGGTGGGACGTGAGCAGTGCTTACACGATTCTCACCCTTCCGGAATAAATTCCACATGAAATACACTGAAATAGGCAAGAAGCCTGACTAACCCAAAGAGGTCTTCCACATTATGAAAAAACAAAAAATAAGATTGACGATTGTCAGAAGAGTGGGAGAGGGGGAGGGGGAGTGACAGATCTGCATCTGACACGAGTGGGCGGCTCGAACGCCAAACTGTTCTTCCCGCATTAAACCATTAGTGAGACAGCAGTCTTTGAACCTGGTGAGGATCGTTTTCTCCAAGACTTTAGACATCCGCGGGAGTAGGCTGATAGGTCGGCAGCTCGCGGGAACTGCAGGATTTTGCCCCTGCTTGGAAATATTTAACATAAGGTTCTTTAAGGCGTTATTATTTACCTTGTCTCTTCCTGGAGCCTTCCTCTTTTTCAGATTTCTTATGATGGTAGCTATCTCTCCGGCCTCGATGATGATCTTAGTTGTAGGCTGTGGTGATTAGCATATTGTACGGAATAAGAACAACAACAAAGGGTGTAAGGATCGACAACTTTCGATCAACTGTCAATATCTGACAGTATCTCCGTAGCCCTTCGTAGTAACAAAGCTAAACACAGTAATTCCCAAATCAACGTCACCCATGAAAAGGGAGCTACCTTATATTCCTCCGATAATCATTCGTCACCATGCCAAATCAATCAAAGAAATTTTGGTGGAGATAAGAAAGCACTAGTCTCTAGATAATATCACCGCCCACACAGATTGAAATGACATCATGAAGACTAAGTATCATGATGAAGAAACTCATAAAATTCTGATGCTTGGAGTCAAATTCAACGATGGGCTAAAAATTTGGCACCATCAACTTAAGTCTGAAAATACGTCGTCCGAAAAGTTGGTACAACATATGAGTTCGAAGACTTTTTCAAAAGGCTAATTATTTTCCGGAAAAGACACTTAGGCTTAAAAAGCTAAAGGTGCAGTCGAAATGCCAATGGTTTTGGTTCTCCTTCAGAATACTGAACATCATAAGTCCTTTTTAAGTTGGTCCTCTAGCTGTTATTGTGGAATTATTAAGAGGTAACTAAACACCCTTGCAGTGTTACATCTGCTTACGCTTTGGTCGCGTCTCCCAAAGTTGTACCGAGTCTCCTCGAAGTAATAAATGCGCTAGCGACCATCAGTCGAGGGATTATATAAATGTTAAAGGTAAAGCCCCCCCCCCCCCTCTAAATTTATCTGTTGTGATGGTCAGCACACATAAAGTGTCCTAAATATCCCCACGTTAAAAGATCAAAAGCACCAAAGTGGTAGAAGGAAACCTATGATTCGGCCGCATTCAGCTTTTTTGATACAGGTGTCGTTGATCCAAACCAATTGCACAGAATTTATAGGAGTCTGGGAAATTTATTGAACCTTTTCAAGGAAAATGGCAAAGATGTGCCACAGATTGCATCTCACAAAACTAAGAAATGACCATTGACAGACACCATACAGAACTATTACTCGAGGAAAGCTTCGTCGCAGTATATGGATGCAAGATGAATCTATCTCAAGCTCATCGAATTTTATAATTTCCTTTTAAACTGGAATGTCGATATCGCCTTCGTGTGCGAGACGTATCTGAAATCAACTGAAGTTTTCAACTTGCCTGTTATCATTTTTATTGCGAGGATCGGTCTCTGGGTAATAACGTTAGCCACGCCTTTGGTGGAGCAGCGATCATTGTCAAGGACGGCATTGATCATCATGAGACTCACGCCAAATTATGTAGGAATGGAAGCAGTTTCCGTGAATATAAATGATGCTAATGCAGGTGAAATTCAGTTCACCTCTTTATATAATTCACCTGAGAACAAGCTTGGTCCGTGAGAGCTTGATGAGCTGCTGTCTAGGCTCATTCCAGTTATTATGGCGGGCGACTTGTATGCCAAATACCCTGCATGGAATTCCAAATGCTCCAATCAAAACAGCAATATCTTATATCGAAATACACTATATGATCAAAAATATCCAGACACCCCTCACAGATCATCGATCGGCCCAATCTCACATGATAATGACTTGCACATCATTTAAATAGCTTCCCACACCTTCAGACACAACTCTGCTTGGACATTGGCAAGAATGGGTCGTTCGGCAGAGCTCACTGAGTTCCAACGTGAAACCATCGTTGGATGTCACCTATGCGGCAAGTCCGTGCGTGACATTTCCAGCCTTCTTCAGATACCCAAGTCAACAGTAGGCGATGTCATTATGAAATGGAAGACCCGGGGATCAACAACAGTTCAACACCGAACCGGTAGACCCAAGAAACTAACGGACAGAGACCGTCGAGTGCTTCGTCGTGTCACCCGCAGCAACCGGAAGTCCTCGGCGGAAAAAATGCCACAGAGTTTCGAAACGCCTCTGCAAATGATGCCAGTACCATGACAATTCGTCAGGAACTGCACACGATGGGATTCCATGGCCGTGCTGCTGCCCACAAGCCCCACATCAGCAGGGTCAACGCCAAGCGACGTCTGGAGTGGTGCAAAGCCCACAGAAACTGGACAATGGACCAATGGAAACGTGTAATGTGGACAGACGAATCTCGCTACACACTCTGGCAATCCGATGGACGAGTTTGGGTTTGGCGCATACCTGGAGAACGCTTCTTACCTGAGTGCACAGAGCCCATAGTCAAGTTCGGAGGAGGAGGAGTCTTGGTGTGGGGCTCATTTTCATGGTACGGACTGGGCCAACTCGTTCCTGTGCAAGGAATCATGAACTCCGACCGTTATCTGAATGTTTTGGACAACTGTGCACTTCCAACGTTGTGGCAATTTTTCGGAAACGGGCCATTTCTCTACCAACACGACAATGCTCCGTGCCACAAAGCGAGGCGTGTACAGCAGTGGTTTGCGGACTCAGTGGTCGAAGAAATGGGTTGGCCGGCACAAAGTCCCGACCTCAATCCTATAGAGAGTCTGTGGGATGAATTGGAAAGACGCTTGCGGGCCAGATCACATCGGCCAACTTCTGTACCTGAACTGATTCTCGCTCTTCGGGAGGAATGGACGAGCATTCCGGAAAGTACCTACCAACATTTGGTGGAAAGTCTTCCCCGAAGGGTGGAAGCTGTGATTCGGGCAAAGGGATGTGCAACGCCCTATTGATTTCCATGAAATCGTGGCTAGAGCGCAAACGTGCATGTGTCCGGATATTTGTGATCATATAGTGTACTTTGAACGAGATTGATACTTTCGCTGCTGACCAATGATGTTTATCTTTGAGGGCTTAAACATCGATATAAAGATTAAGCTTAGCTCTAAACAGGACTGGAAACTCTTTAGGAATATGCTTCGAGAAAATAACGTTCCATACAAGGAAGTTATTGATAAGGAGGATATCAACTGTAATATTAGTGCTATCGTCACTGTTGTTCGAAAACGTCTTGAACATCTCGACCTCCCTCCATGCAATGTGTCTTGTTCTTCAAAAGAATTTCTTCAGAAGATTATGACAGCAAAAGCGACAACCCTTCTTAAAGGTCCAGAAAGAGGTAAAAGCCCTACGAAAGCAAAGATGGAGCGGAAATTTGAAGTCCTTGTCAGTCCAGACCCATCAATTTGCCGCCATTGCTTACTACCTACGGTAACGTTACCACCATTGATCGGGATAAGTTTCAGCTGATCGCCGGCTCCCTGAAGGAACAATTTATCACGCCTAGTGAGGACAACCTGGACAGTCTCTCAAATTTTCGGCCAGTTAACGATGGTCACCGTCACCGTGAGGAATTTATTGGATGTCATCAAGCGTCTTAAAACCAAAAAAGCAGCAGGTATTGATTCCATCACCAACAATGCTCTCCAGAATACCCTCCTAATATTGTCTCGACTATTGCCAGTGTCATAAAAATATCGGCGTAACTCCAACCAGGTAACTAAATACAAATATCAATCTTTTTTCTAACCGCATCCCTAATGTCATTAAATTCACTAAAACTAAATAATATACTCATATTTGTCATAATATCTCTAGTAACAAGCTCAAATGGAAGACAATTAATAATTTATGGCTTTTCTCCAGCCCGTACCCCTTTCTCTGATTCTTCCAAGCTAAATTTATCTTCTCTAATGAAATATTTGGAGACTTTACTTCCACCTTCAGCTCTTGCTTCTCCTTTGTCTCACCATAATCCGTTCCCTGTTCCGTCAAATCCTTCTTTCTTTTTTGTTGCTCCTACTTCTCCTGAGGAACTGTTTAAAACAATTCGGCAGCTAAAATCTTCGACTCATCCATACACCTTAGGCTTACGTCCTGATGTTATTATTTAGGTTTCTTCTAGTCTTGTTCAATGTCTCTTTAGTTTCTGGCTACTTTCATTTTTCTAGGGTAATTCCAGTTTTCAAAAATGGAGATTCTTGTGTCTCCCGTAACTATCGTTCAATCTCTATCCTACCAATCTTTTTGTCACATGGTTCCAAGACAAGGAAATTTTGGAACAGAAGCCATACCATCGCCAGCGATCGTCATCAGAGAAGATCGACGAAGGGGATGATGACTGATGACGATAAAAGCGTGGAATGACACGTGACTCGGGGCAGAAGAACGGGGCTTTTGGGGAGTTCGGATGGAAGCGAGTGGAGGAGCAAGAGCGGCTCATCAAGACGGTCCGATATAAATCAGGGCGACGGTTCCGTAAGAGGCCTGAATCGTCGTGCCGAGAAAAGGACTCACATGCCGTTGAGGACTGAAGGTAACCTTCGAACACGAAGAGAATTCCTTGCGCAATAGCGGGGGCAGAGGAGATTCTCGGCCACATGAAAAACGGTCGGTTACCTTCCCAAGCAAAGAAGTCTTCGAAGCTAAGGAAGACACGAACTCGCCCGTCAATAATTTTCAGTGCACGGACGCCCATCCTTCTCCCTCCGAAAGAACGAACTGTGTGATTCGGCCGGAGAGATTCCATTCGAGAGACTAGAACCGCTTCAAAGAATGACGGCGGAGAATCGTCGAGGGATTCCCGTAAGTCTACAATATCAATTTTCTTACTCCCTGACTGTGTTACGACTCCATTACAAGAATGAGGCAGCTGTAATTGCCGCTCATTGCTTCGTTGAGCTATCGGCCTAAAGTGATATTCCGAGTGATATTATCGGCATTTTCCCGTTCAGGGCAACTGCTTATGCTCAGGAAACAATAGGCGGAATCTATATTTGCGATAGCTCAAATGTCAATAGGGTCCGTTGAATTAATCTTTTAATTGGTGAAAGTCTACGCACATTGACCGTGTTTAATTCTAGTGCTACTCAGATAACTTAAAATTGGACTTTTTACGCGATTCAGTGCTTGATGTAATTTGTATCTGTGTACTTTCAGTGTATTTCAAGATTTTGTCGTTCCCATTCAAATTCACGCTGAAGAACCGACTCTCTTATTAAGTTGCTTATTTCATTTAGAGACCAAATTAGCTGTTTCTTCTTAACAATTTGTTGAATCGGACTCACGAGTTGTGAGTTCTCCGAACTAAATTAATTTGCCAGATTCTAACGAGAAGAACGTCAATAGTACTTTTATTTATTTTTTGGCTGTTTGTGATAATCTTACATTTTTCGTTATCGTAACTGTAAAGCTTTTTCCACTGCGTAATAAATTATTTGATTTAATTAATTTTCACATCGTTTCCGTATTTCTTGTCTTGTCCACGTGGCACTTTTCTAAAATTTTCGAAAAATTGTTTTTTGTTCGTTTATCTCACTATGTAATAATATTATTTCATGTTCTCAGCATGAATTTTCTCCAAAACGGAGTGTAGATACCGCATGCTTTGACTTGATTAAGTTTGGTGGGTTTCTTTATTTCTTGACTATTCCAAGACTTTCGACTCTACCCCGTTTTAAACTTTTCTAATTTATAAACTCTCTTCTTATTATAATATCCGGGGTCCTCCACTCAAGTGGCTGATTGACTTTTAATGCTACAGACATTAGATCTTGTACAATTTTAATACATCATCGAGTACTTTAATACGTAATCTTGCTGTTCCTCAAGGCTCTGTTACTTAAGCTTTTTATTATTGATCTGCCTTCAGCTTTATCCCCTTCTGTGGCTATTCTTTACGTTGATTACAGTCAATTAAGTTCTATCCACATTAAGCCTTTGGGATTCAATTAGCCAATTAACTTTACATCTTAATAAAACTAAATATTTGATTTTTCACAACGTAACAAACGTTCTGTTCCTACCAAACTTCTTATTTATTCTCTCCGACGACTACTTTTAAGTATCTTGGTCTTCATTTATCTTCTGACCTATCCTGGAATATGCACATTAACGCCTTATCAAATGTCCTCAGCCTAAGGTTAGGCACGATTTCTCATCTTCATTTTCTTCCCCCTTCGATTTTACTCTTACTGTACTTTTCATTAGTACAATCATTACTCTGTTACAGAAAACAATTCTGGGGGCTCGACTTCGAATTTTAACTTAATGCGTCTTTTTCGTATTCAAAAGTAGTTCATGAGAATCATTTTAAGCCAGCTTCCGCCTCTCATCTGTTTAATTCTTACGAAGTTTTTGCAGTTTTTCAAATCTATGTTTAATTAACTATGTTCATTTATAAAGTTTCCAATGGTCCTTTAAACCTCACGTCTCCTCTTTTTATCCAGCGCCAATGCGACGTTCACTCTTAGTTAACTCGCAGTACGAGTTATATTAGGATTCCCGCCGCTAGATGCAACTACAAGCGTCGTTACATTTCTTACGCCGTAATTAGGTGGTGGTCCCTCTTACCCGAAGCCATTTAAAAAAAATATCCTTGACCTTTACTAACTTTTCGTCTTTATATGATTGTTAATCAATTTTCTGATTTAGCTCATTGTATCCATTACTTTTTTTTTAATGCTTTCCCGCTCAGGGACCGGCTTGGCCATAACGGCCCTGGGCGGAAGTTTTTCTGTATTAACCTTGGAGACGATAAATAAATGAATGACTGCTGGAAACTTGGTTACTTTCCTGTCAAGTGGAAGGAGTCCGCCATCGTTATCATCCGGAAGCCTAGTTTAAATCCAGCTCTCGCCGTGAGCTACAAGCCCATAAGCGTACTACCTATGCTGTCAAAAGTCTTTGAATGTGTCATTCTAAATAGTTTTAATGATTTCTCTGAGGCTCTCGTTCGAAAAATAGTCGACAGCCTCCCGAATTTTATCATAGAGCAATGCCTTCGAGAAGCCCCATCAGTGCATTCGCTATGCGCTTGAGGAAACGGTCGGGGGCAGCGCATGTCTTTACCCAGGAGGAGAAACGGTTAAAGCGACAACGGGATCGGGTGCTGTCAATCAACACTTGGAACGTATTCTCCATGACAGGAAAGAGGTGGTGAAGAACCCAATTGTCTTTGATCTCCTGGCGGACGAGGCGGACTCGATCCTTCAAACGCCGGAGCATTTTCGACTCTAAATTTTTGACTCTCTCTCCAAGTTTTCGACGGAGGTCACTGACACGCACTTACGACTCTAGCGATCTGCTCACTCCAGCGTCTCTGAAGTAACTGCCGCTGGCGCTGTCGGTTAGCTGACACCCCTCACTACTTCACCCTGTCGGTGGAACCGGTCTACGCGCCCTCCCCTACTCAGGAAAAAATCAGTCTTGAAACTTTGTGAACGTAGCCTGCAAGTCTACGAGAAACCTCGCCGCCATGTTCGGTGATGTTCTAGCTGGTGCCCACGGTGTCGAACTAGGGCTCTGCATCGCAGTTTCCATTCAATAAGACTTCGCCACAGAGAATTTAGGTCGATATGTGCCCACCCCTCTTCACAGGCTTTCCATAGACCATCCACTGTACGCGGTCGTCTGCTTCCAAAGGCGCGTTTCAGCAGTCCAAAGCCGCAATAATCCATGGGGGATGCGTCTAGAGATTTCACGGGTATGTCTTCAAACGGAATTGAATGTATGCCCGTCTTCTGTTCCAGTGTTCGCAAATGGGCGACCGTTGATTTGGACGTATGACTCGCAGCTTTAGCCTGATGCACCCATACCAGGTTTCGGACGTTTAACTAGTCGGAGATTTTTGTGGATTATGTTGCGTACCGTTGATTGGGTTGCCCTTACCTTATTTGCGACAGCCCTTTGAGTTTTGGGATTTTCTGCAGAGATAAGATGCTTGACTTTGGCTACAACCTCCGGTGTTCTGCTTGGAGTGGGTCGTTGTCTCGAGGGTCCCCAGGTTCGTCCAACGTTGCTGTTATTGCGGTTTTTATGTTTTAATTTAGTATGTTACAGATTCCTGTCTTCGAAACGGTGAGATCCCGGGATTTGCATTGTTTTATAATCATGGAATAGGACCACTTCGCGTCGGAAAGTGCATTCATATATCCTTCCCAATATCTATCGATTTGCCGGCATTCTCGCAGCTAGCGTTTGTACAACGATTAAGAATGATGAAGCGATGTAGCCGCGTAGCCCTGTCAACCACGCAGCTGGAGAATTTGCATATGTAAATCGTTTAGTTGTAACGTACTCAACCCTCTGTACAGGGCAAGTCAAAATGATGGACCCGATTTCAAAAGTTTACTCTGTGAAATCTAATGAACATTCTGTTGATCAGAATAGCTAGTCTACTCTGATCGAAGCTTCCCTTGTACGCTGAAGAAGGCAGCCTGGCTGCCGAAATGTGCATTCATCCTATTAAATATTTTATGTGGAATAGTGGTTTCCTCGTGTTTCTTCTAAGGTCCGTCCACAGTATCTGGCTCCTATTATTTGCTCTAATGAACATATGGTATTGTGAGACAAGTGCTGCGAAAGGTAAACGTTCAAAGTTTACTTTATATACATCATATCACATCGCATCACTAATGCCGTTGAACACTAATCGCAGAGTTGTTTACATGATAGTCAAGCACAAAGAAGGATCTCTGTTCTCCAATCAACGCCATTTTCTTTAAACGCTCGCTGCTGACCCTTAGCGGTAGAAAGTGAAAACACTGCGTGGAAACGTAACTGGGAAAGTTAACCTTTCAAAGCACATGTCTTACATTAAAACACGTTCATTACACATCAGAGAATAAATCTCTGAAATCGGGTACAACGTTAGAGTGTGTCACCCACTTGCGGGGGCGTGAACTCGATGGGGTCGTAGGACTACTCTGAACCTTCGCACGTGGCGGCAAGGAAGGGTGGAACTCGTATAAGGTCAAAAAAATGAATTTCGCTCAATGTGTGTCAGGTGAATAAACAACTTTTAATTGCTTTAATAATTAATTGAAACAATGTTCCATAAAATTATAATACCATTAAATATTACATAGTTCATTACAACAAGGGGGCCCCATCTAAGATAAATAACAATAATTAATTAATGCTTTGATAAAATACAACTATATTTTAGGGTGCTCTCTTCACAATCATAACGCTAAATGCGCTTTACTATTCCCTATGGTACAAATGTACCTGTCACTCACTCCTTTCGAGTTGAGTAATATAGGCCATTGTCTTATTCGACGCTAGAACGCGTCCTTTTATTAATGGGAGGGATACAGTAACCCGGAGACTCTATTAATCTGGGCATCTCTCCTAGGCCGCTCTACACTCCTATGAACAACAGCGTTACTGAGAGCCACTTATATTAGCTCGCACACACAGAGCTTAGATAGCATTTTCTTAAACTAATTAATTGCAACTCAGCCTAATATACAGTACTAATGCTACAATCTAGTTTAAGTTCCAATTAATCAGTTCATTATCGCCGCTCACTACGAATCAGTAAGTTTTGCGCGATCTTTTCATGAAACAAAAGAGCGTCTACAATAAAAAGCCTTCACTGCTTTCGTTAAATAGCGCTAACGTAATATAGAGTAAAAACGGGACTGACGGGTTCAATTGCCGAATAGCATATGTGATTCGAAATGTATTTTAATCATAAACAAAGGGAATTTCCGCCGACGAAATAAAAGAAACGATGTCACCGTATTTTGAGGGCAAGGTGATTTCTCAACTTAGAGGAACCTGGAAAACAACAGAACATCGACGTTGTTCTCGACTGCCCTTCGAATTGTACCATCCTGTTTCATCTTTGTAGGTGCGAAAATTACTCAGCCAACGTATACTAATGCTTTATATTCATCATAGCGATCCGTGTAAAATTGCTGCACCTTCTCTCTATTTAATCGCTTGCAGGCATTGGACTTAGGAATAAGCGCCATTTTGGAACATGACTAAACAGTCGCTTACCCTCTCTGCTCAACACCAGCATTTTACACACGTCCGTCGCTTACGGATATATTTTTCCAAAAAAAAAAACTTAACAAAACCAAAAACTATCATAGAAAACACGCCGTTTTTCGGAGAACTTTTCCCCGAGACATTGTTGTACCGAAGGGAAATTTCTATCTCCTCTCAACAAACGGCACTAAAAATCTATTATTTTTCACTATAAATATATCATTAGCCATTTAATACACACTCTTACTACGACTACCACCTACTCACAGAAAATAAACAACACGAACTAAACAATTGTAACAAATTTATGGAGCGCACACCCACACACAGGGGAACACCTTCCCACCAAACAAAACCTCACACTGACTCACAGTCACACACGTCCCACCAAGACACACGAAGAACCCTGTTCTTCAAATTAAAATCCGAGTTCGCAAAACCCAGTTTTTTTTAATTTATATTTCGCGAGCTTGTCTACATCCCATATTGAGGCATTGTTTTTGCATTGTTTTTTCCGATTGACCTTTGAACCTGGGTATACTTTCCCTTTCGCCAAATCCGGAGGTGTTTTCGAAATGGAGACATCGTTGCTTTTAAGGCGAGTAAGCTTTCCCTCTTGAGGTTCAACACTTCTATCACATTCGACCGATTTGTCAATCATAACCCTCCTCTTATTGATTTGACTGATTTGACTATCATCATTCCTTTCCCAAATACTTCGCATCCAATTGATTTATCTAACATAATTTCTTTCACATACTCTGTACTCGCATCTACTGTCACAACTCGTGGGTTCAAAACATTTGTATTCATGGCCGTGTCGCAGGTACCAGGACTATCCACCTGCACCTGCGCTTCCATACACCGCACCACATTTGTCGTTAATAACACAATATTTTTATTTTTTACTATTTGCTCATCGTGGAATTTTAAGCCTTTAACGACCGCCTTTCCTCCCGGTAATAATCGTAACACCTTTACCGGTCCAAACTGACGGCCCTCATCATCCCCTTGTCCCACACATCGTACCATGGCACGCATCCCTGGGGCCACTTGGTGGGTGTGCCCATATTGGATTGCTCCCTCTACGACTTTAACATCACTCACAGCCCGCTTTGTAAAGTCCGATTCGTTGTGATCCTCACCCCGAACCTGTTCTTTTGTTTCCACCACTGTGACCATTGAACACACGAACGAGATGCCTTCAAGTATGTCAGTGCCTTTGGGGAAAACGTATTTCGAAAATGGTTCATAATTTTTCGAGAAAATTGAGTCACGGCCGGACGGATAAAACAAAAACACCTTTCCGTAAATACCGGTAATAAATTCGTGACTTCGATGGCTATAAAAGGGGCATTCCAGAAGTGTGTATCACGGATAATGCAGGAGGTATAGAACAAAATCTTTTATGAATCTTATTTCCAAGTACCTTCCATTGGAAGCTAAATAGATTCATTTGTTTAAACCAATCAAAAAAGGCTCGTTTCCAGTCGACTCCGAAGACACCCGAAATTACGTCAATATATGCAGCTACGATGTTGTCCTCGTAAAAGAAAATCGAACCACACGAAGCTAATTTTTCACGCGAGGAAACACGAAGAGGTCACAGATAGACGGTGCGGCGCGTAAGGCGGATAGCGCAATCTGGAGACACACTGCTCCGAATAAATTCCGCAGTCCGAACCTCCCTCTGCCTCAACAAACCTCGAAATCCAGTTCTTAAGTGCTTGTCTCGTTAGTTTCGCAGCATTTGTGGAACGGATTTCGTCACGTACCATTCTGCGGTGACAGTTTTCCCAGTTTGCAGATGAATGATTGCCACATGACCAGTGCAAGAAAAGAAAGTTAGCAATCACACCCTTTCCTGCGCTTTGAACTATTTTCGGTTTCTTCGGCGGAAGGTCTCCTTTGTGCACCCAATCCTTTAACTACTCTTTAGTCTCAGGATCATAGTGATAAAGCCATGTTTCTTCACCAGTTAGAATGTTGTAAAGTGATCGTGATTCGTGGCACTATTTCACTCTCCTGTTTTTGCCCTGAGGTCAACACATGGGGGATCCCTCTCGCTCGTCGTTTCATTATTTGAAGATGAACGCGCAAAATGGTGTTTACTGCTGACGATCTGATGGTGAGGAACACCTCTATCTGTTGGCAAGTGATACGCGGGTCTGCATTTACCACGTTTTTCTACACAACGAATGTTTTCTGGAGTGACTACATCAGGAAGACGTCCATGCGGGTATTGTCTTTCAGAGATTTTCGTTCCCTTCTAAATTCTCGATACCAGATAAGAAATTAACACTGTAAATGAAAATTGTAGTTATTGCTCCAAGCATAGCGTAATGCTTTCGATGGAGAATAATACGGGGAAGTTTCGCTCAAAGTTTCATAACACTTATTTAGATTTAGGCCCTTTTTTTCATAATCGTAAAAAATCATAGCTCTCCACGCCTCTCTTGAAATTTTCATTATGAATTGCTCCTATAGTCCGACAACGTTCACTTCGAGCCACTGCTCAAGTCAAACAAATACTTCCATGACATTGAAATTCGGGCAGACATAACGCACAGCGTGTCTGCATGTATCACGGTACTTAAAATTGATGACACGTGTATACCGATTGTTCAACTACAAATTTCTGCATTGGCCCTCGTCCTACCGGATTTCACGTAACGAATATACAGAATGATACAACGTAAAGTGTCCCGTTGTCACGGTCCGTTTTCAAGCATCATAGAAGTAGATATGTTTATCCAATAAAAACGGCCGTGATATCAAATGAGGATGCTCGGGCGTCTCGAGAGAAAGCGAAGCCAACCGATACGATCCACCCGGGACGAGAAAGTGGAAACGCCCGCGCGCGGAAAGCGCGTAAGCGGAGCGGAAGTCTCGGGCGATTCGACGATTCCGTTTCCGGAAAATTCAGGAGAATCTTGTGCTGCGAGCAACTACGATGGAATTAAAAAACTAAGCAGCAAAAACGTTAACGAAACTTCATTGCCAGAGCGAGGAAGGAGATTTCTGAGCTCGAATATCTCAGTTCCCGTTTGCTGGAATCTTCAACTACATTATGAGCAGCTGGCATATTTCAATGTGTCTCAGGAGGAGGAATTTTCACAGTGCTTCATAAGGAAGAGGCTTTCCAGGGCTATTGCGCCATCATACGGAATTTTTCTCTTCGGACTCCGAGGATTTGTAAATGACGATCTCGGCTGCATCGAGGGACCGATTCAGCGCGAGCTTCCTTTTCATTGACGGATATATCCTACGGACATTAACGGGGTAAGCCAGCTATTCTTCTTACGGACTGAACTGTCGTAACTCAGCCCCTCTAATAATATTACAAACATATCGGCTCATGTGAACAGTTTTTTTCTATTAAACACTACGAGTATAAATCTCAAACCGCCAATAATTGAGCTCATGTACTTCGAACGCCGCTATGCTGTAAAGTGGCCTTGCGTCTAGGTCTAGCAAGCCTTCGCACGAACTGAACTTATAAACTCAGCACTTCTATTTTTTCTACAATGCATCTCGGCTCACGCAGACAGTTTCTCTATTAAATACTATTAGTATTAACTTTAACCCGCCGATAATTGAGCTCGTGTATTACGAAGGCCGTTGTGCTTCAAAGTTGCATTGCATCTAAATTTTGGGATGTAACTTCTTTGGCGGCGAAGAAGTGACATGTTAGTTTTAAAACTTTAAGCTGTGAGTTGGTGAGCTTCAGCTTGTCTAACGCCTCGTCCAGAACTTCCAGGGATGAGTAGGTGAATGCAAATTCAAAGCGCTCTATGGGTTTAATCAGCAAAACGCTGAAGTAGTCCTACTTAACTTTGAGTGTGATTTGGCTCTAAGAGGTTACGACTGTGTTTGTGTCTCGCCCGCCATTAAACGGTATTAGTGATTGTGTTCTAAGCCTTCGCTTATATAAAGTACGTACGTTCTTTATTTCTTTGGAAGGCTAGATTGGTTTCTACGGTACTCGTCCGGGTACAGTACCTTCATTCATTCATTTATTTACTTTCTGCCACGAACTTTGTGAATTCGTTAAGTTTCTCGTAGCCGGTGTGGGAGCGTTATCCCGACGGGTTTTATGTGGCAGACTACAAGGCTGAGTTGAGGTTACTTGTGCATTTCTTATACGTATATATTGGGCTGCGAACTGAACTCTTTCACTTTCAATTACTTCAATGAACATTATTATCCACTAGTGCGACCAAGATAATATATATCGTGTGGTTACTTATATTTTCATATCAAGCTGTAGCAAAAGTCTTGCTTATTTCATTTATTGTTAAATTGCGTATCCTTACTTCTGTCTTCACCTTAGCTTCCACTGACACGTGACACTCGTATACATTATTACCTGCGGAAATAATGTAGACGATTTTATAAATAAAAAAAAAAAAAATAAAGCATTAGTTCCAAAAATTGCCGTCAAGAATTGGAAGCGTTAATAATACGGACTAGCTAAAGCTCTAGATTAGGAAAGTACGGCAAACTTCGTCGACTGCTGCAAAATCCGCCATTGTTGGCCCAGTTGGCCCTATTAAGTGAGTTACGCTTCCTCTAAAATTCGGTTTAAATGCATCCTTTTCGCAAATTTTCTTATTATTATCGTCTGGAAATATAACTGACAATCAGTAAATTTTGTAACTATTGATTTTTCTTTAAATTTTGTTTCAATTATAATTTTTTTGCATATAAATAATGATAACGTTGAGGCAATTTAATGAAACCAGATTAAGTTTTTAGTTTATTTTCACTTTATTTATTCATCCTTAACAGACGATTTACATGTAATTAATAATTTTACAAAACATTGTGCGTAGTTTTTGTAATTTTATGTATCAAAATATAATTTTATAAATTTTTATTAAAATATAACTTAATAAACTTTTATCAAATTAAATTTTATATTTACATCAAAAATTTCACTTTACCAGTTTTAATTTTGTTAAATTATAAAAATTATTAATTTATTAAAAAAAGCTATAATTATAATTTAAAAAAATGTGAAATTTAATAAAATAGGAACTATTAAATTTAAGTTTTTGATTTAAATATATAAATTACTTTGATAATTATATTTTGATAGAGAATTTTAAAAATTATAATTTGGAAAAACTATCCATTTGATTACAAAAAAATAACTACACATGCAACGTATTTTGAAATTTGTTCATTTATGGAGGTTTATAATATTGACGTAAAAATTTACCAAAAACTTAGTTAAAATTTTCTATATTTTTTTCACCCAAATAGTAGTTAATAAGTAAAAATGAAAAATAAAATAGTAATTAACAAATAACAAAATAATTAATAAATATAAGTAAAATCAAAATAAAACTTAAAAATCAAATAAAAAGCTGACGTTTCGGATAGAGACTATCCTTTATCAAAGCAAAAAGGATAATTCTCTAAAGTCAATTAGAATATTAGAGGATTATCCTGAAGTTATCCTGAAGTTTTATTTTGATTTTACTTATATATTTATTAATTATTTTGTTATTTGTTAATTACTATTTTATTTTTCATTTTTACTTATTAACTATTATTTATTGTATTCCAGGGTTTTTGTGTCTCGTCCTTTTCTCTTATAAATATCCGTTCACCCAAATAGCAAATTTTCGTTATATTCAAGTTTAATGATGAGTGATAATTAACTTCGCTAAAATAAGATGAAAATAACATGGACGTTTTATTTCAAGTTTTGCCTCCACATTTCACAGACAGTTTAACCTTGTTATATTGAATTGTATTTTATTAAAAAGAACTAGATTCAACAAAAAATTATATTTTCCGATCGTTTGAGAATTGCACAATGTAACATTTCTATAACATTCGGTAAATTTATAATATAAACGTACTTGCTTCTTATTACTTCTTCGGATATTTTAACGATTTTTTTTTAACCTCTAAGGAGCATAGATTGAAGGATCATGAAATTTAGGATCATTCAACGGAAATTTCATTAAAAATTTAATCTAAATTGCATTTTCCACATGCACATCAATGGTATCTATCGCTGCGTTTGGGCCAACAATGGCTGACAAACTCACGTGACAGCCGTTCTACCAATCAGCAGCCGCGGGCGGCGCGGAAAAGGTTTGCCGTACTTTCCTAATCTAGAGCTTTAGGACTAGCTCAATATATACAGTGCGTCCAGAAAAAATAGACTCAACCCTGAAATTTGCCTAATTTGTAAACATAAGCAGAAATACGAGGCATGTTTTTTAAGTAAGTACCGTTTTGGAATTAAAAAAAGACGTGCAAAGATATCGCAATAATTTTATTTTTACATGAAAGCCTGTACCTTAATCTACTTTTCTACATAATTTCCGTGAATATTGAGGCACTTGTCATAACGTGGCACCAGTTTTTGAATACCCTCCTCATAAAATTCTGCCGCCTGACTTGTTAACCACTGTATCACAAATGTTTGGACTTCGTTATCGTCTCGAAGACGCTGACCACCCAGGTGTTTCTTCGAGTGCATGAACAAATGGTAGTCGCTGGGCGCCAGATCAGGGCTGTATGGAGGATGATCTAGAGTTTCCCATTTAAAAGATTTGATGAGATCTTTGGTCCGATTAGCCACGTGTGGACGGGCATTGTCGTGCAGCAAAACGATACCCTTACTCGACTTGCCACGTCTTTTGTTCTGGATTGCACGACGCACATTGTTCAATGTCTCACAATAAGACGCTGCATTGATCGTCTCGTTACGAGGCAGAAACTCCACTAGCAATACTCCTTTTCTGTCCCAAAAAACTGTGCACGTGATTTTCCGGGAGGAAATTGTTTGCTTAAACTTCACTTTTTTGGGTGATGATGAATGTCGCCATTCCATGGATTGTTGTTTCGATTCTAGTGTGACGTAGGCCACCCGTGTTTCGTCACCAGTAACAATTTGGTCTAAAAAATCTTCACCTTCATTGTGGTACCGCTCGAGGAAAGTCGATGCACTGCCTAAACGTTGGGTTTTGTGCAAATCCGTCAACGTTTTTGGAACCCAACGTGAACACAATTTCTGGTAATTCAAGTTCTCGGTCACAATGCGATACAAAACACTACGAGAATATTGAGGAAAGCAGTCGCACAATGATGAAATTGTAAAGCGTCTGTTTTCTCTCACCTTTTCGTCCACTTTCTGCACCAAATCTTCATTAACGACCGAAGGACGCCCACTCCGTTCTTCATCATGCACGTTTGTGCGGCCATCTTTAAATGCTCTCACCCATTTCCTTACCATTCCATCACTCATAATGTTTTGTCCGTACACTTCACAGATCTCACGATGAATATCGATCGGTTTTACGCCTTTAGCACTAAGAAATCGTATAACAGCCCGTACTTCACAATCGGCGGGACTCACGATCGTCGGAGGCATCTTAAACACTCAGTAAACAACGTATACAATGAAGAATCAGACTGTAATGGCGTCAGTGCGTAGACAAGAGATGTAGTTAACCAGCGCGCATGCGCGGAACGCCGACCGTAGCGCTGCGGCAGCGGAATCGCAAAACGGTACTTACTTAAAAAACATGCCTCGTAAGTTAATTATGATTTAGAAACGCATTCTAAATATGTTAATAATTATTTTTTAACAATTGTCTAAGAATACTGTACGTAAAACCGTTTATTCCAAAAATATTTTCCAAAAGTTTTGTCATCACGTGTCCATTAATTATAAACTCACCGTGCGCCATTGTGAATTCTGTATGTGAAACTTGCCAATTTGAACGGAACAAGTAGTAAATCATTACTGTTAGAGTTATTTGTGACTAAAAATCTACAAATTGCATGGTTAAATAGTGACAATTACAATGGGAAGGTGTGCATCATTAACAGACTTTGAAAAGGGACAAATTGATGCTTTGCATAAGCAGGGATTATCTACGAGAGAGATTGCAAGTCAAATAAAGCCTTATCAAACAGTTGTGCAACACTACATTGCTCAGGGAAAAAAATATGGGACCAAAAAGCGCTCAGGACGTCCAAAAAAACTGACACCACGTCAAAACGGCAGACTATCAAAGAAATCTCAGAGAATAAAACATCCTACAGGAAACTGGCAAAGAATCCAACAATTCAGGTATCGAAATCAACTATCGGAAATGTTGTGAAATCTATCAAGCACTTGAAGCACAAGAAGCGAAAGGGTGCACCAAGATTAACTGATGCTCACAAGAAGAAGAGACTGGATTGGGCAAAGGAACGGATGAGCTGGATATCTGAATGGAGACGAATAATATTCAGTGACGAGAAAAAATTCAACTTGGACGGCTCAGATGGGTGGCAGTACTATTGGTCTGATCTTCGGAAGGAAGAGGAAATGTTCTCAAAACGGCAGTGTGGTGGAGGCAGTGTAATGATCTGGGCTGCATTCAGTTGGAGTGGAAAGACACCAGTGGCGTTCGTTAATGGCAGAATGAATGCTATTGGTTACCAAAAAATGTTGTCAGATACACTTCTTCCGTATGCAGAAGGCATAACAGGATCTCCATGCCAGTTTCAACAACACAATGCTCCTATACACTCTGCCAAAACAACTAAAACGTGGTTTTCCGATAATGGAGTTGTCTTACCGTGGCCAGCACTCTCCCCTGACCTAAATCCCATCGAAAATGTGTGGGGAGTTCTGGCCAGAAAGGTTTATGAGCACGGAAAATCATATGTCACAATTCAAGAACTGAAAGATGCAATTATCCGGGGTTGGGAAGAAATTGGGGACCAATATTTGAGGAAACTACTTTCTTCAATGCCCAATCGCATTTATCAATTTCTTGTTAATAAAGGTGGCCACATCAATTATTAAAACGCATCATTTCTTGACCTGAGTCTATAATTAATGGACACAAAAATTTCCTTCCATTTCCTCATGTAAATTTCATATAAGTCTAAAGAAATAAATGTGAAAAATATTCCTATACATTGTAAACATTAATTTTATTTTGTGAAACCCAAATGATTTCGTTCTGTTTATTGGATAGACTATAGGGGTGAGTCTATTTTTTCTGGACGCACTGTAAAACGAATGAATAATCCCAACGAAGCTTCGATGGTTTTCGCTGACTGAACGTAGTCTAATGCATTAAAGGTTAGACTTAAGTCATAGTTGAGTATGTGAATAGTACATCCCAAGCGTATTACCTGCTACCCTATTTTCGTTCAGAAGGGAGAGGTCCAGTCCAATCTGACTTGACTCTCAGTGAAAGTACCTGATTTTGCAACCGATCAACGTCCGGCAAGCTCAGTTCCTACGGAGCAGGTAAAAACCTTCTTGCACTAGACTGTACAATCTGATAGAAACAAAGACAAGACGGGTAGCAGGATTTTTCCATATGAATAGGATAAAATCTCACCCTTTTTCGCGGAAGGCCAGCTCACCCGAAGGAAATTTAGAAAGACGGAATGAGTGCACAATGTCAAAAATATGCAGGGGCAAAAAACAATATTTAAGAAATTGTGGAATAGAATGAATTTTAAAAAAAGTGAGAACGTCTAATTTACTAACGTAGGAATTATTGATGCTTATTTCGAAGACGAAATCTATATTTTCATTAGTGAATAAATTTCAAAATAGGGGATATTTCAAAATGAATACGAAGGGATAAATGAAGAAGCATTTGACTTTTGTTTATTAAACAAGAACAACAGAAAAACAAATGACATGTCAAAGAAAGTTTTTCGATTATGCAAATGAGATGCAAACTCAATTATCGTGATTGAGTATCAAGTGACATATTGGTGGGGGTGAACAAAACCATGTCAAACTGAACGAGAGTGCCATAGTATCACGTGATAATACGCAGAGTAGATATTAAACGTGCAGACGGAAAGGAGGGATGAAAATGAGTTGTATATTCCTAAGAATATTCTTTAATCTTGTGAATTAATTATCTGGTTTTACAAGAAAAAAAATTGAAATAAAAGTTTAAATGTAACATGTTTAAATACAACTGATTAATTAATTCTTCAATGAAGAGCAATCTTGTGTCGTGGCTACTTCTCCTGATCAATGAAGCAAGAACTAGGCAACAACAAAAAAAATGCAAGATGGCTCTTCAGTGGATCAGTGAGGGCTTAACGTAGAAATAACGCAGGTAATTCGAATGGCTATAAAGCATGGATAACCGCTGCACTAGAAGGCGGCAACCCTCCAAGGGTAAATTGAACGTCGACGTGGAACTAAATGTAAAATACATTAAATAGAAAATCACCATAAGTTTTTTCAAAGCAACGGTCAAATAGCATAAACTATAGCTATAATCTATTGGCATTTAATTAAAACTAATACCCTCGCTAATGCGCAGCGAACCCCTAGAACCTGGCGAATGCTTTGGGTGGATAAACTTCTATACTTAAGCACTTCTGAAGAACGTTGGCTGTCACTAATTGAAATCTACTCAGCCACAGATTCTGAACATCCCATAGGAAAAACGGCCGGCACTGAAGGGCCAGTCGGCCTGGATGCAATACAAGGACGGCTCATTCCTGAACGTCGAATAAAAGTTCTCGAGGGGTAACTTAATGACGCTTCCTTAGGTCTATTGCTTAATGAATAATTCTCTTTACCTTTGAAGTAGGTCCGATGAACTTTTATAAATTAATGATGAAAAACAATTGAACGGCTGAGGTTGACGTACAATTAAAACCCTCACCGACCATCTAATGATTTATTTTTTATAAATTGACGCTCATGACGCGGGATTGGTGCAATGCTAGCAGTTTTATCCTCCTGGACAATTGTCTCAACGATCCTTTGGCGTGGGCGACGGCGAAGCACTATTGACGAATTACGACTTTTGTTAACTGCTGGGCTGCGTACGGCTTTGCTCGTGCAATCTTCGTCTCGAAGCGAAATCTTGGGAAATGAATTAGAATTATTCATCAACACTTGCATCTCACTTATAGATGTTCCCTCGATTCCTTTGCTTCTATCGTTAACGTAAATCCGTTGCTGTGTCTGCACAATCGGGCTGAATGAATAATGTTCTTCTGTTAAGTCATTCTCATCGGTCGGTGTAGACTCGCTTCGTCGTGACATATCGCCTCGTTGCGTCCCGCTAATCCGCGGACAAATTCCGAAACCTGGACTGACTGGGGAACTCTGCTTTGTTAGCTGGATGCGCCTCCTTTTAACCATCCGTGTCGGATTCTGAGGCACACTTGCGCACTCAGTTCGCCAATCCCCGTTCGTGCTTTCCTTCTCCTTCTCTTCGGATCAGCCTCGGTGGCTCAGTGGTTGTGTGATCGCCTCTGAGATCGCCTCTGATGCCCGAGTACGCGGGTTCGATCCCGGCCGAGGACGACGAGGATTTTTCAAGTGGAAATTCCGAGATCACGCACTTCCTTCGGAAGGGAAATAAAGCCGTTGGTCCCGTGTAGTCGTTTGCTGGCTGCACGTTAAAGAAACCTTGCGAGGCAAAATTTGCGGCCCCTATAATGCCGTCCTGAAATGACCATAGCAGTTGAAAAGGACGTTAATACCAAACAAACCAAACCACTCGGATGATCCACTCATCATCCGAGAGAAAGCGTGGCGGGAAGACGGTCTTATCACAGAATAACACAGAATGGACAGCATTGCCTTTTCCCATGCTAAGCGATGGTAGTGAGCAGACGGTGGTGCCCTCCGACGGATGGGTGGAATCTGCCGGCTGTTTAACCTGAGTTTCTATGGAGCATGCTACGACCTTTTTTCGATTTTTAATTATTTCTCGGTCTGTAATTAATGGAAACCGCCAAGATCACATCGAAGCTTGAAATGAATGACATGGAATCTATCAGCGTCAAAAATTTTTTTTTTCTACGGAGGAAAAATAGATATTCGTCTAATTAAATGCTTCAGTAACTTGCTTGGTGGAATCGTGGGTTCGCTTAGCATAGGAATAGCATTGGGAAATAAGCGCTTTTCGAATATATTTCATTATTAAATTTATTTTTCGTTCTTCATTTTAATTTCAATAAATAAAAAAGTTAATTTTAAGTCTGTATATGAATTTGTTTCACGTATACAATGAAAATAAAAATATTTAAGACATGTTTGCTTATCTATTAAAACTTTCAAATTGACCCGTTTCTTAGATATTATTAAATAAAAAGTTAATTTTTGATTTAACATATCTTTTGTGAAAGTGTATTCAGAATTTCTGTATAAAAAGCAAAAGAAAACTTTTACTCGTGATGTTTGTTTAATTGTATAACTAAAAAAAAATTGCCAGTTTCTTATGTTCATTACACTAAAAAAAATTATCAGGGTTTTTGTGTCTCGTCCTTCTCTCATATACTTCTGCTCATTAAATGAAAAATGAAGAGTTATCTTTTAAACCCTCACATTATTAAAGAAGCTGAATTCTTTAATATGAATTCAAATTTAAAATAGTAATTCGTTTCTCATGGAGTTTAAAATGAAATGTAAATTAATTATAATCAACTGTCAGTTTTTTATGAATTTTGTTTTTTGTTATATTATCATGTTGAAGTCTGAAGTTTCTTAATTTTTGTCAACATCATTTACTTCAATGTAATTTTATCATTAAAATATACAGTGTATCTAAATGTATATCTTTAAGTGTATATAATATAGTTAAAAGTTGCATTCTAATGGCTTTTGTCACTTATTTTGCTTCTCACTTTTTCAATAAAAACAAATTAAATAAGTCAAATTAATTCTGTTGTTGAAATTAGATTAGTTTGGAGTGAATTTACTATATTTCGGAAAATATATTAATACATTTGCAAAGTCTAAATGATTTAGATATATGCTGTAAACTTAACAGCCAGTCAGCTGATTGCTAAGCAAGTTACTCAAGCATTTATTTAGGCGAATATCTATTTTCCTCCGTAGAAAATTTTTTTTCTTGATGCCGATAGATTACATGTCATTCATTTCAAGCTTCCATGTGATCTTGGCGGTTTCCATTAATTATAGACCGAGAAATAATTAAAAATCTAGAAAAAGTCATAGCATGCTCCTTAGAAACGCAGGTTAAACAGCCGGCAGATTCCAACTATCCGTTAGGAGCGCTGCTTAAAGGTCACTACCAGCGAAATGCTGAGCTGTCCATTCTATGTTATTCTATGACCTTATCACTTACCGACATGACGCCCGGGCATCCATTTCAACGGCCATGTCCAAATCATAATCTTGATGATTTGACACATATATTGACTGTTCAGTAGGGTTTATGGCCACCCTGGTTTGCTAAAACACAACGACAGCTATGGAATATGGACAAAATCTGATCGTACGGTGTTCAGCAGACTATCCCACACGATGGTGTCTAGGTGCATATCCGTCGTCCAGTAGCAGCAAGAAACAGTCCCGGCAGCTGAACCTGTTTCTTCTTGCCAATAACGTCAAGTAGCGATCATCCCTTGCTATTGTGGCAGATGGGCGACCCTGCCGTCGTCTTCTTCGTACCATGCCAGTCTGCTGAAAGCAATTCTATAGATGGTATGACATCACGCAACAAAGGAACTTCTTTTGGCACCATGTTTAAGACCAAGTTGAGATCTTCGAGCATAGAAATAGAAGGACTATGCTCGACGATTGAGATTAAACAAATGAAAAATTGTTTTTTTTTTTAATATTTTTTATGTTATTCTTTTTAGTCTTAAATTTGCAATCTATTTTTAACCCATGCTTTTACTACAAATATGTAAAAATGAAGAAAACTCAATATTATAGGCGATCCATTCCTTACCCCCAGCATGAAAAATTAAATAAATTTTTTTTTTTATTCTCACCGGAAATAAATCAATGTGCCTTATTTGAATAATTAATTTTTTACTAATTATTTTTGAAAAAATAAACATTATTTTATCCATCTCAGAAAACCCTAAAAATTTAAAAATAAAAAATAATGTATTACATATTACGCATTGCATATGCTCTTAAAGATATGCAAAAATAATAATAATAATTACATAACTCTGAAACAAAATTTGAAAATTAAAAATAAAAAAATTAAGAAAAGTAAAACAAACCGGATTAAGAACAACAAATTTAATTTTTTTTAATAATTAAAAAAATAAATCGGATGATAAAAGCAAGGTCTGTCGCCATGCGCAGGTCCCAGTCACGTGGTCTGACGTCATTCCCACCGTTAGATGACTGCGTACGTGCGTGTTAGCACTGTCAGTTTTGTTAAGACCTAGTTATTTATTAGAGAAAGGAAAATAAACCAGTTTCGAATTTCAAATTTATGCTTAATATGAATAAAATGGTACAAGATTTAAATAAAAAAAAAATTAAATATGTTCCACTAGCAATCATACATAAAAAAAAAAAAAATGAATAATGAAAACATTCCTCTTTAAATATTTCAATTAGTAACTTATTTTCTTTCTTTCCTTTTTTTGTAACTCCCTAATTCTAATATAGATTCTAAATCGAATATATTTTTTAACAACTTCATAGGAATTTTTTCGTTACTTGCCAATGAAGTATAAGCAAGATTACTAATAATAGAAATAATATTTTCATCTTTCTTAATCCCCTTGCCGACAAAATTTTCAAATATAACATTGCATTTCTTTAATGGAATGAGTGAGTCATCTGATGGATATATTAAGTACCCTTTAGACATGCTAGTGAATGGCCTTTATCGGTTGCAGGACGTCATGCGCAGACTCGGACGAGTTTTAGAAAAGTTTCGGCGAGACCTTGTATACATAGACCTTGGATAAAAGAAGAAAATAAAAGTTTACAATTATAATAATTGAATAAAATATGAAAAAATATGTGGATAATAATAATTATAAAAATAAGAAAACTCTTTCACCACAACAAAAGTAAAAAAGAAAAAAAACAACCTGAACCTGGAAGCGCTTTTCGAAAGCCTTGCTTTCATCATTCAGCAGAGACCAAGCAGAACACCAAGAGACCAAGAGTGAACTGAAATTTTGTATTTAGGACTGTTGTAACATGTAGCTGTGCACCCCGCATTTTGGTTGCAATCGGCTGGGCCAAACATGTGTTTTGGTCGTTTCTCCAACTGATTTCCTTTCATGTCTATGGAGTTTTGATTGCGTGGAGCAGTTTGTAACGTCAGAGTTTAAAGCACTCTAATGGGAGAACAAAATTTGAAGACCTTCATTTGAAGTTCCCAAAAGGCTGTCAAAATTTGTTTCAACATTTGGAGTTTTTAGACAACAAAGAGAGACGGAAATTCGTGTGCCAAGAATAAAAATGTGTATTTTTTCACAAAAACGCATTCAATAAAGTATCGTACAAGGAAGTATTGTGCTGCCCACAACAGATTTTTTTTTACTTTAGTTGTGGTGAAAGAGTTTTCTTATTTTTATAAGTACAATAATTCTTTTTTTAAAAAAAATTAAAAAATAGAGAAAAAAAGAGCTTACATTCCAAAAAAGCCTCTACTGTGTTTTTATATATAAAAAAAGGGTTTGTATGTACCCTCTCTGCATGTTAAATTAACCATGAATAATTACATCTCAACCACAATATAAGAAATAAAGCTATAGTGGTCTCAACTATGACGGATGGGCGAGGTTTTGCGCAAAGCACGTCACGCGTGATGTCACATGCATGCCACCCGGAAAAGTCACCTGACCATCTTAGTCCGAGTAACAATATAATCTCCTTTGTTTCTATCTTGGATTTTAACAATAAGTATTTTTTCGTTTGTTGGAAATAATGAAGATTGGATTGATGGCCGGACTAAGATAGTCAGGTGACTTTTCCGCGCTGGGGCGTAACCACCGAGAGAGAAGGCCTCTGCGATGAAACGTAATATATTGTTACATCATCATAAATAGGGCATTGTTATTCGTATTTCTACCAACAATAAGCCATAAATTTGCCCTAACTATGATGATGTAACAATGTATTACTTTTCATCGCAGAGGCCTTCTCTCTCGGTGGTTACGGCTGGGGCAACGCCTCCTGTAAAGAAAGCCTCCGCACTGAAACGTCATACATTGTTACATCATCATACTTCGTCCTTTGTTAATCGTATTTCTACCAATAATAAGCCCTAAATTTGGTCGACTTATGATGATGCAACAATGTATGACGTTTCAGTACCGAGGCTTTCTTTATAGGAGGCGTTGGCTGGGGCCCGTTATATAGTTTTCCCCGCATGCCATCTATAGCCTACTAATGACGCTTTGGGATGTTCCAAGTGTCACCTGTGTTTGTCCAGCTCCAAGACGAGTCATTCTACGTGAAATGAAACACCTAAAAGACACTATATTTTTATAAAAAAATTCAAACTTTTTTATACATTCCCTACATCAAAGTAAGTAATCCCACTGTGTTAATTTTCATCTAACATAATTTCTTACAAAACTATTCGCAGTCAAATTTACAGAGATTACCCGGTTAAGGTGTTCTATAAACACAGGTTTCTCTGAAACTGTACGTCATACAGGTTTCATTCATAGCTCATTTTAAAGCTTAAAATGTGGGCTTTTAAACTATATACAGGGTGTAAATTTTAAGTTGACAAAGCAGAATAACTCGAAA
>JAHWFO010081061.1:338577-420641 GCA_023313115.1 Rhysida immarginata | reverse complement strand
TCTTTATTACTTTTGTTGTGGTAAAAGAGCCCTTCTTTATACTTAATTACGATTATCCACATACCTCTTTATTCTTGTTTTCGATTGTGGACATTTGCCCCAGTTATACTTTCTCGGACATTTGCCCCAATATTGATTTACTAGAATTATCACCATTCTGTATATTCGTTACGTGAAACCTGATAGTACGAGGGCTAATGCAAAAATTTGTAGCTGAACAATCAGTATACACGCGCCATCAATTTTACATGCAGATATACTTTGCCTCATGTCTGCCCGAATTTCAGTGCCATGGAAGTATTTGTCTGAATTGAGAAAGTAAACGTTGTCGGACTACAGTAGCAATTCATAATGGAAATTTCAAGACAGGCGTAGAGAGCTGTGATTTTTACGACTCTAAAAAGGGCCTCAGTCTAAATAAGTACTATGAAACTTTGAGAGAAACTTCACCGAATTATTTTGCATGGAAAATATTACGCTATAATTAGAACACCACCTATCTCTACAAAACTTGGATGGTTTACTGGGAGCACAAAGCCCAATAATCATTAATTTCAGAGATAGGCGCTCACTGAGCTTTTTCTTATACAGATGCTATGTTTTCATCAAACTACGAAATGCTTGCTCAACTTTCATTACGGCAATAATTTCTTATCTGGTATCGTGAATTTGGAAGAGAACGAAAATGTCTGAAAGACGATCCCCGCATGGACGTCTTCCTGATAGAACATTCACCGTGTAGAGAACCTGGTAAAGGCTGACCAGCCTATCACTTAAAAACCGATAGAGGACTTCTCAACATCTGATCGACAGCAGTAAATACTATTTTGCGATTTCATCTTCAACTAACGAAATGGATCCCCCATGGTTGACGTCAGGGAAAAATGAGGAGAATGAAGTGGTGCCACGAAATACGGTCAGTTTACAGCATTCTAAATGGTTAAGAAACATGGCCTTATCACTATGACCCTGAGACTAAAGAGCAGTTAAAGGAATGGGTGCACAGAGGAGACCTTCCGCCGAAGAAACCGAAAATAGTTCAAAGCATTGAAAGGGTGTCATTGCAGATACTCTGACAATCGACAATCGAGCAGTAAGGATGAGTGTACATTCGTTAGTATGGGACGAAAGCAGCGCTTTCACAAAGCTCATCTAACCAGAATAAACTCCAAAGGAAATACACTGAGGTAGTCAAGAAGCCTAACCAACCCAAGCGGTCTTCCATACTAAACAAAAAAGAAAGTAAGATTGACGATTGTCAGAAACAAAAAACAAACGAAATAAAAAAAAAAAAAATACAAGGAGAAATAAGATTATCACATCTTCCAGTAGTCTGGAAAAGAGACGTTGCTAATATCTTCAAAATTGATGTCAAGAACGTGCCTCGGTTTACGATACTTCGTATGCCAGTTCATATTCATTGAGTTCTCCAGTATCCCTTTCACAAGCTTATTGTCGTGAGTCTTCATCTTCTGTATCATAATCAAAAGGAGATCCTGTATAAACTTACCGATATGGGCCATGTTTAATTCCAAGTGGATGGATTGGTTTTTCACCGTCCTTCTGTCCAGCTGGGCAATGGTCCTCAGGGTAACATTCTGGAATGACTGTAGTTCACTCCATCTGCTTTTACAGATAGTCGCCCACGCAGGCATGCCATAGAAGAGTATGGTCCGGATAATCGATTTGTACAGAAGTAGCTTGTTGTCAATGCTGAGGGCGCTGTTGCGACCCATAAGAGCTATGATACTGTACTTAGCCCTCTTCGCTTTGTTCAGAGCATAGGATATATGCTGGTTCCATGAGAGTCTTGAGTCAATGATAACTCCCAGGTACTTGTAGTTGTCCACCCAGTCCAGTTTCTTATTAAACAGAACAAGAGAATCTGGGGGATGCTTGAGCTTCCTATTGAGGTACAAAGCCTTGCACTTTCCGACGTTAAGGTTCAACTTCCAGCAGTTAAACCAGTCTTCGAACTGCTTCAAGGCGCACTGCAGCCGAGTGATAACGTGGGCCGGCTGGTGTGCCCATGTCATAATGGCAGTGTCATCCGCATAAAAATACAGATTGCAATTATCGGGTTTTGGGAAATCATGTACAAAGTAATTAAATAGCATAGGCCCGAGGACAGAACCCTGAGGGACACCGGCCTTTACAACACGGGGTGTGGAAAGATTTTCTCCAATCTTGGCTTGATAAGATCTGCCGTCAAGAAAGGATTTCACCAACAAGATCAAATCGGCAGGGAACCCGTCTCTGATCATTTTGTAGACAAGGCCCTCATGCCACACTTGGTCAAAAGTTTTACTGACATCGAGAAATACCACCCCACAGTACCTGGATAGGTTCAGAGGGGTGCTCAGGTCTTCAACGAGCCTCCATATCTGCATCGGACAAGAGTGGGCAGCACGAAAGCCAAACTGCTCTTCCCGTAAAAGGTCATTTGCTAGACAGTGATCTTGGAATCTGACAAGGATCGTTCTCTCCAACACCTTGGACATCGAGGGTAGCAAGCTAATAGGTCGGTAGCTCGCGGGAATTGCAGGATTTTGTCCCTGCTTTGGGATACTCAACACAATAGATTTCTTCCAAGCCACAGGGAAGTAAGAAAATTTCCAGCAGTCGCTAATGATATTGGTGAGAAATTCAATAAAGTTCTTTGGGAAATTCATAAGGGCGTTATTTCTCACCTTGTCTTTTCCTGGAGCCTTCTTCTTTTTCAGTTTATTTATGATGTTGGCGATCTCGCTGGCCTCGATGTTGTTCTTCGTTAAATTCTGCGGGACTTCATCAAAGTTGACAAGACCATCTTCCACACGCTGAGACATGATTTGGCTCTCAGGATTGTTGTTGATAGGAGTAACAAATTGCATATCTAGTGAATCTGCAATGACTTGGGCCTTGTCCTGATCAGTTTGCACATAGTTACCTAGTGGTGTACGGAGTGGAGGAAGCATAACATTCTTCTTCTTCTGTAAAGCTCTAACCATACTCCAAATGGAATTGTCGCGAGCCGACAAGCTTTTGAGTTTTTCATTCCATCTAGCGTCGCGAAGCTCTTTTATCTCCTCTTGAACTCTTCGCACTAACCTGTTGTACTTGGTTTTGAGCCAAGGTTCACGATAGCGTTGCCAAAGTCTACGGGTCCTGTTTCTTTCAGCAATTAGGCGTTGGATTCCAGGAGAGAGTTGGATTCGATGAGAAGGTTTTTTCTCTGATGGATACTAACTGACTTCTATGGCACTGTTAATACATCTGGTGATGTCATCAACAAGTTGATCGATGTCCTCTGTACAGTAAGCAACGTCGGGATGGTAGCCATAGTCCTTAAGAATATCTGCAGATACTCCAGTACTTTCAGCCTTTTTATAGTGCACTTCGACCAATGAAATAAAAGTTTGGTTTGCATCTCATTTGCATAATCAAACTACTTTCTTTGACTTGTCATTTCCTTTTTTGATTTTTGCTTAATATACACTCACACGCCAAAAGTCATGGGATAGAATCCTAATAACGCGTGTGGGACCTCCTCTAACGCGGCGAAGTGCCACAGTGCGACGTGGCATTGATTCCACAAGCCGGTGGAAGACATCTGAAGACATTGCCAACCATTCCGACTGGAGAGCTTCCCACAATTGCCCATTACGGAACCACCATCGGCTTGACTTGCTTGTGCAAACTTGGGTCCATGGTCTTCACGGGTCTGCTCCACACTCGAGCCTTACCATCAGCTCGTATCGGCTGGAATCGAGACTCATCAGACCAGGTCACAGGTTTACAGTTGTCAAGTGTCCAGTCGATGTGGTCATGGGCCCAGGAGAGACGTTGCTGAGGATGTCTTGTTGTTAGCAAGGGCACCCTCGTGGGTCTTCTGCTTCTATATCCCATGGACACCAGATTTCGTTGCACAGTTCGCATCGATACAGCTCTAGTATCACCCTGGTTAAAATATGATGTCATCTGGCGTAGTATCAGTTGCCTGTTAGCAGTGACCATCCTACTCAGACGCCGTTGGTCCCGTTCATTGAGAAGGTGTGGTCGACCACTGCGTTGTCCATGGTGGGAGGTGATGCCGTAAAGTTGGTACTCTCGGCAGACTCTTTTAACTGTGGACCGTGGGATGTTGAATTCTTGAGCTATTTCCGATATTGAATGACCCATACGTTGTGCTCCACATACCACGCCACGATCGAACTCTAATAGCTCTCGTCGTGTAGCCATTAAGACACTGAACACATAACTAAATATACTGACACTGATTTGCATATTTACACTGATGCTACTGCCACTTGAAAAACAGTACACTGCTATCCCATGACTTTTGGCATGTGAGTGTACTGATGTTTTTAATCGCGTCATATTCATTTTGAAATATGCCGTAATTTTAGTGAGAAGTGTATATATAGCCTAACCTTTCTCTTTTTATTCAAGCTCTAGATGCCTTGCAATACATTTTCCATACTCTTAGACTGTTGAATATGTAGATTTTGTCTTCGAAATACGTATTCACCATTTCTTTCGTTTGTCTTTGTAGATTAGAGGTTTCCGCCTTCTTAAAACACATTCAAAGAGATACATCAAAAAATTAATTTTTACTAAAAATCTGCCAGTCCTATCTTTTCATCCGTGTAAATTACAAATAATCGAAGTACGTTTCGAACAGCCTTTTTCATTCAAACGTTTTTATTAACATTTTTATATAATTTCAGTTAAAACAAATTAGGAACGATATCTGAAAAGGTTTTCATTAATTATTATAAAAATCCAAAATGAGGGAGCTGTATAAAGTCAATGAACCACTTTTGCCCAGAGATTTTCCTTTAATCATGTTCTTTTAAGGACTCGTATCCTGAACTGCGCGGGTGTCAGTGTGAAGCCCATTCGAGGCGTCAAGTCGAAGCGTTCGCCCTCCGGCACCATGAACATAAACTTGTGGAGAAGTGAAGCTACCGCCAGGAAAAGCTCCATGCGAGCCAACTCATCGCCGGGACACATGCGACGACCTACACGAAAAAAAGAAAAATACAAGACTTTGTTAAAAATGATAAAAACTTGAAATAGAACGGAAAAATGCAATTAAAAATTTCTAAAACAATGCTCTTTATAAGGAACTTAATAAAATACTCCAAGACACGCGATTCATTTGATGGAATTGTTCAATTACTCAATGCGACGGTTTGTTTATGTCATCGCAAAATTATCCTCAATATCTTCAATCGAATTCCGTCGCAGTACTTAGTGTAAATGGATCTGCCCAATGTTTTCTATACAAAGGTTAAGTCAAAAGTAGTGGCCGATCACCGCGCAAACTTTTAAATGGGCACTAGACAGGAACCACTCATTTCTAATATTCAAACTACAGTCCATCATGCTCGATGGTCTTCATCCAACGCTCAGCCAGTTGGCGGATGCCCTCGGGAAACCACTCCTCCGGTTTTTGGACGAAAAAGTCACGCACGGCGTCTTCAACCTCACTGGAAGTGCGCCATGGACCGGAAGAGATGGTAGTCGGAAGGTGCCAGGCCGGGGCTGTATGCCGGATGTGGCAGAACCTCGATGCCCTGCAATTTAAGCGATGTTCTTCGCGCCCGATGCGGTGGAGCATTGTCCTGCTGCAGGAGGGCTCTCTTTCAGTTGACCAGGGCAGGCTGCTGGACAGCCAGGGCAGCGTATACTCGCTCGAATTGTTCAGCATACAGGTCAGCGGTGACACCACGACCATCAGGGACCAGCTCAAATGCACCAGGCCTTTGCATGACCACCAGACGCACAACATGACCTTCTTCTCGAACATGTCGCGTCTGGGGACAGGTTCTGCCTGTTGTGCAACACCCAACCACTGCAGACGCATGTCAGGATTACGGAACGCGATCCACTTCTCATCACAGGTCACGACACGCCGGCAGAAGCAGTCATCCCGGGGGTTTTCCAGCAATTGACGACACACCTTCACCCGTTGTTGTGTTTGCGGGTGTCAGCTCGTGGGGCACAACTCGGCAGCTCCTGTTGACCTTTCCCATGGCGTTCAGATGTCGAACCACACTCGATTGTGATGTCCCGATGTCCGCCGCTAGTTCACGGGTGGTGCTGCCTGGGTTGGCTTCCAATTGTTGCCGTAGGGCTGCGTCATCCACTTCTTTGGGTCTTCCGCTCCTTGGTGCATCTTCCAGACCCATGTCTCCAGACGAAAAGCGGGAGAACCACCGTCGTACTGTCTGTTCATTGGTCACACCTTGACCTTCCACCCTGCAAATTTCGGCGGCTGCTGCTCGCGCACTGGTCCTCTTTTTCCAATAGTGACGAAGGAGCCCGCGTATCACCAATTTTTCTGCCACTGACGTCGGTGGCACAATGTCTACGGCATTCAAATTCGTACTGTTGTTTCTTCCCACTCTTTCCTCTTAATAAACTGCCATGTACCCTTGTGGTAAATGGTCTTCGCCCAGAATGCGTCAAACTCTACCCCCCCGCCTCCCGAGCCGGCCACTACTTTTGACTCAATCTCTGTAGAGCTCGTTGAATTTTTAAGTAACTTCAATCAAATCGTTTCCCATCTCACTAAAAACGAAATGACTTCTATATAATTTAAATTACTCATAAATAAAGTTGAGGAGATTCAAATTTAGAAAATTGAAAGGTTCCATTTTATGTTCTTTAGCGGTGACGTTGGAAGATTAAATTTTGTAAATATTCTAGTTTATTCGACTGTCAACGGAGACAATATTTATCGAAGATCCAATATCGGTTCCATGCCCTTTGGGGCTTTTTGCTGTTGGATCGTCAATAAATTTAAACTTCAAAACATACACAAATAGCAACCGTTCCTTGAGTTTCCCGCTCGAAGCTAAATGGTTCCATTCCATTTGACGAAATTGTGACATTCCATGTCAGTTTGGTCCATTACTCCCGGCAGGAGGCAGTGTGCTTTGTTTTTGTGAGTGGTATTTTGTTGATTGCTTGTTTTGTTTGTTTTGTGGCTGACGAGAGAGAGGTGGGTGGAGCGAGGATTGAGAGCGTGTTTTGAGAGCGTATATTGCGAACGTGTGTGGGTTAGTGCGTGTGTTTGGTTTATGTGTGTGCATTTTAAGGGGGGAATTTTTCTGAGTGGAGTGCGCGGTTTTTTTTTTTAATATTAAAATGTGGCTTTTAAACATTTAATTGTTAGATTGTTGTAAGTTTAGCCTGGTGATGCGTGGCCGTTGTCGCTTTCCTTAAGAGGCGACAGCGCTCACGTATTGTTGGGGCTCTCCTTGACTATTGTTGTCATGACGCTGTTGCGAGCCTGGAATGTTTGGCGAGTTTGTTTTTTTTTTTTGGACGATAGGCTTGGAGGAGTAAGAACGTGTCTTGGTGGAGAAGAAGTTTGGAATGGCGGCCGGCCATGTTTGAGAAAAGATGGACATCGCTGTTGCGATCTCTAGTCCATGCCTATTTGCTGCTATGGCTTATCGTACAGTACAATGTTCGCATGAATTTGCAGAAGTGTCTGAAAGCTGCACAACCTTTTCTAGTTGTTAATGTGGATTTGTGTTTAACTGGCACTTTGGTCTCCTGTTGAATGTCCGTAATGCAATTTGAAGGGTCGCCAGGTATGCTCAACGTATTGTGCCGGGCAGTGAAGCCCGCAACGTGTGCCAGTAATGATGTCTGCATAAAGGGTGAGTGACTACTGTCTTTTAACTTTTTGCCCCGCGAGGAAGAGCCCCCGCCGTTCAGCGTATTTCGCCTTTTGTCAGTCCATTGGAGTGTGCCCGTCGGATCTGTTAACATAAGGTGTTTTCCTCGGATCAATGTGCTTGAACAGATAAGAACTGTCAGGAGAGTTCGGAAACACCACGAGCAAGCTGTAGAATTATGCAGTTTTGACTTTTCCTATGAAGACTTATGTACTATTTGTAATGTTAGGTGATATAGGTTTAAGGCTGGCTCTTGGTGAGCAATACAGTGTAACGAGGAGTGTTGTTTCGTGAACCATAGGGGAAGGGCTGAAAATAAGGGCTATGGGTAGATAATTTGTGCATCGGTGAGGGGTGGGAGGGAAATACACAGTTGTGAGGACGGGCAGTGCTCTTGCACCTGTGCCTTGTTCTTGGTGGAACATGAGGAATATCTCACGTGTTACCGGTCCGCAGGGGTTCCTGTCGAATTAAGGAGGTCATCCGACGCCTGAGGGTGTAGGTGTTTTAGGAATATTTGGGAGGCCAGCTGAGAGTAATGAGTTGCCCCCCCCCCCCCCTTTGAGCATCGACTCACAGGAACCGTTTGAGCCGCGTGAAATGGTCTTACTGGAAACTTTCAGTTCGTAATTCTTGAACTCCTTTACGGGACTGCACTCCCAACGTTCCGGCTCGGGAGGTGCAGGCGTTGGCCGGTTGTATGTATCTAGAATTAAGTGTTTATTAACTAGATCGAGGGGTCCCTCTAGTTTACGTGAGTTTTGTTTCATCTGCTGTATGTATTTACCCATTGTTTGATTTTCTCAGCGGCTGCACCAGATATTAAGGTAGTGATTATTGTTTGGAACATGAAATAAATTAGTGGTTTTAATTTAGTCTTATGAGCAAGTGTTTTTATGTTAATGAACCAATGCGTGTTCCTCTATCGATGCCCCTAATTCCTGATAGGCTCCGCTCTGTAGCTCCCGTAGTGCGAGACTAGAACTACATATCTATAGGGCGGGGCTTGTCACAAAATAAGAGGATTCTTTCAAAAAGGTCGATCTCAATGCATTGCCTGATTGTTCAGTGCTGGCTATCACACTTTCTTGTATTCTTGCAGATTTATTTTCGCCCATCCAAAATGTGACAAGTTTCAGTTTAGGGAGCCAAGGATATCGCGGACTCTCTCAGCATATGCTATCTGCTTAAGATGTCCCCCACAGATAAAAATCAAGGGACGTTAGGTCGAGGATCTGGGCGGCCACTCCACGGGACCACGGCGACCAATCCACTTCCCTGGAAGTTGTTCATCCAACCATTCACAGACATTGTGTGGAAGGGCTCCGTCGTGGTGAAAATAAGATGAGAAGGTGCCGTCTGCCTGCAGTATGGACGGAAACACATGTTCCCGAAGCAGCATCAGGTATTGTTGCGCCGTTAAGGTATTGTCAAGGAAAAATGGCCCAATGATGCATCAGTCCTATATGCCACACCACCTTCACTGGACTGTTCTCTACTCGGGTCAACCCAGTTCGGATTTGAATCACACAAGTATCGACAATTATGCCGATTAACCTCCCCGTTCAAAGAGAAGTACGCCTCATCGCTGAACAGTGTATGCCCTTGGCAAACGAGGGATCCAATTCATGTAGTTCAGTAGCCCACCTGCAGAACTCAAACCGGCGATCAAGGTCATCCTCGTTCAGTTTATGTAGCATGTGCAGCTTGTAAGGATGCCCGTGATTGGCGTGCAATATCCAGACAATGGAGGATTGGCTGATACCACTTTCTAATGACACCCGACGGGTACTGCGTTTAGGACTTTTCACAAACGATGCTATAACCGCCGTTGCATTTTCCTCATCGTCGCCAGTCTTTGGTCGCCCACTACGTGGCCTATCTTCAATAAAACCAGTCTCCCGAATTTGGTGATCATGTCTGCGACCGTGCTCTTCGATACCGGTTCTCTGTCTGGGTGCCGTCTGTTGTAGTCAGCTGCAATTGCTCGTTAGCTGCGTTCCCCGGATATGAGGATGATTTCGACCTTCAATTCTTTTGTCACACCCATGTTACATCACCTGCAACAAAGATTATGTCAGTATCAAGGTAAGTTTCCAACTTTGGGCGTTAATAATTTCCCACACCCTGCATGATAGACAAAAAAAAATTACACCACTAAATTACTGAGGTCGAGCTAGTATTATTTGATATGCAACATGCCCCCCCTTCCCATTTAAAAATTTGGACTTGAATCCAAGATGGCGGCCATGATCGACATACATCCCACAAGTTGCGGCCCATCACCCATCATTAGTTGCCATCATAACTTTTCACTTTTTCCCTTCAGGCTTCGCATTATGAAGGTGTCCAAGGACTTTTGACTCACCCTGTATATTAACAATTACGTTTCAGCACACTTTGCTCAATTCTAGTCATTAACTTATGTGCTATTGTTGATCGAAGATGCCTTGACAACCGACCGGATTCGAGTATCAATTCAAATGTGCAGCTGAGCCTGCAGGAAATGTGAAAAAAACATGGCATAAGAACTCATTTTCTAAGCGTGAGGCCCAAAGATGGTTCAAAAAATTTAAATGCGGAGATAAAACAACCTTAAAGATAAACCCTGCTCTGGACGCATATCGGAATTTTATAAATCGCATATCGGGAGTCAAGTTCATTATTGGAGCCAAATCTCGGGTGAACTTCACGAGAATTTGCATCCAGGCTTAAAATTGATCATAGAACTGTTTGCGCACATTTTAAAGCAAATTAGTTAAGTGCGCAAGCTAGAAAAATGGATACCCTGTGAATTGAGCAAACACAACAAAGAACGTTTGTCCATTTGTTCTTTACTCATTTTATGGAATAAAACTGACTCTTTCCTACACCTTATTATGACATGTGACGAGAAGTGGATCCTGTATGACACTTCCCCACCTAAGGACAATAGGTAGATAGTGAAGCTCCTACAAACAGATTGCTGGTCAATGGCTGGATTAACCCACCACGAATTGCTTAAACCTGGCCAAACCATTACAGCTTCAGTGTATTGCAAGTAACTTGATGCTTTTCACCAGAAACTTTGCAAAAAACTCCCTTCACTTGTAAACATGAAAGAGCCTCTTCTTCTTCAGGAGAATGCTCGACCTCATGCAGCAAAATTAACCAAACAAAAATCGGAAGAGTTAGGATATGAAATTTTGCTCATCGGCCATATTCACCAGACCTTTCCCCAACGGACTATTATTTTTTATGGCCTTAGACAATTTTCTTCGCCTAAAAAATGTTATCAAAATGAGAATGATGTTGAAATTGCCTTCAATGAGTTCATCTCCTCACGGAAGCAAAATTTCTTTCAATAAGGAATTGAAAAGCTTCCTGGATGGTGGTGGAAAGTTATTTCTACCGATGATGGATCTTATTTTGATGAATTAAAAAAAGTATTTCGTTTGCCATTATTGCTGCTCAAAACTCAAACATGCTAAACCAACACCACTTCTACTCAAAGCCTGAGCGCGAAAACTTTATACATTGTTACATCATCATACGGAGTCATGTTTTATCGTATTTCTACCAATAATAAGCCCTAAATTATGACTCCGCATGATGATGTAACAATGTATGACGTTTTCGCGCTCAGGCTTTAAGTAGAGGTAGTGTTGGCTAAACTGACATTACTTTCCCACCAAACTAATAGAAATCTTGGGCAAAAATATTTCATGGCACTTTCTATAGACACCATTTCCGATGCGTATGTCAGAATGAAACAAGCCACTCAAGTAGTGTCGGGAAGATTAGTTCTATAGCTTCCCTGTATAAATTACGAGACTAAATTGACTTCCTTCTTTAGAAAGTAGTCCCTTAACAGATTTTTTTTTTTTTTTTTTGCCTTCATGCCATTTTTCGTTTTTTTCTTCTAAAACGTCAATAAAGTGATTTTATTTTTTTTTTACTTCTGAAATGGAATTTGAGAAGCTTTAGCCATTTTTATCTCAGCGGACGCGAAAGCTGACCTTCATCTTCAAGGAAACGTCGAAGTTCATCCGAGGCGGATTAAGCCGGGTGGCCCCCCTAATAAAGTGTACGAGGTCTGTTCAAAAAATACGTAGACTGTTTGAATTGCGCGGGCCCTGTTGGTCCCAATCAAAATCACTTGGTGTCGCCATCTTCTGACAGATTCGCTGATTACAAGGCAGTTTTTTGATTGCAAATATCAGTATTGGTTGATTAGCTAGGCGGTTGTTTGTGAAGTGTGTTTTTTTTCGTTTGGCGGATTTTTAGAATGAGTGACCTGAACGAGCAAAGAGTTGCTGTGAAATTTTGTGTTAAACTCGGAAAAACTGCCACTAGACGAGTGGAAAAGGCCAGAAATGTGGACGAGAGGTGACTGGTTGTTTCATCACGACAACGCTCCAGCCCATTCAGCCCTCAGAACTCGAGAGTTATTGGCCAAACACTCGATCACTGTTCTTCCTCACCCACCCTACTCACCTGACCTAGCTCCTTGTGACTTCTTCTTGTTTCCCAAACTCAAAAGACCTTTGAAAGGAAGGAGATTTGAGACGATTCCCGACATAAAAGGCAAATGCGACGAAGGCGCTGAAGGACATCACAAAAGAAGCGTACTAGGACTGTTTCCAAAAGTGGAAACACCGTTGGGATAAGTGTGTGCGTCGGGGAGGAGAGTACTTTGAAGGGGACCCAGATGTGTAACTTCTGAATAAAGTAAATTCTGTTTTATGACGTCAGTCTACGTATTTTTTGAACAGACCTCGTATATACAGGGTGTCCGAAAAGTCTAGCACTGTGACGTATATCACAGCACATAGGCGATGCATTAGATAGAACAAAAACGTCTTACAGCAAGTAAATCGTGGGCTTTCCATTTCCAACCTCAAAAGTGACCTTCAAGGTCATTCAAACCGTAACTTTTTCCCTATCAAAAATAGAAGAAAATATCCAATTATGAACTTGTAGAGCACGCCAAAATTAGTCTAAATCCACGTTTACTTTAACTGATTCATCGGAAAATTGTGTGAGATAAATGAGGATGAAGATTGGTATGCTACCCTCCCATCATCGTGTTGAGAAGTCACAGACAAATCAATTAATGAGCTTTTTATTTCTAAACTCAAAAGGTTCAATACTACATGTAATTTAAGTCCTGAGTTCCAAAATCGAACAGAGATTATTTTAAAGTATGTTCAAAGTGTTGGCCTTCGGCTGCAAGGCATAACTGTGCACGATAGGTGATTGCCTTCTGGACAGTTGTCACTGTCATGGCAGGAATTTACCTAATGGCCACTTCAATTCGTCCTTGACGTTCCTGGGTTCCGTGACATAAACCTTTTCTTTTAAATACCTCCAAAGGAAGAAATCTAAGGGTGTAAGATCCGGTAGCATACCAATCTTCATCCTCATTTATCTCACACAATTTTCCTATGAACCAGTTAAAGTAAACATGGATTTAGACTAATTTTGGGGTGCTCTACAAGTTCGTAAGTGGAAATTTTCTTATATCTCTGATAGGGAAAAAGTAACGGTTTGAATGACCTTGAAAGTCACTTTTGAGGTCGGAAATGGAAAGCCCACGGTCCACTTGCTATAAGACGGTTTTGTTCTATCTAATGGATCGCCTCTGGACTGTGATGCACATCCTAGTGCTAGACTTTTCGGACACCCTGTATATGTATCGCCGGATTAATGTAAAAACAGAAATTTTTAATAACGTATTAGTATTTTTCAATCATATGCAAGGGTCCCAAGCCATGCCATGAAAATCACCCCCATAAAATAATTCCACCTGAAACGATGCACTCGGATAAAATGCTCTCCACTGGCATTAGCCATACCCAAACACGCCCATCGGATTGAAACAGAGTGCAGAATGATTCGTCATTCCACAAAATTTTTTACCATGCTTCGACGGTCTAATGTCGGCGTTCCAAATGCCGCATTCCTTGTCTAATGTCGGTTACACATCCAGAACAAATAAGCGACCCAATTTATTTGATAAAACAGTAGGTGCAAAGGGCGAAAATTGGGTACTGTCCCGTCAAAATCGGAAAAGTCTTCCTATACAGGAACGTCATGTACAAACTTGGAGGGGAGATCGTATGGATGATTCTAAACAAAAAAGTTCATATGAACGTGGGTCCGAATTTGAACGATAACTGAGAAATGACAAAAATAAAAATGCTGCCACCAAGATCAACAAGTTATAACTCACGTTCTCTAACGCCTAGGATAATGAAATTTGGAGGAATAATAGGGTACATAAAACTATCTATACCGTTTCTCTGTGTAGTGGTTTGCCGGCTACACATTAAAGAACTCTTGCGAGGCAAAGGTTTTTGACTTCTATAACGCCGTCCTGATATGACCATACTAGTTGAAATGGACGTTAATACCAACCAATCATTTATCCAGAATATCACAAAACGATACTAAATATGATTAAATTAAACTCCACTATTATTAAATAAATTTCATAAAATTTAAGCAATGATTGGGAGGTGTTAACTATAGTGCCCGGCACGAAAGAAAAAGGAAACTGCGCATGTGTAAATGAATAAAATTCGTTCAACCAATCAGAAACGGACAGGAATCAAGGCATTACCATAGAATAACATAGAATGGACAGCTCAGCATTTCGATGGTAGTGACCTTGAAGTAGCCCTCCTAACGGATGGTTGGAATCTGCCGGCTGTTTAACCTACGTTTCTATGGAGCATGCTACGACTTTTTCTAGATTTTTAATTATTTCTCGGTCTGTAATTAAAGGAAACCACCAAGATCACATGGAAGCTTGAAATGAATGACATGTAATCTATCGGCGTCAAGAAAAAATTTTTTCTACGGAGGAAAAATAGATATTCGCCTAATTAAATGCTTGAGTAACTGGCTTAGCAATCAGCTGACTGGCTGTTAAGTTTACAGCATACACCTAAATCATTTAGACTTTGCAAATGTATTAATATATTTTCCGCAATATAGTACTTTCACTCCAAACTAATCTAATTTGACTTACTGTAATTTGTTTTTATTGAAAAAGTGATTAGCAAAATAAGTGACAAATGCAACTTTTAACTATATTATATACATTTAAAGATATGTATTTAGATACACTGTATATCAGGTCGTCGCAAAAGTTTCTTCCGGTTCTAGAACCCGTGCCCAAGAAGGGGCTCATTTTCCGAAAGGGGTGTTCATATTTTTTTAAACAAATTATTGCATTCGATTCCTGAATATCTTTGCTATATTACATCTAAGAATCAACTTTCTGACTATACATCTGTGAGCGCCATCAACGGTCTGAAATGGACCTTTCACGCGAGCATATTCGAGCAATAATCTTCTACGAGTATTCTGGAAAGATCAGTGCTGCCAATGTCACCGAAACATTTGCCAACGTTTAGGTGATGGCACTGTTAGTTTACGTACAATAGAAGAATGGGTAGATGCACCTCTCTGGTCGGCCAATCATGATTTCACAATTGATGAAAATCACAATGTAACAACGAGGGAACTAGCAGAACAGTTCAAGGTTCACTTTTCAACCATTGCCCGGCATCTGCATGAGCTGAATCTGTCATTCAAGTTCAATCGTTTTTGTGTTGGAATAAAAATCCGGAAAAAACTTTTGCAACAACCTGATATTTTAATGATAAAATTACATTGAAGTAAATGATGTTGACAAAAATTAAGAAACTTCAGACTTCAACAAGATAATATTACAAAAAACAAAATTCATAAAAAAACTGACAGTGATTATAATTAATTTGCATTTGATTTTAAACTCCATGGGAAACGAATTACTATTTAATTTGAATTCATATTAAATAATTCAGTTTCTTTAATAATGTGAGGGGTTAAAAGATAACTCTTCATTTTTCATCTAATGAACAGAAGTATATGAGAGAAGGACGAGACACAAAAACCCTGACAGTTTTTTTTAGTGTAATGAACATAAGAAACTGACAATTTTTTTTAGTTATAAAATTAAACAAACATGACGAGTAAAAGCTTTCATTTTCTTTATAAACATACAAAAAATTCTGAATACACGTTCACAAAAGATATGTTAAATCAAAAATTAACTTTTTATTTAATAATATCTCAGAAACGGGTTAGTTTGAAAGTTTTAATAGATAAGCAAACATGTCTTAAATGCTTTTATTTTCTTTGTATACATGAAACAAATTCATATACAGTCTTAAAATTAACTTTATTTATTGAAATTAAAATGAAGAACGAAAAATAAATTTAATAATGAAATATATTGTAAAAGCGCCTATTTTCCAATGCTAACCTTTTCGCCTTCATTAACTTTCTAAAAGCCTCAATATGCGCTTCAATAGGACCTTGTCTATATTCCATATTAGTTTTATTAATAATTTTCTTAGAACCTCTCTCCCCTTCTGTGGAGCAGAAATCGTGACTGAGAAGGCAACCTTTTTCCAGTCAGAAGTGGTCCAGTTTCTGTACTATTGAGCAAATTGAAGCCGTTTTGGCGATCCTATGCTAAGCGAACCCACGATTCCACCAAGCAAGTTACTCAAGCATTTAATTAGATGTATATCTATTTTTCCTCCATAGAAAAATTTTTTTTCTTGACTCCGATAGATTACATATCATTCATTTCAAGCTTCCATGTGATCTTGGCGGTTTCCATTGATTACAGACCGAGAAATAATTAAAAATCTAGAAAAAGTCGTAGCATGCTCCATAGAAACGCAGGTTAAACAGCCCGCAGATTCCACCCATCCATCGGAGGGCACCACTGTCTGCTCACTAATCGCTTAGCATGGGAAAGGGCGAAGCTGTCCGTTCTGTGTTATTCTGTGCTTATACTCTGTTTAACGAATGGCTGACTAGGCATGTCCAATTAAATTTCCGATTTTAATTGCGAGACATTGTTGCAAAGTAAAGTAACAAAGTAACATTTCCTTTTTATTTCCTTTTGCAGCCAACAAATAATCGTGGATGGGCTATTCGTTGGTGACCTTCCGATGACCTGATTTTGCAAATTTCTCTCATTTTCCGAAAAGGATAGGGACCAATTTCCAATTACGAACGTGTTCGGCATTCAATTATGAACACAATAACACAAAAACTGCATCAAAATCGGATTAACAGAAAATCATTTCGAAAGTTCGCCAAATGGCGTGATCAAGTAAAAACTAATGATGAGCAAAGATTGACCTGTCGGATGAGCAAAGTCAAAACTTACGGAAGAGCAAAGATTGACTAGTCTCATCAAAGATGACTGATGTGCCATCATACAATGATTCAGGGAGCTTTGCGATTCCAAACGGCATCATCAGCGCAGAAAAGGTTAAGAAGTAATAAAGAATAGCATTTAATATTACAAAATACAACATTAATTTTAAAAATTAAAATTAATTAAATTTTTATTTTGCAAAAAATTCTCATTAAAGAAGATTAAACAGCTATTGCGAATAAATACTTATAATAGAGGACTGTGCAAGAAACCATTGGATAGAAAAAGGCACAAAGTTTCGTTGGAGCTTGAACATACAGGTGTGGCTTTATCTGAATGAGCATCTGTCTTACATTTAACAGATGTGTCCATAGAAGATGTTCAAAAAATCCTTCCATCACTTTGCACAGCTGAATTCTTGTATGAACACATTTAAGGCTACACGTGTAATATACACGAAGCGGTCCTTCATACATTATTAAATTACAAAAGACGCTGCCAAAGAAAGAGTTAGCTAGCAAGTGAGAAAATTTCCGTAAGGATAACTAACACGATGCAAAAATTGTGTAACAACAGCGATAAATTGTGCTCGAAACTATCCTTAAAAATTGAAATCCTGTTCTCACGAGAAATGTATTGAAGAACCCAGTTGCAGTAATGCTTTCATTTCGCATGATTCGTGTCCTTTAGCTGCTGTTTCTAAGTTTGTGTACTTCCTTTATGATGCTACTTATTCAGCAAAAACGGAACACGATGTATGGCAAATAGCTTCGTATTATACGTACTCCTGCGGAATCAGTCATATTTGCTTGGGTAAAAAACTGTATGATCACCCAGTACATAACCCTTCGCACCGCTTCAATTTTTCCATGATTGAGAAGGGGAAAAAAGGAACTGGGAGGGCGGAGGATCAGTTTTTGAGAACTTAAGTTAATGGGAAACGTGGATAACGAGTTACTTTACCTGTAGAAAACGGCATGAAATGAGTAGGCTTATAAACTTTGCCTTCTTCATCCAAAAATCTAGTGGGATCGAATTTCTTTGGATCAGGCCACAAGTCAGAGTTCATATGGACGGACCAGAGAAGGGCGACGATCATGGTCCCCTTGGGGATGAAGTATCCTTCCAATTCCGTGTCCTAGAACAAGCATGATCAAGATTAGTGCTATAGATCGCATGAAAAGGAGAACACACACACACACATACACACACACACATGTTTTGTTTGTATTTCATTAAACCTAGAGTAGACCACCAGAGATCGAAATTTTGACTGTCTGAACGACCTTAGAATAGCTAACAGACGCAATTCAGGGAGGCATGTAGGCCTGGTCTCTTCAGCAATTCATTACACGCACTCTCTATTGCAACGAAATGCATTGTTGCAATTGTATCTACAGACGTATGGACGGACGGACAGCTGGACAAACCGATCACGTAAGTTATGGAGCGATTCCGCGCAATTTCGTTTTTCACGACAGATATTTTCATTCACCATTGCGAATGAAGTCCTCAGATATATCTGAGATAACGCGAGGTTTTTGTACATATCTTCCGTGGAAACCTAAAGCGGCAAATAATGTTTGAAATCACTAACTGATATTACAAAACTCGACAGTGTGATTTCACCCTTCTGTTTTAGTCATCAGATGGACTTCAACACAGACGATGGCAGGAGCTAGATTACACTGAAGAACAGAAAAAGTGCTTTTCATGTTTCCCACGGTTTAAGATCGGTTTATATAAAAATTGAAGAGTCCTAATTTCGTACTAAATATTTATGATATATTTTCATTTAAAAAAAAAACATATAAAAGATCAAAGATCGAATCATTAGTGAAATAAAAATATCAACATAGTTAAATTTAGCTAAACTTGTGCATTTACCTTCGTGGCACCATGTGGAGCCCCCAGGGGAACTAAATTGGCGAGGCGTTGCGTCTCTAAAATAGTGGCTTCCGTGTAGGCAAGCGACTTGAGATCGTCCAGGGAGGGTTGCCTCGTGCGCGTAACCACCATGTCCAGCTCTTCGTGGATCTTCTTCTGAACTTCGGAATGGACAGTCACGAACAAAATGAACCACTCCAACGTTACTTTACTCGTCTCCAGGCCAGCGCCGAACAGATCGGCCACGACATGATAGAGCTGCTCATCTGGTTTGAAAAACGTCAAAAATTATGCATTATTTCACCCTCATCTTAGGAATCACTTCCAAGGAGTTTTAACGTATATTGTGTTATTCATGTATATTAAATCCTTCGTGGAAAAGCGGTTTGTTTTGTGTCTCTTATTGAAAAGTCTTTCCATCCACAATCTTAAGGTATTTATTCTGTTTATTATATTGTGTTAAATGTCAGACGTCACACATCTGGTTGAATAATTCTCTTGTTTTACCTGTTATGGTTTGTTTTTGTTGGCTATGTTTTTACATGTTTGATTTGTTGCCTGGTAATTGCTGTTAGATAATGGGTAAGTGAATACATGGGACCACTGTTGGGAGATAAAAGCAAAGGAAAACGAAGAGAAGAAGAGAAAAGGGAATGAAGTTCTTGAGAATTCTTCAATGAAAATATTATGCGTATCCTAGAAAATGCGTCAGTATCCTCATAAATTAAGGTCAATGAAATTTCGATGCCAGCGAGTCTACAAGAAAATACATTGTAGGTGGAACCGCGGACGCCATCTTGGGTTCTTAGGAAGAAATAAAAAGATAACTGCATATTATCATTTGTGAGCGTTATTGCGCATTGTCCCCGAGCAGTTGGTTTGCTAGAATAACGATTGAAAGTAAAGAAAATTAATGCATGCATATACAAATGGGATCAACACGTTCGAATCTGCTCTAGGAAAATAAACTGCCGATTCTAACTCCCCGCTTATTGCGTGTTTCAGAGTTGATGTCTGTAAATAGAGAATCGATACAGCGAAATGGAGGGGGTTATATCGATTGTGGAGATTGATGGATGGATTGCAAAGAAACATCCGTGACACTCTAAGGCAGACTTTTTTTGCTAAAGATTTTTAATCATTTCTAAGAATTTTAATATAAAGTGCACCGTTTCCCTAAAAATAATTTCAAATTATCCTATTTCTGGTCTCTCTTGCGCATATTTCTAAATAATCTCGCGGGTAGCATGGAAACCGGAAGTAGCCCGCGTGCCCTAAGGAAATACAGACAATGCCCAACCCTGCTCTAAGGGAATACAGACATTTCGCTGCAAGACAAGTCGCTAGTTGGAAAAGTATTGTTTTCGGGTCCTGATAAATAAGGATATGCTAAATCCATTTTGTGGAGTACTTGTGATATTTTGGCTATAGAGATTAAGTGGTGGAAGTAAAATAATTGATAAGTGTTCCTAGTTTAAGTAGAAATGTTGGGAAGCATAATGGATTAATCTAATTTCACTACAACATCTATCTGTATAGATGCAGAAAGTGGTAAGTTGATACACCAATAAAATGTTGTCATGTGAAATGGTTACTCAATTGATATTAGAACTGAACTCTGACTATTGATTATGACGGGTTATGCATTGATGGGTTAATGGACTGTGAATCAGTCTTATGAATAGTATTTGAAAGGTTACATTGGTTAGATCAATGAGCGAGTCCATTATTGTGATTTGCCTATAAGAAGGGAGCGCTTCGTCTATCCTGGGTGAAACAATACATTTTTGATAAGTTATAATGCTATTAATCAATATAATGAATGTAGTAGCATATGTTAAATCAATAGTTTGTCTCTGGCTGATTGTTATTTACGTCTTTACTGACTTCTGAGTGTAATAAACTTGTATTTGAATCAGGGTAATTTCTATGTCTATGGAATTTTCAACTCGCCACAATATTACTTTCAGTCGTGTGCTTAAAATTATTTATCAATGAATAACTATATGCTATACAGGATGTTTATTAAACATACGGCAAAAATTCAAGGTGTGATTCTTTAAAGTTAAGAATCTTTTGTCCTTTGATGAATTTTGGAATGCCGCGATGAAAGTTTTTCGACAAAAACAACCTTTTCTTACCTAATATTACATGTAAAGCTTCTTAATCTACAAGAACTGTTGAAAAGGACTACCATCAGCTAGGATGCATGAATCCAATCTCCTTTTCATTGACTGCCGAACTCTTTCAAAAACACCAGGGTTGTTTCTTATTGCATTACACCCAACAACTAATCGCTTTCTCAGATCATCTACATTTTCCGTCGGAGTTGTGTAAACTAATTACTTCAGATAGCCTCAGGAAAAAAAATCCAAATGATTTAAGCCCGGAGAACGAGCAGGCAATAAATAAGGTTATATCCTCTAGAAAAACAGGTAGCGAGGGTTTTAAAAACAACCGTTTATAATCATCAGAATTTTGTTAAAAGATGTCAGTATTGTTTTTGTCGAAAAACCTTTATTCAAAACAAAGCGGCATTCCGAAAATCATCAAAGGACAAAAGATTCATAAAATAACCCAAAGAATCGCCCCTTAAATTTTTGCCGTATGTTAAGTAAACACCGTGTATAATTAAGGGCGTGTCTAAAATGTCCGACCAGTCGCCAACTGGTCACGTGGTACGATCGGCGATCGGTCGGCGGCCGTTTGCTTCCGTTTGTTCCTTCATGGACAGCGCAGTCGTGAGCATTCTGCTTCAAAATGGCGTCGCGGCAAATTTCCTCATCATTTATACTCTGTTCAACGAAAGAAAAACTGGGCGTGTCTAATTAAATTTCCGATTTCAATCGTTAGACATTGTTGCTAAGTAAAATTAACAATCGCTAACAATTGAAATTGGAAATTTAACTGGACACGCCCAGTTTTTCTTTCGTTGGACAGAGTATAAGTTAGTACGATTCAAAATTGTGTACATCATAAATTTTCTTCACCCGTCTTTTCTTTTCGTATTCATTCTTTGTTTCTTGATCCAGTCCAATATGTATTTCGCCATCTCCTTTGTCCAAAATATATTTATTACGTATCGGGCACTCGAACATAATAAATACAGGGTGGCCCAGATTAATATATACAATTTTTAACAAGGCCGTATGTCTTAAGTATTTTAATACCTGCATGTAACTATGGTGGAATACATTGTCAAAGGATCGAAGAAGAGAGTCATGGAGTGGTCCACCATGCGGCCCTCCATGGCCATGCAATCTTCCAGTCGCAACTTTACGTTGTCACAGGCCTTCTTGCACATGTCTAGGGGAATTTTGCGAAATTCCTCCGCTATTGCTTCCCAAAGCTCTGGAATGTTATGGATCCTATGGCGGTAGACCTTGTCCTTGAGATATCCCCATAACCAAAAATCGAGTGGGGTCAAATCGGGTGATCTGGGGGGCCACTCAACTGGACCGTGTCTGCCAATCCACCGACCTGGAAATGTTTGATCCAACCAACTCCCCACAGCGAGAGCATAATGCGGTGGTGCCCCATCCTGCTGCCACCACATGGTGTCAAAATCATCGCGTTGCGTCAATAGGGGATACAGTGTTCACCAGAAGGTCTCCTGTGACTGTGTCCTCAAAGAAAAACGGACCGAGCAGTCCATCGTAACTTACGCCGGCCCACACCATGACTCTGGTTGTCTACCTCCAATTCAATGTGTGGATTGGTTGCACACCAATACACGCGGTTGTGGCGGTTCACATATCCTGAGACGTGAAATTTTGCCTCATCGCTCCATTCCACATGGCGTGCTAACTCAGGATCGTCCTCCAGCATTGCAAGCCAAGTTTCGGCAAACTCCAATCGCCTGTCGGGATCATCTTCGAGCAAGTGATTTGTTAAGCGAGGATGATATGGCCTCAGTTTCAGATCCTTCAGGATTCTTTGAATACTCGTACGAGAAATGTCTAACCGAGCAGATAGCCTCCTTTGCGACTTGTCCTTTTGCGACTCATTTTGCAGGCGCACTTTGTTGGCGTCAGTAACAACGGTCTTGGGTCTACTGCGTTTACGCTCTTCAACGCTGCCAGTTTCATCAAACTTCTTGTTTACGTTCTTGATCGTTATCAACGAAGGTCCGGGTGTCCCAAACTTAGCTGCCACAAGACGTTTCACTTCTGAGTAATTGTTGGTCGCTGAGTACAACCTCACACAATCTACGTTCTCTTCCAGACTCAATCGCTGCGCCGCCATCTTGATATGGACGATCCTCTGATTCGCGCCTTTTTCGCATCCCCTTGCTCACATAACGCGCGCAATTTGAATTGCGTCAGTCGCGCGTGACGCGCACACGGTGCTTTCAAAGATTGTATATATTAATCTGGGCCACCCTGTATAATAATATTAAATTTTCTACTTTCGCCCGCCATTTTGATTCTACTCACCGAAGCAGCCTAGTGCCGACCGGCGTTGGACTCCGGTCAAGATTAGCGCGACCGGTCGCGTTATTAATACGCTCATCGCAACCGATCGTTACTTTATGAATCGAGGGTCGTCCGAAACGGGAGAAAATTTAAAATGAATAAAGCCAGCTACGTATGCCTGCATCGTTTCCGGGTGGATCGGACAAAGTCAAAATTTTGAGTCAGTCACTGGTGGCTCCAAAACGAGCTTTGCGACGGGCTTTGACCTGTCGCGACCGATCGGACTTTTTAGACACACCCTAAGTTTATTTGCTTCTGTAGTATAGAAACAAACGACCATCGAGCCGGTTTGACTCGTGATCTCGGACCATTACAAAGAAGCGAATTAATATGGATTATCAGAGTGATATTAAATATACTGGATGACAAAAAAAGTGAAGCACCCAGAAGGAGTGTTCCAATATTATCCTATTTCGGTACACATGCATACCATTGCGATGTGTGAGTAAACGATTAGATTCACAAGGATCTGTAATGTCTAGAACGCTCACCAGAGGGCATTCGTAATATCACCGCCATGTTGTTGATAAGTTGTTACCAGTCAACTGCTGTGAGTTCGATAGTTACGCAAGACGTTCAGAGAGGATTACTGTACTGTACAAAGCACCCGCAATGCCTCGCAGGCACGTTAGACATCCTATCCACCAATTGACAGCATTGACAGGGGCTGTATTGTGGGACTGCATGAGGCTGATTTGTCGTATCGTGCAATTGCCAGGCTTGTGGGCCATTCAGATGTCACAGTGGCCCGATGTTAAAATCAATAGGTGCATGAGGGCACCCATGCACGTCGTGCAGGTTCGGATCGACCAATACCACCCCAAGGGAGGACCTTCGTATGGTGCTCCAAGCATTAAGGAATCCCATGGCATTGGCACCCGCCATCCGTGACTCTGCAACACCCCGCGAGTTCCCGCACAGACTCTGACGACTCGCATCCGCCGGAACAGAGGACGAATGGCGTCGCATCATGTTTAGTGATGAGTCCCGCTTCTCCATGACCTCCGATGACCATCGTATTCGCGTATGGCGGTGTCGAGGGCAGAGGGCACAACCCTCCCATATTGTGAAGAGACACACAGGCGTAACCCCTGGCATCTTGCTGTAGGGAGCCATCGGATATGCTTTCAGGTCACCTCTAATAGTGCTTCGGCAGACTTTGACGGCACAGCGATACGTGACAGACATTCTGCGTCCGCACGTCCTACCCCTTCTGGCACAGCACCCTGGGCCATTGTACCAACAAGATAACGCACGCCCACACACAGCACGTGTGTCTATGGACTGCCTACAGCATACTGAGGTCCTCCCGTGGCCAGCAAGATCCCCGGACCTCTCCATCATCGAACACGTGTGGGGTGACAATGGAAGGCGACTCTGTCCCAGTACCAACCTGCGGGATCTGGAGGGACAGTTGCAACAACTGTGAAGTGACTTGCCTCAGGAGAGGATCCAAAGGCTGTTTGACACCATTCCGAACCGCATAAGGGCATGAGGCCAGAGAGGTTGCCACACTCTACTGATCTGGCGCCAACATTCCACCTGTACCGCCAACAGCGTTGTCTGTTTCATCCCATACTGTAATCAGTACAATAAAGTCACATGTTCTTTCATCATATGTCGTTTCATTCACTTTCAACCACTCCTTCTGGGTGCTTCACTTTTTTGTCAGCCAGTGGATTTCCAAAATTTTTATTAAAACGATGGAAAGAGCTTGGAAACCTAGTCAAATAGGGGCGATGAGTTTAAACTTTTATAGAAAACACTAAATGCGTGTGTACAATGCAGAATAATGATTGAACCCATACGTCATGTAAAAAATATAAAAGATTAAAAGTTTTTTCAGTTTCAATGAAAAATAAATTTTACTAACCAACTCGAAGCACATATACAAGGTGCATAAGGTATTTGAAGACATGTCATTGAGCGCCTGCAGTTATGTGTATACTAATTCTGAAGTTTCATCTTTACAGAGTATCAATGGAGGACTATCAGCTAACGCAAGAAATGTATAGACACGCCGTGATCTTTACGCTACAAGCACAGCGCAGCGATGTTGAAATGAGATGGGGGCCTCAGGCCCTCAGGCGGACATGTGTCACCTGTAGCTAAGCGCAAAAATTGCGCACAACGTTCGAACTGTATGAAAACACCTAAATCTGTACAACAGGTGGAAAACATTATCGATGCGAACCCAGGAATGTCCATCAGAGCCATCGCCCGAGATCTCTAGATTTCCGAGGGCACAATCCGTACTGTGGTGCATGAGAACCTTCGTTAGAAGTCGTATGTTCTGAAGAAAGGGCAGTTCATGACAGCGAAAACACAAGAAACACGACTGTTTCAAAAAAAAAGCGGTTATTAAATAAGATCAAACATCCAGAGGAACCTGGTGTGCTCAGATTTTATCCCGATAAAAAAAATTTCGACTAGAACCAAAAGGTGAACCGGCGTAATGACAGATGGTTATGTGCGGATCCCACGTGTTATGCACACCAGGTTTCCCACAACTGCATGGTTTTAGGGATGATGAGTAACGAAGGACAAGTCTGCCACCCCACTTCTTTCCACATGGTCTTCGAGTGAATTCTGCTGGTTGCACTGCGATGCTGCGAACAGTTGTGAAGCCCTGGATAGAAAGCGATCGCAATAGGAGGCCGTAAGTCTTTCAACAAGATTCTGCACCTGCACATAAACTTGCGACAGTACAAGAATGGATGCAACCCATCTGCATGATCACATCACACCGAATTCGTGGCCACCTAACTCGCCAGATCTCAATTCCCTGGACCATTACATGTAGGGCGTTGTTAAACGGGAAGCTAATCGACATTCCCACAATACCATTGATTCCATCAAGGCAGCCATTGGCTGAGTAATGACAGAATCCAGAAGGACCAATTACTTCGAGCATTCAACGGCGGTTACATTGAATAAATGTGTTCTCCAACTCTTCCTACATCTATGTACCTGATTTTGCATGAATAAAACACGTTGTTTGGCATACGAGACGTGTACGTAAATTATTGGACCTTCGGCCGGTAAAACTAAAGTTATTAACCTGTAGGATTTAAATATTAACCCCCTTCAAAGTACTCTCCTTGGGGCTGCACGCACTTCTTCCACCGCTCCCGCCATTGTTGGAAGCATCTTTGGAAAGCCTGTTTGGGAATGGCAGACAGTCCCGCCGTCGTTTTCTGCATAATGTCTTTACGTGACTGAAATCGGGTTCCTTTCAGAGACGTTTTGATCTTGGGAAACAGCCAAAAGTCGCATGGAACTATGCAGTGGAGTAAGGAGGCTGACAGACCAAAGGAGTGCTGTGTTTGGTCAGGAACATCTATAACAGATGTGGATGCGTTGTCGTGATGGAACGAACAAGTTCCTGTTGCCCAAAGGTCGGGTCGTTTTCGTCGTACAGCATCACGAAGGCGACGAAGGACCGTCAGATAGTATTCTTTGTTGATGATTTGGCCTTTCGAGAAAATCGAAAAACCGACAGGCGTGTACTAAACTCACTCGATGGAAAACAACTAACGAGCTCTGCGTACGTGACCAACTGCACACATGCGGATGAAGGTCACCGACACCCCGTCGCCAGAAGAGAAAACCCCGCTTCAGTCGTTTAGGCAAGAAAAAATAAAGGTCCGATACTTTTTGTACACACATAGTATATGATGTTTTGTTCTACTATCTGCATCGTGTCCTCAAATATCCTACGCACAATGTATACAGTTAAACGTTTAGCGTAAAAAGGGACAAAAACCACTCAAATATTGCAGTATAATTCAAAAAAAATTTGAAACATGATTATCGTTTTGTTTTTTTTCACTAAATCACTAGTTACCAATCCAGGCTTCGAACTCAATACGATATGGAAAGAGGAACGATTATTTTAAAAAACTACGAGGCCGTAAACTGTGTATCCTGCGAATGATGGCATCTTTCAACAGGATAATGCCACATTCAGGAAGCCAAAATTTGCCGTGGATGGTTCGAGGAGCATGAGGACGAGTTCCACTTCCAATGCTGTCCTCCAAACTCTCCAGATCTTAATCCTTGCGAGAATTTGTGGGAACATTTGGATCGACAAGTCAGGCAGCAAGACCATCTACCCCGGCATCTTCATGAGTTACGTGATAGGCTACTCTCCTGTTCGCATAGACACAGATTCCTGTTGCCACCTTCCAATTACAGTAATAATGCTCGGATAATTTTCACTCTCATCTTACTGATTACAAGACACTAAATTTGGTGGGTATAATAGTGGAAAAAATTAGCGAATTAAACTACAAGTCAAAATCAAAAATCTGTGGACAACATTATTTTTAAGTTAATGGTTTTCTTTATTGAGCTGTAGATGAATAATTATCAGACCTACAACCTTGAAATACATAAGACGGATTGTTTATTCAAATGTCATGCTTGATATAAAAAATCAAAAAAATATATTAAACACAACTTAAAATAAAAGGCACAAAATAATCAAAGCTTGTGTCAAAATACTGTGGACGCAAAAAAAGAAAAATCATAATACTGTGGACAATGCTATTTTAGCTGCACAATGCACACTCAGTATTTAGTGGCATCTCCATGTGCCTTAAGAAGTGCACTTATTCTTCGTGGCATGGAAGATATCAGCTTGCTGCATGTTTCTGCTGTTATTTTATTCCATGCATCCTGCACCTGAACTCTTAATTCATCCATTGTTTGTTGGTCCAGCTTTTTTTACTTCACTTTTCAAAATTCCCCAAATATTCTCTATAAGGTTCGTGTCTGGAGAATTCGCAGGCCATTCCATAACATTCACTCGTTTTCTTGCAAGCCATTCCTTAGTTGACTTGGCTGTGTGGCAGGATGCTCCATCCTGCTGAAAGATGCTGGTACGACCAAGGCGAAATGAGGCGATTGATGGAAGAAGGCTGGTTGCCAAAACACTTACATATTTCTCAGCATTCATAGTTTCATCAATGAAATGTAATTTTCCAGTCCCTTTGGCACTTACACAACCCCAGACCATGGATGATGTTGGAAACTTAACACTTCTTTTTATACAATTAGACTCATTAGCCTCATTCTTTTTTCTCAGCACTTTTTTCCCCACTTTGGTTACTCACAGAAAGTTGAAATGTGGAGTCATCACTAAATACTACTTTGTTCCATTGTTCAATAGACCAATCAGCTCGCTCTTTTGCCCACTTCACACGTTTATACTTTTGCACCTTTGTGAGAAATGGTTTTATTTTAGGAGTATAAAATTTATACCCAAGTTGATGGATACGGCGATATGTGGTTGATACAGATACAGTTTTCCCGATGCTGGCTGACCACTGTTGACTCAGTTCTGGTCCTTGAGCAAATCTATTTTTCTTGATGATGGAATGAAGCATTCTATCATCACGACGAGTTCGCCTTGTTGGCTTAATTTCAACATTGCCGACTGTTTTAAACTGGTTCACTATTTTGTGAACTGCACTTTTTGATAGTTTAAATTTTAAAGCAATTTTTCTGATTGATTCTTTGTGTTTATGGCATTCAATAATGCGTTCATGAATTTCGAGTGGTATTGCTTTTGTTGAAGCCATTTTCTTAAGTAATGTAAAAAGTATAAACCTTATACCTATAATTCGATAGTGAACTGATCCTTATGCAAATTACCTCAGAATAAATTTTATATTAAAAATAGCATTGTCCACAGTATTATGATTTTTGTTTTTTTTGTGTCCACAGTATTTTGACACAAGCTTTGATTATTTTGTGCCTCCTTTTATTTTAAGTTTTGTTTATTTGAATAAACAATCCGTCTTATGTATTTCATGGTTGTAGGTCTGATAATTATTCATCTACAGCTCAATAAAGAAAACCATTAACTTAAAAATAATGTTGTCCACAGATTTTTGATTTTGACTTGTACATACCTTCTAGCTTCAGGCAATTTAAGACCACCCGAAGAGGATTTAAGAGGATGTCCCTCTGGAAGCCTTGTTTCCTGTTTAGTAATCCAATTTCCTTCGGAGCTCACCTGTAAAAGTAAGGGTTCCACTTCCTGTCGTCTGCCTCCGCTTTTGAAGCAGGAAATGATCAATGAAATCACGCGGTTGATTGGCATCCAATTCGCTCTCGTGGGCAACGACGTGCTCACGGATGAAGGCGTGATGCTCGCTTTTGCTATCCAGCACTTCCTGATATTTCCGGCGGAAATAAGGAATATATCTAGATCCAAATTTAGACACACAAAAAAGTTACGTAATTTGAAAAGTGAAACTTAAACACACAAATAATCATAATGCAGTAAGCTTAAACAAAACAGAAATACGACGCACCTTAGAAAAGGAAGGAAATTGAGAGCACCCATGACATTGACCACCTTGAAGCCGTCGTCTATGAGTTGTAGTTGGCGTTGAAAGGTGGCATCGTCCAACGGGAACCCATGGCCAAATATCACGTGACTGATTACGTTGCCAAACACTTTACCTAAGAGATCGTGGCAATCGAACGCTTCACCGACGTGCCTTTCGAATTCCTAACGGAAGAAAGTTACTCAGCAATGAACAGTTTGCAACCTTACCAAACAGAATTATAGAAATTTCAGAAGAAAGTAATTCATTCCATGAGCATTTACTTGCACGCAAACATTCACTTCTTTCTTAATGCTCTCTTCCATTTTAAGATAACCGTCATTTTGACGTCCTATGCCCAACGCATGGAATGTGTCAGTCAAAAATCGGCGCTGTTCTTTCCACCAACTTCCTTCAGCTCCAATAATACCTAACCCAGTATTTATATGGAAAAAGGAGACGATTACTAATCAACATCTATTCTTCATAAGAACATTATACAATATAAACTTCAAAAACAATCCATAAAACTTTTAAAGAATCACAAAAAAAGATATAAAGTAAGTTGTTTCAGTAAAATTTATTTTTCATCGCCTAAAATATCGTCATCCCTCTTTACATAAGTCATTGGAAAAATAAAAAAGATTCGCTATTTGCATTCACGAGAATGGCGGGTACTTTCACTACCACTGGGAATGGGCATTGTTGCTTGTTGCTATATAGGAAGATGGCCGAAGCTCGATGACCATGAATATCTATAGACTGTGGGATTTTCATGAAAGAGATGAGGAATGCCACAATGAGCATTCGGTTATTGAGGACCTAATTTCTATTTCGTAAACTCGATTTTCTATTAAATTAAAAGTGTGGTTTCGTTTGGCCTCTTTCTTGCTCGAGTCTAATTGATCTCAGCCCCCTGCAAAATAAAATCGCATTGCACAATGGCACCTAAAAAAAAAAAAAAAAAAAAAAAAAGCCTGCTAACTGAAACGTCATTTATCGTTACACAATCTAGAATGGTCCAGTGCTAATCGTAGGCCTCGTGACTAGGTATGATGATATAACACTACACTACCCGTAGCCGATGAAAAAGACAGGCCACGGCGCAGAAAAGTCACCTGATCATCCTAGGCTGAATAAAAATGTCATCTTGGATTTTAAGAATCAGTAGTTTTTCGTTTGTTGAAAACAATGAAGGTTGGATTGTTGATCAGCCTACCGTGGTCAGGTGATTTTTCCGCGCCGGGACCTGTCTTTTTCGTAGGCTACGGGCACTACCAGAACGACGTAACAGTAGCTGCATTAAAACTCCGTGTTAATCGTGTTAAGCGTGTCGCGTTGCTAAAATCTGATGTCACTTCCTGCACGAACCGTGTCCCGTATTGCAAAACGCCTAGCACGGGCTTTTTACGTCCGTGTTCGTGTTAGTTCTCTAGCACGACATTGGCGCGCATGCTCATTGTGGCATTCCTCATCTCTTTCATGAAAATCCCACGGTCTATAGATATTCATGGTCATCGAGCTTCGGCCATTTTCCATTGTTTCGAGAAGCTAAAGAAAACAGATCGCGCCAGGTGCCGCATAGATCGAATCAGGGCCGACCGTGACCTGCGATAGAGGTTTTTCATGAAAACTGAAAATGAAAGTAAATTTTCTGTCTGTCGATCGGGTGGCGCTGCAGGCGTTTTTGGGCCGAATGTACATGCAGCGCCACTTTTCAATAGAGATCCCGCCCTATTGGGAGATAGAAACTTTAGCTTCATTTTAACAATGGAGCTCGATGACCATGAATATCTATAGACCGTGGTCTCAACTCAAGTGGTAGCACAAATCGTGCTCGACAGCACAGACAACACGAGCACATTCAAAAATTAACTCAGCACGGATCGTGCTATAGCTTAACACGACACGCTTAACACGACTAGCAGGGAGTTTTTGAATGTAGCTAGTGTTTTATCCTTTTCATGTTGAGGCCTATTATTTTCTAGAAGGCCATGGTCAAAGGCCTGTCTTTCACGTTGGCTTCAGGAGCTTCATTGTCTCCATAATCAGCAATTTTCCTTTGTTGGAAACAGTGAAGATTGGATTGTTGCTCAGACCATATAGTCAGGTGACTTGATGGGAACAGACCTAGGGGCGTTCACTTATTCGCTCGGAGTTATGCTCTAAGTCAATGTGATCACGTGATCAGAATAGTAGCGTCATGGCTCAGAGTCCGAGGCCAACGAGAGACAGGCCCTGACCACGAAGACATCATACATTGTTACATCATTATGCGAAGACAAAATTTAGGGCGTATTATTGGTAGAAATGGGATTAAACACGTCTTCTGATGATGATGTAACAATGTATGACGTTTTCGCGCTCAGGCCTTTAGGAGGCGTTGCCAGGGCACTCAAAAGTCACCTTATCATCAGGGTCCGGGCAACAAACCATCCTTCATTGTTTCCAACAAACGATAAAATACTGACTGTTAAAATCCAATATGCCCGGACCCCGATGAACATGTGACTTTTGAGTGCCCTGGCCTGTCTCTCGTTGGCCTCGACAGAGTCAACCAAAGCCAACTAGAAAGACAGTCCGGGGCACTGAAATGTCACATGACCAAGATAGATCGAGCAACAATCCAATGTTCATTGTTTCCAACAAACGAAAAAACACTGATTGTTGAAATGCAAGAGAGAAACAATGAAGGTTGGGTTGTTGCTCGATCTACTGTGGTCATGTGACTTTTAAGTGCCCCGCCTGTCTTTTTCGTCGGCTACGAGTCAACATAACTACGTAAAAATCGAAGCTTTGATTGGTATCATCATTTGTGAGCAGTACTGCCAATTTAGCCCTTTTTTCATGCGCTTGTCTTTTATTGGACATTTTAATAAAAATTAAACGAGGCACATCAACCATCTACCAGTCTTCAATTCTCTTCAAAAACTCTCATCATTATTCATTGATGAACTTGCTATTATTTATTCTTATTATTTATTATTTTATCTTTTCCATTTATAAACGAGTATAAAATCATTCATTAAAAAACAACATATTATACTACTTCGTTTATTAATGTATAATGCACAAAACAGTGAAAATGAGCTTTTAAATTGGACACACCTCTGCTGAATTGGCAACACTACTTAATTCAACATATTTTTTTTTTATTATTATTTTTTCCCTCTTCGCAACCTCCGGAAGCATCAGAAAAGCATGAGCAGTGCCCATGGTACTTTTGGATATGGGAACCCTTCAACATTAAGTTATTTTTTAAACTACTTCGGGTCATCAACAGAAATAAACAATAATATATTTTTTTTATTTTTTAGTATTTTTATAAAAACAAAATTCTGGTCATAATTTATTATTATTATTTATTTACAATTGTGCGCTCCACAGGAGCATAAAATATAAAAGTTAAAATGTTGGTTATGTAGTATTTTGCTGTTTTTCCATAATCCAATCCAATAAGATGGATTATATATGTAGTTGGTGATTAAAACATTTATTAGAATTACAGACAATAATTGATTGTCTAAGTCCCTGAGGCATACCATTCCAGAGCTGAATAGAATTAAAGGGAAAAATTTTTTCTCTCCACTTCGAGATAATAATAGGCGGTTGTATCAATAGCCATTTAGTTCTCCTGATATCCTGAGTCAATGTCAACCAGTGATGGATGAAATGTGCTGGATGATTACTACAAAGGATGGCCTTTACTAATTCCCTTAACTGAGTCATCATCATTACTGATGGTAATGTAAAAATTTTAAGTTCATTACAAGCTTGAGTAACAGAATGAGTCCTGGATAGATTAAAAGCGGCACGGATGATGTTATTAAAAGCTACATTCAATCTCACTTGTGCATATTTATTAGTATTATTCCATATGCCATACTAACTTTAGGTATCACTTTGGTTTTTATAATAGTTATCATTTCCCTTTTAGTTAGGGTCCGTCGTAACCTATACACAAGAAATCTTAATTTATTACAAGCACTAATCAGCATGTCCATATGTAAGGAGAATTTAAAATTACAATCATAAATAACCCCCAAAATTCTATGACTCTGAACAGGAGCTCGTACATTCTTATGGATAATTAAGATAGAGGTTTTGTCGGTATTAATTTTCATACCTCTTTTATGAAACCATGATTGAATCATGTTGACATCATGGTTAATATCAGTATTAATCTCCTTAACAGTGTGTTCATTATAGGTCCTGGTTAGTATTATATCATCTACAAAGGCTCTAAGTTTAAATCTAAGGTCTAAATCAAAAATTGGCGACAATAGAGTGGCGAAAAGAATGTTGCTTATTGATGAGCCTTGAGGAATACCACGTTGTGATGGATACTGATAAACTTTTCCGTCCACTGTAAGACAATTCATTCGGTTAGAAAAGAGATCCTTGATAAGATGCATTGCTCGGCCAGATATACCTAGGGCGCTCAATTCCTCAAACAGTTGTTTATGCGGTACAGTGTTAAAGGTGAAGCCCCATTTGGTCGCCTCCCATTTGGACGTTTGACCTGACCCATTTGATCGCCTCCCATTTCGTCGCTTGCATCCTCTAAGACTTTCTATTAACTAACTGTATTTAAACAAAAACTAATAAAGCCAAAAATTATTAATTAATAATATTTAAAATAAAAATCATATATCAAAATATCATATTTTTTCCTCATTTTCATTGAGAATAAATATGGTATTTTTAATATAAAAAATTCAAAAAGAATTCAATGTGGTTAGTTTAATTTAGGAAGTAAATTAAAACCATTTCCAAGTTCTAGATTTGACCTAATTGGCTGAATTTTTTATTGACCATAATTTAGAATGATGGCCCAGAGATTTTTAACGCCACCAGCAACATCTGTGCCTGCAGAAAGACTTTTTTCAAAAGCAGGTTGCACCATTGGAAAAAAAAGGACCATGTTAAGTCCAAAGCATTTGGACAAATTGTTGGTTTTACAATCGATGCCTTTGAATGTCTTGCATAAATTTTGTTAAACCCAACTTTTACATTTGTCAAATTATCAGTAATAAAATGTCTGTTGTAGTCTAAGCTTTATCTATGTGATTTTATGCTATTTTATTGAGATAAAAAAATTAAAAGAACCATCGATGGTATTCCTGAACCCATCGAGGGTATTCCTGTACCCATCGATTGTGTTTCGATGATGGTTCATACCATCGATGGTGCCACCGATGGTGGTTTTTAAACCATCGCACACCTCTATTAATAAGGCATCAACATGTAATTAAGTAACACATGCAGAATAATACATTTTATCACCGTGGCTCATCAAGGCCCTATGGGCTGAATAAAGAACAGGCGATCAAATGGGAGGCGACCAAATGGGAGGACGACTAAATGGGAGGCGTCCAAATGGGAGGCGACCAAATGGGGCTTAACCGTGTTAAAAGCCTTGGCGATATCGACACAGATGATGACAAATTGGTGTTTAGAATCCAAAGCTTCTATAGCTTCTAGTTGGATAGTTAATAATAAATCTTGTACCGAGGTGGTAGGTCGACCACCATATTGTTCAACAGGAATCCTCTCCCAAAGATAGCTAATCATAGGACCAAAAATGATTTTCTCTATTATTTTAAATACAGTTAACGAGGAGGATATTGGCCTATAATTTTTAAATTCGTTCACATCACCCGCTTTAAATATTGGTTTTATGAATGTCTGTTTAAGACTTGCCGGTATATGTCCTGTATGCCATATTCTGCTTATAAGATGTGCCAATAAGCTGTTTCCACAATGGCCCCAATTTTTCACAACTAAATGATTTAGACTTGCATCATTTTTATTATATTTTAATTTGATCACCTTTTTGATCCTATAAATTTCCTGACATTTTAGTTGTAATTTTAGTTTACTAACATCTTTAACTGTGTCACAATAAACTTCAAGAGTTTTTCTTTAAGAATCGGTGTGTGGTGTGTCTATATTCTGAACAGCTTTGATGTAATAAATTTTTAAAGTGTGAAGTTCTTTTGTAACCACCCTGTATTGTCATACATTTGTAGACAACCTGTGTACTGATTCATTGTATCACGTTGTATAGAAAGTATCCAGGAAAGTATTTTATTTACTGTCCTACTCATACTGCTCACTGATATAAAATAAGAGTTTTTCCTTGAAGAATAAAGGTAAAAACTACTTTTTACTATTTCTATGTTAATCTGTTATATTTTATTTACTTTGCCCACTTACTTTATTTCATTCTAGTATTATTCCGAATAAAATCACACCATACGTCAGGTTCAGATTCACCTGCACTCCTAAAAAAGTGCAGTATATGGGAATCGTTAACTTTGGTGCGTTTCAAAATGGGATTTTGCTAACGGTCGAGTTCCTGAAATGTAGCAAATGATTTTTTTTCTACGTACTTCAAAAAATTATGCCAAATTTTCACCCAAATTTTCATGGAAAGACTCAACCTCTTGAGATTACAATGATGCTTTCAAAAGAATTTTTAGCAGGAATAAAATTCTTTAAAGAGGGTATAAAATACAAGCCGAGATACCGGCATAGCGAACACAGCTATTTGTGGAGAAGCGGACCTAGTTTGTGTTTTAAGGAATTGACATCCACAGAACTTAAGGTAATTTGTTAATTTTTTTCCACAGAACGTTCCGTTAGGACGCTGAGGTGTCGTAAGACATTTGAGAAAACAGCGTTCAAGGGAGCTCCGAAAGACTTGGCACCTTGAACCAAATCGATTGAGTTGAAGTGCCATGACCTCTGAAAAGTGGCAAATGAACTCAAAAAGACAGCGTCACCCATGACACTATCAAGCGCTTGAATTTTAGCTACTTCAGTCGATCGATAACTAACTTCACTCAAGAAAAAAAAAAAAAAATACAGAAACAGCAAAAATAAATAAAAACAAAACTTACTAACACTATACAAGTTTATTGTTAAAAATTATTTATAGTCCCCGATGTAATTATGCTTGAATATTAAAAAAAATTAACATTGGTAGTATTTTTCAAATTCTCTTGTGGCTGGATAAGGAATTTTTCGAATAAGTTAATGCTGTACTCATTCTCATCACCTATTCACTTCTTTCTTCTCTCTATCTGTATGCATGTGTTGGCAATTCTTAACTCCATAACCCATCCTTAATTTACATAATTCTTAATTCTTAATCCCTCTCATTTTTTTTTATTGTTTCCTCGTAGATCCTAAATAAATTGGATGCGTCGTATATCGAAAAGATCACGTCTTACCTGCAATCGAATCACTTCTGTATCCTTATGTCCGACCCGACCTAGTCCTATTAGAAATCCATAATTTATGAAATTATCAGATTCCACAATTTCAAAGGCTTTTATCAAATAACAAAAACCCAACCGTCCATTTGTCCTCGTCCCTGGTTCAAACCATATAAAGTCGCTAAATCCCATTCCCTTTTCCTGATAGTTCAGAATCTACTTCTCAACACTAATGACATCTCACCAATAAACAAAAATTACGTTGCATTGACAATATCTATCGATTAGGTCCTGAAATCTGCAATCCAATGCTCTCTTTTTATTACTTTGATTATGCCGAGAATAAAAAGAAGCAGCTATATAGTGTTTACTTTTCTCTACCATGTTTCTATAGGATGTTTCTGAATGGTCTGTACAGACTTTCAGGATATGTTCCAGGGACCAAAACAAGTAGAAAATGTCATATGAACATGGGGAGTTATAACGGTTTGAAAGTGTCCTGTAAAAGAGTTAAAATAATTAAAAAACCCTTTTGGAGAAAACTGCTCTCTTGTACATCAAAACGTTCATAGAGCAGCATCGTTGGCTGTTATTGGCTTGAATTGCCCAAATGTTGATAAACGCCGACTAACGGCTCAGCATTTGATGGTCTACAATTCGACGGCCTTGAGGTTTCTGCTACATTCGAGCGTTGCATTTGCTGTTTTGTTCCGTTTTGAAACAAGACTAATTGACGTGTTTAGTCTTTAGTTATTGAACAATTTCAAAGCATCGTAATTACAATTTTCATCAGACGGTTCTTTAAATTGTCGTAATTTTTCGTCTACTACAGGGCACCTTCAAATAGTTATAATTCTAGAAAGAAGCATTTTCCAACTCATGTTCATATGATATTTTCTGCTTGTTTTAGTCCCTGGAACGTATCCTGAAAGTTTGTACAGACCATTCAGAAACACCTTGTAGAGAAACAATGAGGAGACTGATCATTTGAGAGAAGATAATCACAACCGCCACCTAGCGGGAAAAAATCTAACTTCGTTCTTAAGAACTTGATCAAACTTATGCATTTTCAATACGATGTGTGTCTGACGATGAAGCTATGAACAAGTTAACTTTGAGTAAACGATCTGATTAAAACTGCTTTATCAGCAGAATATAAGACATACATTAGCAGTACATCAGAGATTCATATAAACGTACGGGGATAATGCAATTTGACCCTTCAAACATGTTTTTGCGATGTTATGCAGTCAATGACTAAGGAAGGCGGCCCGGGCGGTCCAATTGCAGTTGTTACAGACAAGGCGACAGTGATGGCGCATGAAGATCGTAGGTTGCCAGTTATCCACTGTAGCGCTTAGACCATTTTGTACAGATGGCTCGTGTTTGTTCCCGTTGGATATTAAACCTATTAATGCCGGAGCAGAAAACAGTGAGGATGGAATGCAGTACAACTTTAGTCTGTTCGAAGGAGGTGAGAAGCACGTTTATACGGAATCTATTATCAGATTAACCGCTGATGGGGACGCTCGGAGATGGCCTGCGCTTGTCTTCGAAGACTGAAAGACAATTTTATATTTTGAGAAAGGCCGTGTTTAGTTGGGTTAAAACTAATAGATGGAAAAGAAAACAACCTTGGTCTCAATTTTTATTGAAGAATCCTCATATTTTAACTCGGCAACTAAATTTTTACTCTGTCATGTCCTCTTTGTGGATAATGTGTTTAGAAATATTCCTGACCTTTAAGGACGACAACTTTCGCCAATTTTATGTAAATATTCAACATCCTAAAGGGTAATCTAAGTCTCCCGTAAGATTACTGAATTATAATAAAACGTCTCGTGAAAATATGACGTCAATGCCTAAGGCAATTGGGGAGGAGATGCACACACTTCAAGTGGTTCAAGATGAAGATCAAAAGAAAGGCGCATGAAATAAAACTAAAGCAAAACTAAACTAATTAGTTTTATGTTCATTCGAGTGGAGAGCAATTTTCTAACGTTTATACAAGATAATTTGAAAATTGTTCTAAAAACCTTCGGTCTGATTAATTTAGGAGTTGGAAGTAGAGTCATAAGTTTAATGTTATAGAATTTGTATATTTTATATGGAAAGGTGTATACAAAGAGACCTATATGATGAAATGAAGCAATAGTAACGTATCTGCAAACCCCTTTGCTTCTGACTCCCTCAATTCAATACGACAACGTACTTCTAGAGACATATACTTATTTCAAGAAAAAGAAAATCTAACAGCGAAACCAAATGCCCAAAAAATCTGCAAAGAAAGAAAAGCTAACCTAATATAATATACTAATTCTCTTATCTGTCGGTTCGTCCGGCCGTCCGAGGCCAACAAAGAAAGTTACAACAATCCGTCCGAAGCCAGGGATTGTTGTGGCAAGACAATACTCCGTCTTTGTTATTTAATTAAATAAATAAAATCTTGTAAACTTTCAAGAAGGAGCTTTAGCAGTGAAGCAGAAATAAATATATACGTTTATTAAAAAGAAATTAATCCCTCCCCCCGCCTTCCGATTAGGATAAGGCAAGTCATCTATTTTTACCCCTTCATCTGCACTTTTTACCTCTCCCCAAATTTTTTTAATCAATAAATTGATTTTCTCGAACGTAATATGTAAAAAATGTAAAAAAAAACCTCGTATCTTCTTTCCTTTCTCATCATTTTCGAACGTATGATATATCACATGCCATATGTTGCCATAGTTCTAAGGACCAAGTGACTGCCACCCCCGCAAATCCGATCCCACTGGGACAATTGGGCCTAAACTTCATAGTAATGTAGATTTTGCCTAAAGGAATCTGGATTCTGGATTTTACGTATCTAAATAGCACGTAGATATGTTGCCCTCTCTGAATCCCACTCCCGTAATTCCGACTCCCGTATACCAATCAAACTAAATAGTGCAGATGGACGCGCCCTAGTAAGCTACATTCCGAATTTCAACCTTCTACCTCAAAAACATGTAGAAATTATGAAGGGGACAGACTGAGATTATAAAACCAATAAGTAGCTCCATTCTTATTCTACTTACGAGGGTCAGTCAAATGAAAACCGGAAATATTTAAGCTCCTTTATTACAGACAGAGTTGGTACACTATTTTTCAGTATAGTCCCCATCTTTTCGATGCATTCCGCCATCGAGTCGGGAAGGCATGGATACCTCGGGAAAAAAAATCTTTATAGAATGGAGATCTTGCTTATAGGAATCTGCATACTGAATTTCACTCCTTTATATGCATAAATACACCTAGACCTTTTGGTCCCCTCTAATTTTCACCCCCAAAACTCCGACCTTAGTGGGCTAATCAAAACCAAACTAAATAATGAAGGTGCACATGCCCATAGTAAGCTACATTCCGAATTTCAACCTTCTACCTCAAAAAATGTAGAAATTATGAAGGGTAATTCAAATCGTGTGTAAAATAAAACCAATAAATAGCTCCATTTTTCCACTACTTAATAGACCATTTTAGAGAATATATTGTCCGCCAGGAGGGACACTGTAGTTGTCCGCCATTACACACGGTCCTTTTGACTCCTAGGCGTCGTATTGTCCCGTAGCGAACTGCAGAAATAACGAGCTATTGCACGAACTATAGGGTTTGCTATATATTCGTTCTAACACAATTTCTTCTTTTGAATCGGTTTAGTTCACGTTTTCTACTTTTTATTTTTTTTGCACGACTGTAATGGTGGCGCCCATGAGATGACGTAATGAAAAGGTCATTATAAGCTTATAGATTATGAGCACTTGAGCAATCGTGCGTCGACAAAGCGATTTCACATGCGCGCGGCGATGTCAATAATGCTTAAAAGATGAACAGAAAGTAACATTATATTCCTTTTTGACAAATCGATTGTTATATGACATGCCATTATCTTTGTATTCTTTACACTCACTGTTTTAGCACGTCAATTCGACTTGAAGGGGTCCACGAAAAATTCTGAAAAGTTGATACGGTCGAGCTAAGACTTTGATGGTCATATTTCTGAAAACAGAATTTAAAAAAGTTAATCCGTTTTCAAGTTATCGTGCAAACGGCGGACGGACGGCCGGATAAACGTACAGACCAAGGGCGCATTCTTATAAGTAGCTATTGTTAATCGTATTTCTACCAATAATAAACCCTAAACTTGGCCGCTTGATGATGATGTAACAATGTATACATCTGTTGTCCGCAGGCCTTCTCTCTTGGAGGTGTTGCCTTTTCTCTCGATGGTTACTCTCCGGGTCGGTTTCATTGTTGTAGTTGTTGCCAGATCGACGTCATAAAACAATAAAATCTTGTAAACATTCCAAGGAGGAGCTTTAGCAGTGAAGGAGAAATACGTTTATACATTTATTAAAAAAATTAATCCCCCCCTCCCCATCACCCAGTGTAGCGTAAGGCAAGTAGCAGATCCTGAGGTCATCTATAATCTTTTACCCGTTTATCTGCACTTTTTACCTCTCCCCAAGTTTTTTTAATCAAAAATTAATTTTCTCCAATGTAATATGTAGAAACGTAAAAAAGCTCTTATTTTCTTTCCTTTCTCATCATTTCCGAACGTATGATTTATCACAAGCCATTTGTTGCCATAGTTCTTTAGACCACGTGACTACCACCCCGCAAATCCGACCCTACTAGAACAACTGGGCCTAAACTTCATAGTAATGTAGATCTTGCCTAGAGGAATCTGCATACTGAATTTCACGCCTTTACGTACCTAAATAGCACAGATATGTTGTCCTCCCTGAATCGCACGCCCGTAATTCCGACCCCAGTGTAACAATCAAAACCAAACTAAATAGTGCAGATGGACATGCCCATAGTAAGCTACATTCCGAATTTCAAACTTCTACCTCAAAAAATGTAGAAATTATGGAGCTACCGCAAACTTCTACAGTTAAGACATTATAAAACCAATAAGTAGCTCCATTTTTCCGCTATTTAATAATAAGCTTATAGATTATGAGCACTTGAGCAATCGTGCGTCGACAAAGCGATTTCACGTGCGCGCGCCGATGTCAATAATGCTTAAAAGATGAACAGAAAGTAACAATGTATTCCTTCTTGACAAATCGATTGTTATAAGACAAGCCAGTATCTTTGAATTCTTTACACTCACTGTTTTAGCACGTCAATTCGACTTGAAGGGGTCCACGAAAAATTCTGAAAAGTTGATACGGCCGAGCTAAGACTTTGATGGTCATATTTCTGAAAACAGAATTTGAAAAAGTTAATCCGTTTTTAAGTTATCGTGCAAACGGCGGACGGCCGGATAAACGTACAGACCAAGGGCGTATTCTTATAAGTAGCTTTTATGCTAAAGCTCCTAATAAACTGGAAAAAAAATAATTCGCTTGGTCTGTCCGAAGCATGGTCTATAAATATACATGGTCATCGAGCTTCGGCCAATTTTCCATTGTTTCGATAAGCTAAGGAAAACAGATCGCGCCGGTGCCGCATAGATCGCACTAAGGCCGACCGTGATCTGCGATAGAGTTTTTCATTGAAACTGAAAATGAAAGTAAAGTTTCTATCTGCCGATAGAGCGGCGCTGCAGGCGCAGTTGGGCCGATTGTACATGCACCGCCACTTTTCAATAGAGTTCTCGCCCAACCGGGAACTAGAAAGTTCAGCTTTATTTTAACAATGGAGCTCGATGACCATGAATATCCATAGACCGTGATAAACAGTAAGTAACCGTGTATTTATTTTTAAAGAATAAATCATAAGATGTTCAGTGAGGGTTTTATTGTACCTCAACATCAGTTGTTCAAATTAATGATGAAAGATAGGAAAGAAAATTCCGCAGCCTGGATTCGAACCAGGAACCTTTGGCGAGACCGCCAACGCACCAACGAATTGCGCCACTGCGGCCATGAAAGTTAACCGCTATTTACATGACCTTAGGGCTCGGTTGGAGCAGTTACCTAGTTCACAGGCCGGGACTATCTTTCCTAAGGCGTAAAATTCATTAAAGAATAAATCATAAGATGTTCAGTGAGAGTTTTATTGTACGCCAACCTCAGATGTTCAAATTAATGATGAAAAATAGGAAAGAAAATTCCGGAGCCTGGATTCGAAATATGATACGGTCGGCCCTAATGCGATCTATGCGGCACCTGGCGCGATCTGTTTTCCTTAGCTTCTCGAAACAATGGAAAATGGCGGAAGCTCGATGACCATGTATATCTATAGACCCTGCTGTTTATCTTTTAAGTATTGTTGAAGTGAGAAGGCGCACGCGACAATCGCTTTGTCGACGCACGATTGCTCATAATTTACACTGAAGAACCAAAACATTATGATCTTCACCACATTAGTGAATGAACTAGTCTGGATCACTTGGAGGGCACGCAATTACAGTAAATGGGAATGGCATTTAACTGCCGCTGGAGAAGGCAAAGGAACCAGTCTTGCACTTAATTTTGCGAGTGATGGGAAAGGCTGCTGATCTAAGCGAATTTGATAGAGGGCAGATTGTAATGGCCCGATGACTCGGAACGAGTATCTCCGAAACTGCACGACTGGTACGTTGTTCACGATCTGCTGTTGTTAGTATTTATGCAAAGTGGATAAATGACGGTGAAACCAGCAGTAGACGCCAAGATGTTGGACGCCCACGCGTCATCAAAGAAAAAGGACATCGGAGACTGCCCCGCTTTGTAAAGCAAGATCGGCGCCAGACAGTGGCTCAGCTGACAGCCCAATACAATGTAGGTCCAAGTGCAAGTGTTTCGAAACACACTGTTCAGCCTACACTGTTGGATATGGGACTGCGCAACAGATGTCCCACTCGTGTGCCTCTGTTGACCAAGCGTCATTGTCAACTACGCTTACAGTGGCTCCGGGAACATTGAGACTGGACCGTGGATAAGTGGAAGAGGGTTGCCTGGTCGGATGAATCACGATTTCTTATTCATCACGTCGATAGTCGTGTCAAGGTACGCCGACTTCCAGGCGAACAGTTGTTCCCCTCCCCCTTTGTACACCAGGCCATACACAAGCTGGTGGTGGCGGTATTATGCTTTGGGGGACGTTCTCATGGGCGGCTCTGGGATCCGTACTTGTGGTAGAAAGCTGCGGACTATCTGAACATCATTGCGATCCAGTTGCAACCTTACATGGCGTCTGTCTTCCCAACTGGAAATGGAATCTTCCAGCAGGACAACGCCCCATGTCACAAGGCTCGAATTGTGTTGGAGTGGTTTGAGTAGCATAAGAATGAATTCCAATGAATGTCCTGGCCACCTAACTCGCCGGATCTTAATGCGATAGAGCATATTTGGGATGTCATGGAGCGGCAGCTCAGACATTTGGTACAAGCTGTCTCCAGTCATCTACCAAGAACTTGTGGCATCCATGCCAAGACGAGTTGCAGCTGTTTTGCAGGCCAAAGGTGGCGCAACGCGTTATAGTGTAGCTGGTCATAATGTTTTGGCTTTTCAGTATATTATTAAGTAGCGGAAGAATGGAGTTAATTATTGGTTTTATAAGGTCCATCCGTCCCCTTCATAATTTTTTGAGCTAGAAGGTTGAAATTCGGAATGTCGCTTACTATGGGCATGTTACCTTCACCATTTAGTTTCGTTTTGACTGCTGCACTGGGGTCGGAATTACGGGGGTGGGAGTCAGAGGGGAAAAAATTCAGGTGACAAAAATTTTATGTGCTAATTAGATACGTAAAGGAGCGAAATTCAATATCCACATTACTCTAGGCAAGATCTACATAATTTTGAATTTTAGGCCAAATTGTTCCAGTGGGGTCGGAGTTGCGGGGGTGGCAGTCACGTGGTCTTTAAAACTATAGCAACATATAGCATATGATATGTCTTTCGATCGAAAATGAGAAATGAAAGAAGATAGAGCTCTTTTACATTTTCTACCTACTACGTTCGAGAAAATCAATTTTTGATTAAAAAACTTGGGCGGAGGTAGAAAGAGCAGATAGATATAGGGGTAAAAATAGACGACCGCAGGTCCGTCACTTCCCTATACCCTACTCGGGAGGATTAATTTCTTGTTAAAAAAAAAAAAAAAAAAAGTATAAATGTATTTCTGCTTCACAGCTAAAGCTTCACCTTGGAATGTTTACAAGATTTTATTCACTTCTATCTTGTAAATTGATCCCAGTATCATACAGATATATCGGGTGGGCAAGAAATAACTTGAGGTGTTCAGAGCGCGCTAGCGGGAATTCTATTAGGCCAAATGCAGTACATTTTGGTGTATATACTTAGTGGAACATGTAGTTTCGATTTCTGAAAAAAAAAAAAAAATAGTACCAAAAGTCGCCAAAGGGGCGCTTATTTCAAGAAAACAATGAATGCATTTGCATAAGCGTGTTCCGTGTTGAGCAATCATGACAATAAAAGGCAAAGCTGAGGATTTCCCATCATTCACGAACGAATGGCCTGACGATGACGCTTACTCTGCCTGATCGGGCGTTATTAGTCAAGTTGTTTTATTAGAAGAGCGACAATGCAAGTGCTGCTCTTCGTGAATTCAGGCGATTGAAAACGTTATGAAGAGGACCGATGAGCATAACTAACTTACGGAAAATGATTGAACGATTTGAATCTACCGGAACTCTAGGAGTGCAACCAGGCCGGGGACGCAAACGAATCAGGCAGCAACACGTTGAAGAAGTTGCAACTGCTGTTGTGGAACAGGAGATGACTACTGTGCAGGGTACCAGCAGTGAACACGCAATAGCACGCCAAACAGATATCCCATATTCGACGGTGAGGAAAATATTGCATAAGATATTGACATTTTATCCCTATAAACTCACACCTGTTCAACAATTGCTTCCTGGAGATGAACGTACCCGAACTGACTTTTCGTTGAGATTTTTAGCACGTATGGAAGTGGATGATGCATGGCCATGGCAAATTTTATGGAGTGATGAGGCACATTTTTATTTGAATGGTGATATCAATACCCACAACTGCCGTATTTGGGCTGCATCAAATCCACAAGTGTGTCTGACAACTCCTATGCATTTACCGAAACTAACAGTATGGTGCGGCTTTACTGCTTCTTTCATCATCGGCCCGTACTTTTTTGAAGAAATCCGTCCCCGTGGACCGGTGACTTGTTCCGTCAATTCTGCCAGGTATGCCGATATGCTTGAGAATTTTATGATAGCACGATTGCAGGAAAAGGGTTGTCTGGATTCTACAATTTTTAATGCAGGATGGTGCGCCACCGCACATCGGACGTCAGGTGCAGCAGATCTTGCGAGAAGGTTTTTCAGACAACAGAATAATTAGTCGTGCATTTCCCATGGTATGGCCACCCAGGTCGCCTGATCTCAACCCTTGTGATTATGGTCCCCTTGGTTATGGGGATATTTGAAAAGCCTTGTGTATCAAGCACATGTTCCTGACCTCTCAACCTTAAAGGATCAAATAACGTAACATATCAGACTAGTTAATGCAGATATGCTGCGAGCTGCCGTAGAAAATGTCGTGTACCGCATGCAGCTATTGGAACAGCACACTGGTGGTCATATTGAAACACATTTGTAATTAAAAATAAAACGTTGTTCATTGTTGTTACTAAAGTTGGTTTGTACGGTATTTGTTCATTTGACAATTAGGTATTCATTGTTTTCTTGAAATAAGCGCCCCCTATGGCGACTTTTGGTACTATTTGTTTTTTTTTCAGAAATCGAAACTGCATGTTCCACTAAGTATATACACCAAAATGTACTGCATTTGGCCGAATAGAATTCCCGCTAGCGAGCTCTGAACACCTCACGTTATTTCTTGCCCACCCGGTATCTTCTGCTTTTCCACACATTTATCATTCAATCTTTCTAGACGTAAACTAATTTCTCTCTAAAAAGAAAAAAGTAGCATATGCTTATAACGAAGTAGCATGTTCCTCTATCAACCACTTTCAAACAAATTCATTCACTGCAGTCTCCCTTAGGTAGTATCGATGTATACATTAAAGAACCAAGAGGTAAAAATGCACCTTCTTTATTAGTAAACCACTGAGGCATTGCTTCATTTATTCCCCCCCCCATAGTCTGAATAGTCAGTCTATACATCAAGTTTAATAAAATACGTTGATTAGAACGGGCTTCAGCAGCTCTGAGTAGGGCCACTTTGTGTTTAATACATTCTTTCATCCAGATGGTTTTATATGGCAATTTTTATTGTAATAAACCATTTATCTCCATTGGTATAATACAAAAACAACGGTCTGTTATTAAGAAACAGACTAACAGACGAGTCAAATATTAAATACTTTGTTTTGAATCATTAACAAACAATAGTTTCCTCATTGGCTGCCCACACTATTATGACTACTCCCTACGTTTGTCTTCGAGGTTGCCCAGCCAACCAAGGAACTATGTCACGTGTTGGGAATTAGTTAGGTGATACAGTTAGGAGCAAAATGAAAAGACCACTTATATTTTTTCTTATAATTGATTAATTAAACCTTATTTTTAAATACTGGCTAGTGTCAACTGTTTGTTATTGTTATAAAACAATGTTAAAAGCTCAATGAAAATAACAAATTATATTTTTAGTTATTAACAAAAATGTCCTTTCTTTGCAATTTGCAAGAGTTCAAAATGATAAGACCCGTTCAAGAATGAGTGAAACTATGAAACTAAACACCCCTATTTTAAGGAATAGGTTGAAACAGTATGCAAACTATTGTGTTTCTCTTGCATTCTGTAATATTTCAAAATGGGGCGAGGTACAGCATTAAGTGATGAAGAAAAGGGAAATATTTGGCTTTCCACGAGGCAGGTTGGTCTTCCTGTCAGTTCAGTGGCAATCTTGGCCGTTCTAAGACTGTATTTAGTCTTAAAGTTTTTGAAGAATAAAGACACATACGGCCAAAAAAAAAATCAACTGGGAGGCCAAGATTGTTGTCAGGAAGAGCAGAGCGCCTTGTTGTTAGGAAGGCAAATAAACAAAAAAAAAGAGTGTAAAACAGATTGGACATTAAACTGGAACAAAAGCATTTGTGTGGACAATTAGGCGGACAATTCAAAGGTCCAACCAAGGCTCAAACCAGCTCACAAAGAATGCCAGGATGAAGTTTGCAGAGGAGCACATTTTGGAGAAGACGGACTGGTCCAAAATCATCTTTAGTGATGAAAAAAAAATTAACTTTGATGAGTCAGACGGAATCCACTTCTATTGGCATATTATAAGAAAGGAGCCAAAGTATTTTTCAAAAAGACAGCAAGGTGGTGGATCAGTGATGGTATGGGCTGACTTTGGGATAGGTGGGAAGCTTAAGCAGGCCTTTCTTGAGGGACGACAAAACAGACTTAAGTGAATGAAAACCATGGAAGAGTATCTTCTGCCTGATGAAGCCAAAGTTGCTTGAAATAATTATATTTTTCAGCAAGACAGCTAGAGCATTCACACTGCCAAAGACACAATGCAATAGTTTGCTGCACAAAACATCACTGTATTGGACTGGCCATCTATTAGTCCCGACCTGAACCATAGAAAACCTGTGGGGCATAATTGTTCGTCGTGTTTATTTCTCAAGATGGAGAAATAAAACAATTCAACACAAAAGAAGAGCTAAAGTCAGCAATTCTTTCTGTATGAGATGCTATACCTCTCCATGAGCCGCAAAACCTCAGCAATTCAATGCATAAGTGATGCCTTGATGTCATTAAGTGCAACGGAAATATAAGTAAGAAGTAATAATACCAATTGATGTTTTCACTCATAGATGCTCGATTGATGTGGTCCGAGGAATTTGGGGGCCAAATAAGTACATTAAAGTCTTGCTCGTGCTCTTCTAACCACTCACGTACAATTCCAGCCATATTAAATGTCGCATTGTCATGCTGGAAGATGCTATCATGCTCAGGAAAAACAATATCCACGCATGGGCATATCTGGTCAAGAAAAATCGATACGTAGTTGAATCCATTCACATTGTCAATCACAATGGTAAGTGCACACGGTGAATATATACTATGAAAACATTTCTCAGATCATAATGCTGCTTCCGCAAGCTTGTTGCCGTCCACAAATGGATGAAGAGTGCTTGTTTTCTCACGTTTCTTCTGCCGTATGCGCCAACGTCCATCCGTCCGATGGTGCAAAAAACGTAATTCATCTGAAGACAACCTTTTGCCAATCAGTGGATATACCGTGTCACAGTCGTCGTTAGCATGCGTCCTGTCACCATCCGTCTGCTGCGGAGCCCCATACCCAGCAACGTTCGCTAAACTGTCGAAGCCCAATGGTAAGGTGGGCACCCGGTTTACTGATCGGGAATTTCTCCTACCAAACCAACCCAAAACAACATTAGCTGATGTTTGGAGATTTAGCTCCAGTTTCCATTCATTATTAAGTACCGAAAGGCGTTTTATGCTATAAGTGTCGGGAAACGTGTCTGTCTATCTGTCTGTCCGTCCGTAACTCTAACTTCTCCGAGGCTATGAAAGATTTTCAAAATATCTTTTCGTAAGTCGATTAATATAGTTCACGGCACGAACCAATCACAAATATTATTTAAATCGGTTCATTGGCACGTGGACAAATGGTACCTCTATTTTCGCACCTAGCAATTTTCAATGGAAAGATACAATAAGTAATACATCAAACAAATCGTAACGAGGACTAAAAGTGGTTATTAATTACTGCTTTCGTCAATTGATACATATGGTTCCGCAAATGAACTCTTGTGAAGATTGGCATAATGGATACAATGGCATGTGCTCTAATGGCACCTTTGACACCCTCAAAAATTTCAATGTTAAAATAGAGCAAGTGATATATCAAACAACTTGGAAGGATGTGTCATGAATGAATATAACGTAAAATTAATGATAGTCAAAATTGGTTCAAAGGAACCCGGTTTAGTGGAACCATTATGGTTCATTGAAACTTTCAATGCTAAGATATGGCTTGTAATACATCAAACAATTTGGAATGATGTGTCATGAATGAATATAACGTAAAATTAACGATAATCCATATTGGTTCAAAGATACGTCCGAACTCTGTGGGGACAAGTGCATGATTAATTACAGTTTTCGCCAATTGATAAATATGGTTCCGCGACTGGTTTAATTTAGCCTTTCGGTACTTTATGTCATTCCTTAATGGTTTATTTCTTTTGCCATGCATGTGCTCATAGTTATCACAAATCATGCGAAATGGCGAAGTCTTAAAAACAGATCGATGAATTCCAAGTTTTTAAAGAAGAATTCCCTCCTTGTGAGCATGTAGCGCTTGTTTTTATCATAAACATCAATCTTCCCACTCCGAACGCTCGCCCAACCACGCATCTCAATCAGCCGCATGCTTTTTTTAAAAATATCAACTGGCCCATGTTCACACGTACCTATACATATAAAGGCTATCCCAAAATGAACTGCCATTTTTATTTTTAATAAAACACATTATTCATTGGAAAACTTATAATTTTGCTTTAGTGGAAAGTAAAAGCATGGAGATCACAGATGAAGAGAAACAGATAAGAAACTCTACCACGTGTCTGTAAATCACTACTTCATTTTTCGATACTAGTTTCGTGGCGCTAGTGAGAACACAATTTTGAAAATAATACATAAAATAATAATGCAGTTTATGTGTTAATACTAATATAATGTTAAAACACATAAATTTGTATTCAAAAATAAAAAAATATTTTATATAAACGAAAAATTGTCTTTAGTTGTCACGTGATAACTCATGTGAAGCACTCATGTTTATATTAGCTCACAGTTGCACGTGGTAATGAGAGACCATCAATAAGAAATCGTGGTATTACAATAATAATTTCTTTTCATCTGTGAAAATCCACCTTGCATCGTAAAACCGGTTTTCAAAGTTTTTAGTTAACTTGAATTAAATTATTAAAATAATTCCGATGAAAAGAACGTTAAGCAACGTGTTTATCTGACGTCATATATGAATTGCCTCTCCCATAATCGGGGGCATGTTTTCCTGGCATAATTTGGGCCGTTTAATTTGTGTGGAACATTGTCAGAATAGTACAACATACATAAGTACCGTTACTTATCAAGTTAATCCTATCATGTTGATGGCGTATCCCAATGGATTGATATTTGCGAAAGAAAGACGTAATTATGACGAAACCGACAGTAGCGCCGCAAAGCCAGGAGTGTTTTTAAGGAAAATTTCATTGGCCACGTGATCTCAGAAAAGTTTCCCTTGCAGCTATAGGGAGTTTCCCCTCTGTTTCTTATTCCTCTGTGATGGAGATTATGTGTGATAAAAAAAACACCTGACAAATGACCCCCCTTCTGGACAGATTTGCGGTAGCGCCCTAGTTCATCCATTGTAGCAAATGGATTCGCCAGAACGCACCGCCACAGCCGCCGTTCCCCTCTTTCATCTATGGCTCGTGGAGCATCACGATTTCCACCAAGCTTATTTTCTAAATGCCATTTTGCCATCCACGGCACACTTTTACCACAGCAGCACGCGAAGAATTCACAAACTCCGCAGTTTCTGCAATGCTGCCATCCTTGCCCAGAGGTACAGTCGGGTGCAAAAAAGTTTTTACCTGCTCCGTAGGATGTTGATCGGTTGCATAATCAGGTACTTGTACTGAAAGTCAAGGCAGATTAGAATGGACCTGTCCCTTCTTAATGAAAATAGGGTAGCAGGTATACGCCTGGGATATGCTCGTCACGGGCTCTCTCCTGACATTAATAAGCGATAGCGGCTGTTAAAGTCTCTGCCTACTGCCTCGAATAGCAGAGTTCGAATCCGATACGGATAGACATTTTTTTTTTTTTTTTGTTCATTTTCGCGTTTTTGACCTCGTCTAAGTTTTGAACGGTGTATGTAAAGAACACCATAAACAGATTAAATTTTTTTCATCCTAGTGTGCAATTTGTTCTGTTTATTTGAGGGTTTAAAAAACTTTTCATGTTAATTGTCATGGCATGCTTTATTCTATATTTTAGTTTTTAATAAAATATACTACACTAATTCATACCACCGTTACTTTTACAAAAATCCTCTTTTTGTTCAAATCATTTAATATTCTTTACTATTAAAATATATAATCCTATATATTAAAACGCAAAGCATGTTTTGTAAGAGCAAAATTGGCACTTCTGCGCATGGGCATCTGAAGCCAACAACGAAAGTTACGACAATCCATCAGAAGCCAGGGATTGTTGTAATGAGATAATATTCAATCATTGTTTTGAATTAATTAAACTGAAGATTTGCAGAAAGAAAATCGTGCGTTGATCATTTTATGACGTTTCCTTGTGACTACTGAAAAACTCTGAAAAGGTTCTGTTAAATGTTATATCGTTAGAAAGAGCTTTAAAAACTGATCATTTTATCCGCTGACACTTTATGTCTCAGTTTAATACTTTCAGAGAAATTTAGTTTAAAGCTATTTTGATTTTATATATTAACTCATTTCTTATTCTTTGTGCATAATGAGATATTTAGGCTCTGACAATTTTTTATTTTATTATTTTTTAATTAAAGAGATGAGGATTAATAATAAGATGGGTTGTTCTCCGTCAAATTTTGACGGGATCCACCTAGTTATATAATAAATTAAAAAAATATTTCGGATAGTTTTGGCATAATTGTCGTTGATTATTTTATATACACAAAATATACAAAAAAATGAGACTTGTAACCTTTCAAGCAGTCAAAAGAAAATAGCTTCCACTTCCACCTGTAAATCACTTCCGCATCACATAATAACGAGCTTATCTCTTGATCACGCATATACTTATATCGATACTGTGCACCATTTATGTTACACTATTAACCAAATAGATTAGCTGATTATTAATAAAACAAAAATTCTCAAAAGAACAGCCAAAATAATCTTTTTGTCGACATAGTTGAGCACGTGACGTAAAACCTGCCTTCCCCCGATGCTAAGCAAAAACTTAATGGAATCGTTCCATAGTAAGCGTGCTCGACTAGATACCTGGAAAAAGTAACCTCATTGAATTGAAGTATTGTAAGGAAGCCGAACAATTTTGACTTAGGTCAAAACCTTTATGCACCCGACTGTACGTCGGATGGCAACAACTGTCGAAACTTGAAGTGGGAAGTCAGTGTTAACTTAATGAACCAAAGATGAATATAGCGCCCGGTCACGGCCAAGAACCAGGAAATCAGTATGGTCCGCATAGACAAGTTTGTGAAAGAACCTTTAGGAGACAACTGCATAAAATGGATATTTGGAGCCGGTTACCTCGCAAGCGTCCGATGCTCACTCCAGCTCACAAGAAAGCTCGTGTACAGTGGTGCAAGCGATATCAGAACTGGAATCTCGTGATTTGAGCGCATGAATCAAAACTTTGTCTTTATTCGAATGACGCTCGTGTGAACAGAAGAAGCAATGAAGACTTTCACCCTCATTATGTCCAAGGACTGGTGCAGGCGGGTGGTGGCTCCGTGATGCTGTGGGCAAGCTTTCAGTACAATGAACGGGACCTTTCGATGAAAATAGCACCAGGGTTAACCAGCATCACTATCGTGACATTCTGGATGGACAACTGCTGCCTTTTGTGGATCACGTCAAGGATGTCTACGACCTGGACGATATGTACTATCAAGATGATAACTGCAGGGTTCGCAGGGCTAGATCGTTGAAGAGTGGTTCGAGAGCACGATCAGATCGTGCAGCACCTCGATTGGCCCGCCAAATCCCCAGATCTGAACCAAATAGAGAAGTTGTGTGATCACCTGGTGCAACGTATTAACCGGAAGAATCGCCATTCGACTAACATCGCCGACCTGTGGGATAGATTGTATGCAGCATGGTTGGAGATAGATAAGGACTATCTAAAGACACTCGTGCAAGCAATATGAAATTCATATTCTTGAAGCTATTAATAGATTAATAAATTAAAACAGGCGTTCGATTCCAGAAATACTCTCTTGTATCGTCCAAAAATGTAATACACCTGATTGTATTACAAAACGCTTATGTGCAAAACGGCACAAATACTACTGAAACATTTTGCTGTATTTCTAACGTGCAGAGAGTTTCGGTACATCGTTATTCCACTGTAATGAAAATGTAAATGGTAATAAGACATTCATTATGTATTTGGGTGCAAATCTTCCTACTACTTTAAAATATAACTTTAAAACATTCTTTCATTAATGCGTTTCCATAGAGATAAGTCAGAATAAAATAAGTAGGTATAAGGAAAAGAACACAATGCTTACAATAAAGATACTTGACTTGGACTGGGGAAATAGAAATTAACGAGAACTCATATCCGTTTTAAAATGGGGAAATTTAAAGTTTTTCTGATTAAATAATTATTCAAAAAATTATAGACCTTCACTTAACTTGAGCACAAAATGAAAGAAATGGAAATTCTTTTGATTAGGCTTCGAAGTTTTCCCATTGCATGGCCACATCCTCTATTTAGACGTAACCCATATTTGCAGCTGCACTTCACCTTCAAACAAACACCTCTAACACCCCCTGCCTCTGCATCAGCAGCTGACACAAATATACAGGTGTTAGGAACTAAGGGGGTCAGAGTCTACAGAGTGGTGAACATACAAACATCATTGGGATTCGAATAATAGCAAATGGGAGTAGTTGTTAGATGGAATGTACGTGGATGCTTCGTTTTACTTCACATTAATTGTTAGCAAATAGGATCTATTTAAGTATCATTTCTTTTTCCACGCTTTTTATATTCATTAATCATTCATTTTCTACAAATTTCGCTTCAAAATTTAAATGGATCTTGAGACATAAGCGGAATAACCGTTACTGTATTCTACCCCCCCCCCCCTGTTAAAATAAACGTTGGTAAATCTTTATTTCATAACATAAATAACCTTTTTATACAGTCGAGGTAGTATTATCACATGAAAATCGTCCATCTCATCTGCTTCTATCTTCCATATTACAAAGTAAATAAATATGATCAACTGAGTAGGCCGGAGTTATTCAAAACGAAGTCTATATTTTCTCCAGTTTGCTCTTCGAGTGGGATACCTTGTTACGCAGGAAGATGAATCAAATCGTTATTGGCCGTTGAATAAAAACTGTTATGCTTTAACACTTCTAGAACTCTAATCTGCTTATTTTCTTCTTAGCTGTTATTCTTGCATTTATTTCGTATTTCATACATAATCTGCATCATGGATTGCTGAGGCTGGTATACAGAATTTTAGCATCCGATGGTATAGCTTGGTGTTAGTAAATAATCGTATGGCATCAATACTTAAGGTGTACATGGGTTCGAATACATTTTTCTGTTTTCTTTCACTGTCCTAAAATTTTTTTTAGCTATTACAAATAGAAAAGGGAAAGAAAACTTCCACGACCTGGACTTGAAAAAGGGACCATGCATTCCGCTGGCACCGCTCTTACCAACTGAGCAACCGCGGACATGAACCGCCAAGCTCTTCCAACATGTCCACATGGACTTCCATGAAACCACAAATCAGCTGAATCGGCAGAGCAAGACCCCGACTCGCAAATCGGGAATCCTCCTTACCCTTAAACCACCAAATAAATGTAACTCAAAGAGAAGATAAGTGAAGAAACTCTTCAAACACATCACAATTACACAGAGAAGAGAAGGAAAAATTCCGCATGGTCCCTGATCACATGATCCCTTAAGTCTTTGGAGATTTTCTTTAGTTATATTATTATCTTCTCTTTGAATCTTTTAACTAATTTTTATTATAGTGTTGGTCTACTGTTTATAACTAGGCGTTTGGGAATATATCTTCCTTGCGAATTTTTATCACTGACTCTTGATTAATTATGTAAATTGTACGTACCAGGTAACCACAAAAGTTCTTGCCGTTTTTATGTTGCCATAAAAGGAAGTGATAGCATATATGCAAATGAGTGTACAGTGTAGTCCAAAATTTGTCGGGGGGAGGAGCAGGAAGATTAGCCTGTATAAATACAGGGCTGATGGGCATTCACATCAATCATATTACGTGCAGAAGTGAAGATAATGGTGGTATCGAAGGAGATTGTTAGGTATTGTTTGCTTTATGACTTCTAGGTGGGCTTGTCAGCAGCAGCATCAAGTTGCCGAATGTATCTTGCATTTGGTAATGATGCTGTGAATGAACGCACCGCAAGGCATTGGTTCCAGAAATTCAGGTCGGGAGCATTTGCCATTTCTGATGAACCCCGCAGTGGTCGACCACAAGCCTTAGATGATCAGGCCCTGAAAACGGCCATAGAGGAGGACAGCAGTTTAACATGTGGTAAACTTGCCAGACGGTATCAGGTTTCTGATGAAACAGTTAGACGTCACCTGCACAGCCTAGGAAAGACGTACAAGTTGAGCAAATGGGTAACCCAAACATTGTCGGAATCCAACAAGAATCAACGAGTGACAGCCTGCATGTCGTTGCTTTCTCGACATCGTAACGCACCCATATTTAATCGAATACTTACCAGAGACTAAAAGTTCGTCCTGTATGACACTCCTAAGCGTTCCAAACATTGGTTGTCACCCCGGGAAACAGTGCTTCACACATCAAAGTCACCCCTACACCCATGCAAGATCATACTCTGCATCTGGTGACTAGACGCCAAATGGTTCATTACAAGCTGCTATCAACTGAACAAACCATCACTGAGGACCTGTACTCCCAGCAGTTGGAACGTATGCAACTGGCATTGCAGTAGAAGGAGCCAGCATTGGTGAATCGCAAAGGCGTACTCTTCCAAGAATGGCAAGTGTTACAGCCAGGGGATTGATCAACTGGAGACACGTTGGATGTTGGCAGAAGGTGCTAGATGCCAATGGGGATTATTTTGGGGACTAGCGACACGCTACTTTTTCTGTACATCATTTTGCTTTCCGGGATTAAAAACGGCAAAAACTTTTCTGGTCTTCAAGTGAAAGCCTTTGATCCATTGCAGAGCTGTAATATTTTACCTCTGTATTTGATATCATATGTACTATGTGTTACGTGGTAAAATACAATTCAAAATTGCAACTTTAAAAAGGGGAGAAAGTTCGAATCCCTTATTTTATGACCCCATTACCAACCTCAAGTTCACCCTTCTCTTTGTTTCTTATCTCAAAGATAGAGGAAACGACGCTGTCACCAGCAATGAGACTACCCTCCGTGGAGTCGCGAGTGCTTGGGACAGCCACGTGACCTATTCGCGACAGGACGGCTGACCAGAAACGAGTTTTTAAACCAGCCGTCATCTTGATGACGTTCCAGGCCTTCATGACGTCAAATTTTGTGGTGCTCAGCTTACCACGACCAGGAACGCATCTGAGTTGCTAATAAACAAGTGACGAGACCAGTAATTGGGTAATAAGCAGGTCTATAAAGCACCATAAAATTAATTGTGCTTTTTTCTGAAGGATTTGATATTTCCAATCACTGGAGTCACGGTCTTGACGAATAACGTTATAATTCGGAATTTGCAAAATGTTTTGAGGGTGAAACGGAATTAACCACGTTTCAACAATAGCACATAAATCAGGGGTATGTAAAGATATCCATATTGGAATGTCGTCCATTTTATTGTTGACTGACCGAGCGTTTAGGTAACTTAATATAAACAGACGGTTTTGCGGCTTAAAATTAAGATGGGCCTCCCTAGCCAGATGGTTACTTCTATTGGTGTTAATCCGGCATGGTATGCCTCGCTAAGGTAGACGATGATGCATATGCATCAGGTAGTAAGTCCGGATTACGTCCAATAAAGGTTCGGACTCGCAGTCGTCTCGGCCAACTGAAGGCAGACAATGTATCATTCTCGTGGTTCCAGTAAACTCTTACAAAGAACATTTTTGATTTAGTTCCGGCCTTTGTGGTCCAGTTAACATATTGAATCACTTTAAGTCCTTCGAATAATGGAGTAAAATCTTATGTGGATAGAAATAGTTAAGTAATAAACTAGAGGATACTCTTTTACCACAACAACAGAAAAAGAAACGAAAAAATAATAAATGAAAAATAAGCCAAAAAATAATAAGACATAAAAACAAAAGAATAAGGAAAAATACGACCTGTAAGCGCTTTTCGAAAGCCTTGGTTTCATGTTCAGCAGACTAAGGGAGAACACGGAGTGAACTAACCTGGGACAATCGACAATTCTCTTGATTGGTTGTTCTCCGTTCTAGTTCACTATATAAGACTCGATATACCTTCTCAAGTTAGTCGATTGTCGACTGTCTCAAGTTAGTATCTAGGGATCTAGGGATGACGCATATTGGCAACTTTGTACAGGATACGATAACGACTATGCTCCCGAAGATGCTTAATCACAGGAATCAGTTGGTGTCTGTAATTCACAACCCTTCTGACTACAGGAAACGCTTAAAACATCGCTTACCCAGCCATGTCCTGGAAGTTAACTTCGACGATGTCAGGAATGTTATCTTCCCTGATTTTTGGATAGCCTAGTTCGCCTCTGGCTCCCCCCCCCCCCCCTTTCTATGACAATCTTCAATCAACCTTTTTATCCCCAGAATGAGGGGAATATTTTTCAATCATCTTGAGGAGGATCTTCGGGGTTTTTTCAGGCTTCTCACCTACCTCAGTGTAATTCCCCTGGTCTATACATGTGACGGGTGAGTTTGGGAGCTCTGCTTCAGTACCACTCGCAATTGATTCTTCACTCCACTGCTCGATTGTCGATTGTCTCAAGTTAGTTCATTCCGTGTTCTCCCTTGGGCTGCTGAACGATGAAAACAAGGATTTCGAAAAGCGCTTACAGGTCGTATTTTTCCTTATTCTTTTGTTTTTTTTTGTCTTATTATTTTTTGCCTTATTTTTCATTTATTATTTTTTCGTTTCTTTTTCTCTTGCTGTGGTAAAAGAGTATCCTCTAGTTTATTACTTAACTTTAAGTCCTTGTTCCGTCAATGAATTAGTCAGCTGAAGAGGCGTAACTATTTTGTAGGTTGCCAATGCACAGTCGAAGTAGAATTTCTACGAATAGGCAGATTCCAGGTGGAATTATCGTTTGTATAAGTTGGATGTTGGTTGTTATTTATTGAGGTATTATTCGACGAGAGCTGATCTACATGCGTGGACCGCTCAGGATGATCCTGCTCCTTATCCAAATGAACATTTTCCTGAGTACGTTCCTCGGAGTCTAATTCACAAGTATCTACAAGTGTTTGATGCTTCGAAGATTTAGGCGCGATCATGTCATTAGAGGAAAATGGCTGTGGATGTATAGACTTACCCGCTTCAGATCTATTGAGCGGAACATGCAATTGCTCTGACGAGGAAAGAACAGGTAGTATGGAAGTAATCAACCCACGTGTATTATTAACCAATTTCTCAATTTGTAATTTGACATCATCGAAAAGTTGATTGATCATCACCAAGATAATGGCATGTCATAAAAAAATCGATTCGTCAAGAAATTCGTAATTCACTATTACTTACTATTTATCTTTTAAACGTTGTTGACATGGGCACGCGCACGTGACGATCGCTTTGTAGCAGCTAGAGCTCATTCTTAAAATGTTTGCAAGATTTTATTAGAAGCTTTAGCTAAAGCTACTTATAAGAATGCACGCATGGTCTTCATATTTATCCGGCCCCTAATACATCTTACTACTGTGACATTTTGAGGGCGTCCCTGAAGCCGGCACTAAGGAGAAAGCGACCAGGACTTCTTACCAGACCACACACAGCCAAACTGACTATGGACACACTGATGGAACTCAAATGGGAAATCTTAACACATCCTCCATATAACCCGGATCTCTCCCCTTGCAATTATCACCTGTTTTTGGAACATTGAAAGAGTTCTTGGGAAGGCAGAGGTTCGGCTCCAACGAGGAAGTGAAAAAGGCTATCCTGACGCGATTTCGACATCAGCCTGAAAATTTCTACAGAACCACTATCCAGATGCTCCCAGAACGCTGGAGAAAATGTGATAGGGAAGCAAGAAGAATTCTTTGAGAAACAATTGGTGTGTGTGTGTGTGTGTGTGTGTGTGTGTGTGTGTGTGTGTGTAAAAAATAAAATCCAGGTCAAATTTGAACGCCCCTCGTAAAGACATTAAAGACACCGCTAGGAAGCCGTTGCCCTGACGACCAAACTGCAAATGAACAATTTTAAAAAAAGAACTTGTGCAGACGTGCTGTGCAAACTTTATCCTTAGCATGGTTATTTCTCATAGTTTCTGGTGTCATATGCGGATATAATTATGTATACAGCATATGTTCTTTTCCTCGTAATTTTTTCTGATGATACAATAAAAAAAATTTTAAAAATATTTGTCGGAAATACATATGGTTAATTAACAAAACTGACGCTGCAGTAAACGAAACAATGACCGTATAGGTATAAATCTCATTTTTTTTTATTTCGAAATGTGTTACTTCTGGATCGATACATCGTTAGAAACTATCAAGTAACGAGCGGAATAACTTTTGGAGTTCTGATTTCATAATCGCCACGAGTTACACTTGTCACGGCGACTTTAATTGCTTAATCATATTAGGCTACTTTCATGGTCTCGAAAACCGAAAATAATGGCACGGTGCAAAATCTATAGAATACGGCGGATGCTCGAGTACGCACACTCGTTTTCGATTTAGAAACTGCTTGACGGCGACGGTCGTGTGCAACGATGCATTAACCTGCAAGGGAAACCAGCTGCGAAATTCTTTGTACTTGGATCCTGTTCGTACAATTCTTCACTACAAATGCTCCAGAATGATTAAAGAGAATTCGCCCAGTAACCTTTTAATTCTCTGGAACATATTCTCAATGAACAATGCCTTTGGAGTCATAAAAGCAAACAGCATTCTCTTTATCCGTGATTTTAAAGAGCGCAATTTCTTTTCTCTCGCAGTAGGAGATTTCAACTCGGAGCTCTGGCGTTTAGTTGACGGATCATTTTGAAACAAGTCTCATCATCAATCACTATCGAATCCAAGAAGGTTTTGTTCCTCAGACTCATTTTAATGTCCCTGTAGTGTTGGACACGAGCTCTTGATTAATTATCGATTAATGAATGCGGTAGAAACCGAACACATATCTTCCGTCTACCTAAATTTCGTTAAAACTTGGCGAATCAGGTCTTTATCCGACGCCAAATTCTTCCGCTATCATTCGCAATGTCACCATAAGAATCGATAACGGCGAGTTCCTCACTTTCTGCTCGAGTTCTTCAATATTCCTAATCATTGAAATCCTCTCGGCCGTCACTTTAAATTCCTCAGCATTCTAGCACTAAGTATTTGCGAGGCCATTTTTCCAAATTTAACACACAATTTATGTAGCTCTTCGCTTCATTGTGCTTTCGTGACAGTTTATCGGCCAAAAATTGTGCCCATTACCGCTTAGAGCGGAAACGAAAATCCAGCTCGGTCAGTTCTCGATATATAGTGTAGCTATACGTTTTTTAAATAGTTTGCTCTCAACATAATTACTATCAATGTGCAACATCATTCTAAAGTCCAGGGTGATTACAAATAAAATAAAAGTGAAAGGACTAGATTTCCACACTTTTATTCGATATAAAATTAAAAATATTAAAAGATAATGCCATAAACATTGAAATGGCATTCGGTGTAGTAATGTATTTTCTCCCTACTCTTGCGATGGTGCCATAGACGATCGAACGTGTGGTGGTAAAATCAGGAAGCAAAACGTTCGATTTTCAGAAACTGAAAATCCAAGAGAAGCAGAACACGTGCGAGATTCCCCAAGGTAAATATGTTTATGTTTTGCGCTGTTTAGACAAAAAAAAAAGTGAATGGCCCTGTCTTCTTTCAAAAGCAAATTGTCACTGGAGCCTATTTTTTTGGATATGCTGGGCCTTCGATTAATGCCATAGCTGCAGGATGACCATTCATTCTCCAACATGATGGCACGCATTACCTCATTCGGCACCTGTTAGGGATTACCTTCATGAAAATATTTTAGCAAAAGGTGGATTAGATGGGCAACGAATTACAACACGCTACTCACAAGTTGACCACCCAGAAGTCCCGATTTAAGCCCATGCGATTTTTTTATGAGGATATGTGAGAGACATTGCCTTTGCTGTCCCTATCCTTATCTACTTCTTTAGCTGAGCTGAAACCACTTATCACAGTTGTTATCGGCGCAGTTGATTCAAATGTCTTGGCTCGTGTTTGGCAGGAAATGTCTTGACTACTGGATCGATGTGTGCCGTGTAAATAGAACAATTATCGGTTTCCTATACCAAATTTGAAGACCGTACCTATAAATTCAATAAATGTAACTAACTATATCGCAAACTATTCTTATTCTTGACCTTCTGGTATATTGAAAGAAATTTCGGAATGATAGATTGAAGGAGCAACTTTCTAATACAGTATTAAGATTTTTGTCCCACCAAAATTGTACCAATCTTTACTCTTTACTCTCAAAAATAAATCTTACCAAAACCCTTCATGATCCCGTGGGTAACAGTCAGCGGCGGTCTCCCTGTCAACGCTTCTTTAGCTAACGCCTGACGAATCAGTTTTGGGTCGGATATGACGACTGCCTTGACAGAACCAAAACTCAAACTATAGATCTTGAAAAAATAATTTCAATTAGAATGGAAATTATATAAACAGCGACTTATTGTATAATAATAATAATTGTGGATTAATTCACCTCCTGTACACGATATAATAATGGGAGGGGGGGGGGGACAAACAAAAAGGAACTAAAAGAAACTACATTTCTCATTTTAGGTCATTTTTATTTATGTTTATTGTTTGTTTTTTTTTCATTATTTTATAATGTCCAGCAGATGAATAAACCCACAATATTATACAATTGATTCAAAGACTTAATGTTCACTTCAAACGAGAGTTGTTTGATAAATAAGGTAAATTTTCAGACTAACTCGTTACCACTTTTCAGACTAACTCGTGCTAAATTTCGGTCACGAGCTACATTCGGTCACGTGCTACATTCGGTTGAGCGAGCGAAGATTGTAGCAATTACCACAAAAAAATTCTTGGTACACCAAGACAACGCCTCACCACAAAGCTAAAAAATCGCAATGACAAAACTGCAAGATTTGGGCTTCGAGTTCATTCCTCATCCATTCTATTCTCGGGCTTGGCCCTTGGACTTCTTGTTTCAAAACTTAAAAATTTGGCTCGGCGGAAAAAAATATCCAATGATAACATCATCAATGCCATTAATGAACATTTTGCAGAATGAGTGACAAAAAATTGAAACTCGCAGGACGAAGTGTAGAGTCCTAAACGGATACTATGTCAAAAAAATAAAAAAGTAACTTTTCCAAAAAAACATATAACTCCATTTCAAAAGCTTAAAAACCTTTTCACAAAAGAACTCTGCACTACGTGTGATTCTTTTTCTTTCACAAAAGCGAATAAAGTTATGCAAAAATGAAGACACCTTCTGTAGTGCGATATTTTCTCTATAAAATTGCGTAGAGTAGCGCTCAAAAATAACTGACCAATAGTGTTATCGTTTGTCACATCGACAAAATAAAACCACCTGCAGAATATCATCCAGCAAAAGCAACGAAACCACAAATCCACAATACATAATTTTTAATGCCTCGGATGTACATTTCGGGGTCTACGATCCCTCCATCAGTGAATGATTAACAATCGACAATCGAACAGCGCAGGGGGAAAAAAACAAACAAAAAGCGAGCGGTCCGGAAGCCATGCTTCCACTGCCATACTCGTCCAAGTAATAGCCAAGGGAAGTACACTGAATTAGGAAAGAAGCCAGATGAACTTGGTTAAGTCATCCAGAGAAAAAATGGGAGTCCTTTCCTACGAGAACGATGGAGTTGATTGTTGATTGACGATAGGACACAAAAGAGCTAGTGATCCAGTAGGTTGGTAAGATGGCCTTTTGGATGTCGTCGAAGTTGACGTCCAGGATGAAGAGGCTTGCGATTTCCGAGGGTACTTCTAAAGGTGAGCCGGCGATCCAGAATATTTGCAACCAATGGATTAGGATGGTCCTTAATCTTCGGAAGCAGCTTCTTCAGTGACTCTTGGGAGTGGTTTCCAATTAAAGGTATACTGAAAGTATTAGTTGCTATTCTTCTGTCGAGTTGGGCAATGGTCCTCTAAGTGACGTTTTGGAAGGTTTGGAGGTCCTTCCATCTGGATTTGCAGATTGCAGCCCAGGCAGGCATACCATACAGAAGAATGGTTCGGATTTCCATTTTATATAGCAAAAGTTTTGGTTTTGGTATCGTAACGATGACGGACTCCTTCCACTCGTCAGGGAAGTATCCATCAACATCCATCTGCCACTGCTACCAATAACTCAACATCACGTGACAAGCGTCACTTAATGTGACGTTATCAGTCACCGCCGATCAAAGTCAGTCAATCACAACGCTTGAAAAGGATGATGTCATTGCGAGACAGGCCCCATTCCAGTACATGAAACATCGATGCAAAACGTCGCGCATGAGCTCAAAATGAAAAAAAACACTTACTGTTAGAATCCAAGATGGATACAACGAAGGATGGATTGATCAGGTGACTTTGGAGTGCCCTGGCCTGTCTCTCGTTGGCCTGGGTAATTACACTAAAAATTACTACTGTATTTTAAAGTGACCTAACTCTTACACCACTCATGTTTGACACATTTTAATTTAACATTCCCATTTTATATTTATGTACAGAATCTATTTACGGAGTTTGTCCAACGAATTTTTAAACACCCTGTATAGTGGCCTTGTTGACTGATATTTTCACCGATGAAGGGGACAGAGAGCTCCGAAATGCATATGAAGTTTGTTTTATAAATCTTTCTTTTTATGGAATAATGGTTTCTTTTCTTTTGTTGTCATCCCTAGAGTCCACATTTTTGGCTTTCTTAAATTTGTATTGTTCAATAGGGTTCGGGTCTGGAGAGTGCGAAGGCCGTTCAAGTAAACGAATAGTTTCGGACTAGACCACTGATTGACAAGTCCAGACGTGTGCTTCGGGTCATTGTCTTGCTGAGAGTTCCATCCTCGTTGCATTTTATTTTTGACAAATGTCAGCCTTCTTATGCCAAAATAACTCTCTAGCCATTTTTCTCCACGATACCTTCGTTCAGGTGCAATGAACTTATATGTTCACGACTGAAGCAACCCAAAACCATGACTCTGCCTCCTCCATGCATGACAGTTGGAAGTTGGTAACGAGGACTGTTACTTCGGTCTTCTGGGCGTCGAATATACTTAATGCCATCACTACCAAAAAACATAAATGTGGATTCATCACTCCGAACAATTTTATCCCAGTCGGTGGTTGTCCAGTTGATGAATTCTCGTGCAAACTTCAATCAAACCATAGTTTCTTGTGAGAAATTAAGGGCTTTATGGAAGATAGGTGGCGTTTCGTTGTGCGAACGCTGATATTAACGTTCTGATATGTCCGCATGTCTTGATTGAGTTCAGTAGCTGATAACTGAGGGTTGAGGTAGACAGTTGTTTAAGGATTTTTGCCCAGTCATGATGTCGTAGATCGAAATCTTCCGAGTTTTGTCGTCGAGTAACAACGCCTCTTGCCTTGAAACGTTGAAAAAGTTCAGCCCCAGTCGTTTTGCTCACATTGAACTGCCTGGCCACTGCTCGACGAATTCCTCCTTTTTGTAAAGCATCAACAATTAATTTCTTTACAGGAGATGACATAACTGCGATTCATCTTTTTCTACTGTACATTACACAAACTTTTCAAAGTTGAACGAATGTTATCCAGCAGCGAATGAACAATCATGCGCTGGTCTTTTATCTATGAGCATCATGAAAGAAACTACTATATTTAAATATGTAAAAATCTAACTGACTAAACCATTCGTGGAAATTTTTCCTTTTGTGCCCCTACAGTCTGTGTGAACTATTCTAAAGTTGCATCTTAATAGCTCATGACTTGATAAACAAAGAGGAAAACACTTTTGGTCGTTTACTTTTGAGTGCTACTGAATAAAGATTAATATTTGGTAAAGTTCATTCGAATACAGTGCCATTCGAAAGTTTAAAAACATCCACTCAGAGTTTCAGAAGTTTAGAAGCTTCACCTAATTTGCCTATTAAAATTAACGAATGTGCATAAAGATAGACTTTCACTTAACATAGTATCCCATAATGGGAAAAGCAACACAGTTAATCATTGAGAAGAAAATCATCATAGTGGGGTTTAAAGAGTCAAGAAAGAATTTCCGAAATTGCATAACAACCGTTTCACTTAGAACGTGAAAAGAATGAGGACATTCGAGACAGCAGGAAGTAATGATCTGGGGTGAGATTTCATACGATGCCGGATCACCGTTGTTCTTCATTCGACCGGTGGCCATGCCTTTTGTGAACGCCCATCCCAGTGTTATATTCCAATAGGACAACGCTAGTCTTCAAACCACTGCCATCTCAAGAGCTTGTCTCGCAGCCATAGAAAACCTACGGGTTGCTATGGGACGTTCTATTAAGAGCCCACCGCTGGCACAAGATTTGCAAGATATACAAGCCAAAGTTCAGTTTGCATGAGTTGAGTCAAGACTACGTTAAGAACTTGTACGACTCCTGCCACAATGTGTGGCAAAATTCATTAGAAACAATGGCGGTCCAACATCCTATTGGGAGTGGTAATGATTTTGCTATTTTGACCAATAAATTTTGTCATACCCATGCTCATTGTTAAATCATTTGTGTTTGTGGTGAGGACTAAAACTGCCTTTCAAATATTTTTAATCTGACGATTCCTTCTGGATGCAAATTTTTTTTGACAATGAGTCTATAGATCGCATATGTACACCGTTCTAATCTGAAAAAGTTTCTGAAATAGAGTTGCATGTTTAAGTACCATTTTTTTTTACCATACTTATCAAATGACCCTCGTACTATTCATGGTTTAAATTGTCACTGATAAATGGTCTGCTTCTGAATTAATAATAGATATCATAAAACAATTTAAACTATCAATGTATTTATTTAAAAAGGTTTACAGTATTGCTTTATGATGTCTATTATTAGTTCATTACAATAGCAATAAAATGCCTGTCTATACAAGGTGAATACAAAAGTCTGAACCCCCCTTTTATTTTTTGAACCGAAGCAGATATGTCAATTTTGATGAATCCAATGAATAGGAAGTTGTGGGTGGCCTATCCCATGGTGCACTTTTCATCATCCCAAATATGCAAATTAGGACACATTCAAAATTTATCTCAAAAACCGTAAAGGATAGAGAAAAAAACCCAATTGCAAACTTGTTCAGCTTAAAAAAAGAAACAAAACAAAACAAAAATCATCCAAATCGGACCAACCAACCACCCACAATCAGGTGGTGAACTGTTTGTAGCTTACTGCACAAGGAACACTGAATGTTGACATTTCCATCATGTAAAGCATGCAAATCAAAAAATTAACATAAATTACCATACTCACATTCACTTTCATGCGGAAAAGCAAATAAAAGACATGTTTCAACACACAGAAGACAACTATTCCAGGATGGCAAGCTACACTGTTCCGGAAATGGTCAACATGATCTTCTGCCTCGGAGAGGCAAGGAGAAACCTACATGTTGCAGTTAGGTTGTATCGAGACAGATACCCTAACGAACGCCATCCATCTCGTCAAACAATGCGTCACATTATTCAAAGATTCGAGGCTACAGGGAATGTTAATGCAGAACGAGGACGACCAAGGGCACAAGGCGACGAGGATACAACAACACTAGTTCTGGCTGCAGTTGCTGCAAATCCCCACACAAGCAGCAGAGCAATTGCTGCAGATGTTGGGTGCCATCAGAGAACTGTTCTCAACATTCTACACTCACATCATTTTCACCCACACCATATTCATTGTCACCAGGAGTTACTGCCATTGGATTATGTTGCTAGGGCCGCCTTCTGCAACTGGTTACTTACCTGCCTGGATGACAATCCAAACTTCATTCATGGATGATCAACAGGCACAACCATCATCATTGGGCAGACGAAAACCCACGATGTCTGCGAGAAGCAACTCATCAAGTGAACTGGAGAATCAATGTGTGGTGTGGATTGTACAATGACACTGATTGGACCGTATTTTTACGATGGAACACTGACTACAGAACGCTACCGGGCTGAAATTCTCAACGTGGTAGTCAGACTTCATTGACAATCTGCCATTGGCCTCGTATCAGCGCACGTGGTTTCAGCATGATGGAACTCCTCCACATTACGGGTTGGTCGTGTGCGGGCGTTTGGACAACAATGGATTGGCCGAGGAGGACCAGTTCGATGGCCACCCCGCTCCCCTGATTTTACACCACTTGACTTTTTCTTGTGGGGATACCTGAAGGACAAGGTTTATGCTACGCAGCCCGCTCACTGGAGGATCTGGTTCAACGAATCCAGGAAGCATGCCGAGGAGTGACACCAACCATGCTTGCTGATGTTTTGGCGTCAGTTAGGTTCCGTGCCCAATTGTGTTATGGTGCCCACAGTCGTCACATTGAGCATTTTGTTGATTAACTTTTTTTTTAAACTGTTTTAATTAACTTGTTTGTGCAGTGTGACTGTTTATAAGATACAAACAGTTCACCACGTGATTGTGGGTGATTGGTTGGTCCGATTTGGATGGGTTTTTTTTTGTTTTGTTTGTTTTTTATGCTGAACAAGTTTGCAATTGGGTTTTTTTTCTCTATCCTTACGGTTTTTGAGATAAATTTTGAATGTGTCCTAATTTGCATATTTGGGATGATGAAAAGTGCACCATGGGATAGGCCACCCACAACTTCCTATTCATTGGATTCATCAAAATTTACATATCTGCTTCGGTTCAAAAAATAAAAGGGGGGTTCAGACTTTTCTATTCACCCTGAGTATAATAATGTGCTCTTACCTCTCCATATCGTGCAGCTAAATTATCAAGAGTTTTGTAAGGAGCTTCCGGGTCGATGAATGGAAGGTAACCCACAATCGGAAGTCCCCATGGCCCCGGCGGAAGTCGCCTCGTGCTACATGCAGAAAGAAGGAAACGCAACGTCACCGCCACGAAAGCAGCGAACAGGATGAGAAACGGCCACGACAACACGGCGTCGAGGGCTTCCGAAAGCAACATCACACTTCCTGCGAAAAAAATAAAAATATTTAGACTACATCGACTTCCAATAGAAACTGCTCTCCTGAAATTTAAGTAAGCGTAACAACAAAAAATCCAACTATTTATAAAGGTGGTCATGCTCCTTACGGTTAAAAGCTGACATGTTCCAACACTGCGAGTGGGTGCATTATTATAATGGAGCACCCAAATGCCTTAGGAAAACCGATTATCAGACCTGCCAACTATTTCTGGAGGAAAACCGGGTGATAGTAAATTTAGTAGGGTAAAATATACGTATCGATGACATATTTAATTGTTACAAAAATTGTGCACTTAAATTTTACTTTTGGACATAACTTAACATTGGATGCCACATGTATAAGTACATATTATACATTAGTCAAAATAATTAAGGGAGTAAGATACACCGTACGTGAAAGAATGCGAGACCAACACTGGTTAAATTATAAAATATCTTTTATCTTAAAATTATGCTTATATAAATTTGAAATTTCACTAATTTGTCTCCTTGTGGAGCTGATTGTAATGTTTTGTAGCCTTTTTATATTACTTCTTTTGAAGATTTTACACTTGTAGCATGGTACTTCTTATTCTGGATAAGCAAATTTAACTGCAAGAAGACTAGATAGTGTTCCAAAAAAAATTGCTGACAAAGTTGCTGGTGCATCACGGGGAAAGAAAGGAAATTTTAGGGGTTCTTTTACGAGAGTAGTATTCGCCGGGAGATTTTTACGATCCGCCGGGTGACACCCGGTAAATCCGGGTGAGTTGGCAAATCTGAATTATCCTAGCCTCACCTGAAAGATCTCCAACGACCTTCATGCACAGGTTCTCTAATTTTGTCCCAATATTCGGGAACAGGGCTCGTGGAAGACCACGAATGGCTTACGTCTTCCAGTGATGCTTTACGACTGAAAGTAGTTCACTAGAGATGTAGGTATTTCTATCCGCCATTTTGGTTCCTGCGCGACACGCACAGTATGGGTGGAGAGGACTAGCGAATCCGAGCCTTATGTGGGTGGTACCGGTATCATTTTTAAGCCAGTGTTTGGGAATAATGAATTAAAAGTATAAATGGAAATGATTTTTAGTTCATTATTACTTTATTACAATCTGACTAACATGTCTTTAAGGGAAATGTTAAAATGATTGAGAAAGTTCAGAAGAAAGGTGTGTATTTCCCAATATTTTTTATATTTTGTTTACTTTTAAAATTATCTGCCACTCTTCTCACTTTTATAATATGATATACAGGATGTCCATAAAGTCTCTCTGCAGTGGAAAATGACGAGTCTTCCGAAACAAGTGCAAACGAGTAGACTTGTGCCTTCGCATGGACGGAAGGCACTTTCAACATCTCCTGTAAACTTGTGCGCACCCTCACCACTTAAGATAGTTCATTCCTAACGTAAAGCAAGTGCTATATTTTCCCGTTTATTGGATTATTTATTGCTTTTGTTTGTCACTGCGGAGACTTTACGGACAGCCCATATTTCCACCAGCATGGATTTTTTTTTTTTTAGTTCTTGTGACTTTATCTTTCATTTTACATTTTGTATTCTTTATTACAGTTTGCGTTCTTTTTCAGTCTTTTATTGTTGTAATGTTAATTGCCAAAATCCTATGGTCCATTTTCAAATCTTTTTTAACAATTATTTTAATGATTTAATCATATGAATAATGAAAATAAAAAATAGAAATTAAATAGAGTGCTTATTTGTAGGGTTTTAGCATCATCTAAAATCCTATTAACGACGGTACAGATGTATGTAACATGTATGTCACACGCCACAACTTTTGAAAGGATTGACCTAGAGGCTTGAAAATTTCTACACACGTAGGCCCTATACAGAGGACGAAGCGAAAAATATACCGAATCCTCTAGGGTGGACTAAACCATGTGTTTTTGTGGTTTCCACAACTGACTTCCTTTCAAGTCTATGGAGTTTTGATTGCGTTTGAGCAATTTGTGACGTCAGAGTTTGACTATTTGACGTCAGAATTTAAAGAACTCCATTGAAATATAGCAAATCCTCACGCTACTGCTCGTAACATTTTGATGCCATAACTTTTGAAAGGACTGGTCTAGAGGCTTGAAATTTTCTACACACCTAGGCCCTATACAGAGGACTGTGCGAAAAATATAGCGAATCCTCTTGGGTGGCCTGGGGCCCCTCATGGGCTACTTGTATGAATTTCATGGTTCCTTTTTTATCTTTTGAACAAAGAGGGCAAAAATCCTGAAATTTCGTAAATTTGTAGTGCGGTTCTAAAAAAATAAAACCAATAAGCCTCTAGGGCCCCGCCGGAGATCCCAAGGCTCCAAATACAACTGAAGCTATACCATTTGAACGGAATGACCTAGGGACCTGATATTTTGTATATTTATAGTGTGGTACTAAAAAAATATAGCAAATATACAAAAAATGTGATATAGGCCTTTGGGGCCCGCCAGAAGAGCCCGAGGCCTCAAATATACAGTAATTTTTGGGGTATAATATGCACCCCCTTCCCTACTTTGACCCTCCCTCCTGATTAACACCCCCCCCCTCCAATATATATATATATTTATTTTTTTAAATCGTATCTTCATTGCGTTTATTATCAGAATATTAAATAATAATTACATTTTATAATAAGTAGTATTGATTTTTTTTAACTTTTACTTTTTTTCTCTGCGTATTATACCCCGAAAATTACGGGTAAATTAAGTTATAACTTTTGAACGGAAAGGTCTAGAAAGCTGAAATTTTGTATATTTTTGTTTGGTACTAAAAAAGTATTGCAAATATACAAAAAAGTAATATACGCCCCAGCAGTGCCCCACCGGCACCAAATACAAGCAAAACTACAATTTTTAAACGAAAGGATCTAGAAATCTGAAATTTTGTTTACTTACAGAAAATTACTTAAAAATTTAGCTAATATACACTAAAAATTGGTATATAGCTCTTGGGTCTCGACAAGGGCCCTGAGCCCCCAGTTACAAATCAAGCTATAACTTTTGAACCGGAAGTCCAGAAATCTGAATTCTTGCATATTTATGGTGTGTTACTTAAAATATTAGATCTTATACACTAAAACTTATATAACAATGCGGGGCCCTGGTAGGGGCCCTAAACACAAACAGAGCTATAATGTTTGAACGAAAAGGCTTAGAAATCGGAAAATGTGTATACTTATAGTTGTTGTTGAGTTCCATCAAGTCGAAATCGACTTCTGGTGACTGTGTGGGCATATCCTTTCATCATGCGGAAGGCAACGGGAAACCACCGCATTATCACTCTTCCTTAGAAAACTGAATGGAGAGCATATACTTATAGTAGTTTACTAATAAATACAGCTAATATACACGAAAAACTGGTATAAGGCTCTTAGGTCTCGACAGGGGCCGTGAAGCCCAAATCACAAATAAGCTCTAACATTTGAATAATAAAAAGGTCTACGAACTTGGTTTTTTATTTTTACAGTGCGTTACTTAAAAATTATAGACAATATACAAGGACACTGGTATAGGCCTCGGGGCCCCTGGCGGTCTCAAATACAATTGAAGCTATAAAATTTGAACGGAAAGGTCTACGGTCCTGAAATTTAGTTTAATCATAGTATGGTATTTAAAAATTTAGCTAATCTATATTAAAAATTATCTATGGCAGGGGCCTTGCGGCCTCAATCTCAAATCAAGCTATAAATTTAAAACTAGAAATCCAGAAATCTGAAATGTTCTATATTTATAATGTTTTGCTTAAAATTTTAGCTATTACACACTAAATTGATATAGTCCTCTGAGACCTCGGCAGGGACCGCGAGGCTCCAAATACAAATCAAGCTATAACTTTTGTACGAACCTGAAATTTTGTAATTTGTGTCCCTCCACTTATTATAGTCACGAGCCGCTACTGTTCGTAACATTTTGATGCTAAAACCCTTTTATCGTTGGATAACGATGCCTTAATTAATTTTTCCTATATGTCATCGGACTGCTCCAAGATCTTCACAGTCTTTCTTCAACTTCCCTGTTACTTCATTACCTCTAATTTGGTGACTGTTGATTATTTTTCCTATTTTATAAATTTTTAATTTAATTTTTATTCTATTTTATTTCTATTTTTTATCTTCATTAAAAGGTGTTTACATATTCATATGATTATATTGTTATCAATCCACTCCTTACTACATTTTTTAATTATTGAAAATGTGTATTGTGTTTGTACTGAAAAAATTTTTGAATCTTATTAATTTTGATTTTCTTTTGCGCTTTGCTGTTCAGTGCTTTTCATTAACAAATAAAATCTTGTAAACTTCCAAGAAGACGCTTTAGCTATGAAAGAGAAATGCATTCATTAATTTATTATGAGCAACTGAGCAATCGTCGTGTTCGCGTGCTCACGTCAACACTGCTCAAAAGATAAAGTAACGGTGTACTCATTCTTGATGAATCGATTGTTATATGACATGCCATTTTCTTGGTATTCTTTACAACTGCAGCCCAACATAGTCAACCAATAAGATGGAGCACCTCCTCACTAAGGGCTGCAACTTAAGGGGCTGCTTTGATACGAATTTTCCAGGACGATAGATTGGAAGGGATGGGCCAATCCCTTGGCCCCCTCGCTTACCCGATGCGAACCCTCTGGATTTTTTCTTCTGAGGATATGCGAAAGACAGAAGAGTGTATAAGACCAACGTTGATGACATTGAAACTCTCAAGAACAATAATTGAAACAATCGCTGAAATCACCCTCGAAATGCTAACCCGAACATGGGAGGAAATCGAGTTTCGCTTTGACGTCCTTCACGCACATTGAAATTTATTAAGGCAGGCTGAGAAATTTTTTGAGTTTTTCTTTGTGAATAAAAAAAAAATCACGTTAAAATCTGTAATAAACATGTATAATATGGGAGATAATTTAGAAACACCCTGTATATTAAAGATAGGCCCCGAAACCTGCCGCCATAGTACTTGAAACTAATTGGGAAGTTCCGCCTCGCAGAACCGTCATGGCCGAAAGTGAGTGAAGATGATGCACACCACATGGCTAAACATGAGGGGGAAAAAAAAAAGGATTTCAATTCAAAAATCAAGAGTTTGATAGTTTTTCATGCAAAAACGACACCAAAGTGCACTTTTCCTCTACATGACAAGTGGTGATGCCGCTTTTTTGTTCTAACTGCAGATATTAGAAAGAGAAGAGATTTCAATTGAAAGTGGTAGCCGATTAATAATTCTTTCACTTGCCCATCACGGAATGATAAGTTTATCTTTTCGTTGACTTCGTATTTTAAGTATTTTATTATATTTAAAAACTATTTTTCGATCATGGTTTCAATTTAAATTTCGTTTCCATCATCTTTTGATTTATTCATGTGGAAAGTGATTCCTGATTCTTTTTTGTGTCCATTTGTACAGATGTACGCGGAACAAATTTCAGGAATGGTTTTGAATTAATTATTCCTTGGCTCAAAATCGTCAAACGGCGTGCACACGGCGGACGGCCGGATAAATGTACAGATCAAGCGTGCCTGCTAAAGCTCCTAATAAAATCTCGTAAACATTCCAAGGAGGAGCTTTAGCAGTGAAGCAGAAATACATTTATTAACAAGAAATTACTCCCCCCGAGTAGGATAAGGCAAGTAGCAAGACCCTGTGGTCATCTATTTTTACCCCTTTATCTGCACTTTTTACCCCCCCCCCCCAAGTTTTTTTAATCAAAAAACTGATTTTCTCGAACGTAGTGTGTAGAAAATGTAAAAAAGCTCGTATCTTCTTTTATTTCTCATCATTTCCGATGGAATGACATATCACATGCCATATGTTGCCATAGTTCTAACGAACAAGTGACTGCCACCCCCGCAATTTCGACCCCACTGGAATGTAGATCTTGCCTAGAGGAGTCTGGATACTGAATTTCACTCCTTTACGTATCTAAAGATGTTTTTGTCCTCTCTGAATCCCATCCCCGTACTTCCGACCCCAGTGCACCAATCAAAACCAAACTAAGTAGTGAAATAGAAAAAGTGTCCAGGAATAGCAATAGGTAGCGTTTTATTGCGAAATCGACGCGTTTCGAGGAGCTCTCATCATCAGGCGCTGCGTCGAAATTTGCTAGCATTATAAAATACGTGCTGACGGTAAGGTATTACCTTATGATGTAGCGTACAAAGATGCATTTAAGGATCCCAGATTTCTTGCCTTTGACATCATTATTAATGAACAGCTTGAGGCTAAACAAAAACTATTTGGACTTAGAAACAAGGTTGGAAACGCTGACCAAGGAAGTTAGCAGTGTAAATACTAATATTGATAGTTTTTGGGAGGAAGTAAATAATGCAAGTTTGGAAACTATCAACGGCCTTGCCAATCTTTCCAATGATATCAAAGAATTTATGGGCTCTCCCATTACGTCCGTTTCGCCCATGATAGAGGATAACGCTGTCCCCCCCACTCAATAGTAAAGAAGGTCCTGCAGGCCTGGGCGCAGTCAGCGACGGTAGCTCCTCAACAAGAACTAGCACAAAGAGGAGGCTTGATAACGACTCTGCTGATGTTGATGGAGGTGATTGGCATGTTGCACGGAGTAAGAAGAAGAAAGGAGGCGTTAGGATCGACAATATTCGATCGACTGTTGACATTAGCGACAGTAATTCTGTAGCCCTTCGTGCTAACAAGGCCAAGCACAGATCTCCCATATTAATGTCACCCGTGGAAAGGGAGCAATATATATCCCTCCCATTATCATTCGTCACCATAGAAGATAATAAAGGAAATTTTGGATGAGATTAAAAGCCACGTAACTCTCGATAAAATCACCGCTCACACTGGTAGAAAGGACCCCATTAAAATTAAGTACCGTGACGAAGAGACTCATAAGATTCTAGTGTCTGGAGTCAAACGAAACGATGTTCTGAAAGTCCAGCATCACCAACTAAAATTTGAAAAAAATGCTGAAATAAGTTATCCGGAATGTCGATACAACGTATGACCTGGAAGACTTTGGCGACGACCTCAGGAAGGCTAACTATTCTCCGGAGAAAACAATCAGGCTTAAAAAAGCTAATGGTTCAGTCGTAATGCCAATGGTTTTGGTTATCCTTCAGAATACTGAACATAAGTCCTAGTTAGATTTAAAACGTGTCGGTCCTCTGTTATTGTAGAAATATTTAGCGGTAACAAAAGCCCCTTGCAGTGTTACAACTCTTTACGTTTTGGTCACGTCTCTCAAGGTTGTACCGAAATGCATCGATGTATTAAGTGCGCTGGCAACCACCAATTGAAAGACTGTACCAATATTAAGTGAAAAGATCCCCCCCCCAAATGTATCCGCTGTGATGGTCAGCATACATCTAGTTATACAAAGTGTCCTAAATACCCCCATGTAAAAAGGCTCAAGCAGTATTTATAGGACTCTGGGAAACTGGCTGAACCTCTACAAGGAAAGTGGGAAAGTAGTGCCACAGATTGCGTCTCACTAATCATGGATAGACACCCATAGAGGACCATTAAGCAAGGAAATGTCGCTGCAATATATGGAATGCAAGGGGAATTTCTCGCAAGTGCATCGAGTTATACAATTTCCTTATAAATTGGAAAGTCGACATCGCCTTCGTGTGCGAGACACACCTGAAATCAACACAAGTTTTCAAGTCTACCACAAGGATCGGCCTCTGGGTAATAATGCTAGCCATGCGTTTGGTGGAGCAGCAATCATTGTCAAGTACGGCATTGATCATCGTGAAACTATCACTCCCAACTATGTATGAACAGAGGCAGTTTCCGTTATTATAAATGACGCTAACACAGTGTTGCCAGATTGGGGGAAAAACCCCCAAATATGGGAGTTTCTTCAGTCTTCAAGGGTTTTCTGGGGGATGAAAATTTTAACAAATATTTAGGGAATAAAATTAGGGGTTTTATGACTTATAATTGGCTTTCTCGTCAAACTCTGACGTTATGCAATTCAGACTAATTTGCTCCAGCCAATAGCTGTGTGATGGCGCCAACAAGCACTGCCAATGACAGTGTTGCCATTAGTATGGTGAACGTAAGTTGGTTCTGATTGGTTCCGAGTTTTATTCCGGAAGGGTGAGCGCTGCGTGTAACACTGTTGCCAGATGCAGCTTTTTTTGATGCTATGGTAGATATTTGAAGCCTAAAAAGAGGCCGTAGCATAAACCGTAGCATAATTGAAATTGTAGCACTTTTGTAGCATATTTTGCGATTTTGTAGCACTTTTGTAACACTTTTGACAAAATCTAGATATCAGATACATGATACGTCATCATGAGTTACCACGTAGCCGATGAGAAAGACAGGCCTGGGCACTCAAAAGTCACCTCATCACAGTAGTCTGAGCAACAATACAAACTTCATTGTTTCCAACAAACGAAAAAACATTGATTGTTAAACTCCAAGACTGAGACAATGAAAGTTGGATTGTTGCTCAGACTACTATGATCAGGTGACTTGAGAGCCCAGGCCTGTCTTTCTCGTCGGCTACGGAGTCACCAATAGTACTATATTTGCATATTACAAAGCACTTAAGCCAATGGGCACATATAAACCCTGGAATATCTGTATGGAATTCAGTCGGGACCCACTGCTGTATTGTACTGCACGACGGCTTCACTCGACGGACGATTGCCCATCATAAATTAAGGTAAGAACATGCCACCATGTGATTATTTTTTTTGGAGAGATTATTTAATATGCTTAAATTGTTGTTGCATGATGACAGTGTTAAATGCACGTGGACCGTTGTGCCTTCATTGTAAAATTCTAATTATGGAACATATACGTGATGATGGAACATGCACATCATTTACACTATCGACTGAAATGTTATCACGAGTTAATAACGATATGTATCAAAATATGAGTGAAAATGCACTGCTTACGTCCCACCTGAACAAATGTACACTTCACTGTTCGATTGTCAACGGTGAACGAAAGTTCAAAAATTGTTTTTATTAGCATTAGCTGTCCTTTCGTTACCTCTGTCAAATGCTTCCGTTGAAAGACTTTTTTCCCAAATGGCTATTGTCAAGGACAAATTGCGGAATCAGTTACTAGTTAAAAATATAGAAAACATTCTACGTATCAGGTATGGTTTAAAGCTTAAAATCGAGTTTCGACTGTAGATGTTTATAATTTGTTTCCGCAAGAGAATAAGTAAGAATATAAAAAAAATGTCGTTCTGCTTTATTTTGGCTTTTCATATTTTGAGTTCCCTGGATAGTGACTACTATGAATTCTAGGGGGAATCTGGGTTTTTTTTTTAGGTAGATGGGGGTTTTTGATATTTCCATCTGGCAACATTGGGTGAAATTAAGTTCACCTCATTATATAACTCGCCTAAGCACAATCTTGAACCATGCAAGCTTGACGAGCTGCTGTCCGGACCAATTCCAGTTATAATGGCGTGTGGTTTGAATGCCAAGCACCATGCATGGAACTCTAAATACCCCAGTCAAAACTGCAATATCTTATATAGATATACACTGAACGAAATTGACACCTTTGTTGCTGGTTCCCTTGACGACACATACCACTGTGAATACTCACCAGTTAGTGACGTTTTGGACATAGCTGTTCTTAAAGGGTTCTTCAAGCCCTATAATATATTTACAGTAGATGACTTATCCTCTGGCGATATTTGAGGGCTTAAACATCTAAATGAAAATTTGGCTTCGATTCAAGTAGGACTGGGAACTCTTCAGGGATATTCTTCGAGAAAATAGCATTCCATACAAGGAGGTTATAGCCAACGAGGACATCAACACAAATGTCAGTGCTATCACTAGTGTTATCCATGATGCTACTATTTCCGGTGCCTCCACTGCTGATCGAAAGCGTCCTGAACATCTCGACCTCCCTCCTTACATCAGACGTCTCATTCTTGAAAGGAATTCCTATACAAGGTTATGGCAGCGTAAGCGACTACCCTTCTTCAAGCTAAGTACAACAGGCTTTCTCGCAAGGTCCAGGAAAAGTTTAATGCTCTACGAAATCAAAGGTGGAGCGATACACTGAAGTTCTTGTCAGTCCAAGGTACTTGTCAATCCGGGGTACTGTAAGGGCTTTAAAAGGGAACAGTGGCTTACTTCAGATGGCAATGTTGTCACCAGTGATCGTGATAAGGCTCAACTGATCACCGACTCCCGGAAAAGCAATTTACCACGCCTTGTGAAAAAAACCCTGATAATCGCTCAAATACTCGACTTGTCTACAATGTGTGTAACTCAGCGAGTTCCTACCCTTGAGAATTATTAGCATTAACGAAATCTCCGACATCATAAAGCGTCTTAAAACCTGGAACGCAGCAAGTCAAAAGAACTTTCGAGCAGTCAAAAGAAAATAGCTTCCACTTACACCTGAAAATCACTTCCGTATAACGAGCGCTGCATCAGCTTATCTCTTGATCACGCATATAATTATATCCATACTGTGCACCATTTATGTTACATTATTAATAAAACAAAAATTCTCATCAGAACAGCCAAAATAATCTTTTTGTCAACTTAGTTGAGCACGTGACTTAAAACTTGCCTACCCCCGATGCTAAGCAAAAACTTAATGGAATCGTTCCATAGTAAGCGTGTTCGACTAGACACCTGGAAAAAGTAATCTCATTGGATTGAAGTATTGTAAGGAAGCAGAACAACTTTGACCGAGGTAAAAACCTTTTTGCACCCGACTGTACCTCTTGACAAAATTACCGCCCACACAGGTCGAAAGGGCACCATAACGGTTAAGTGCCACGATGAAGAAACTGATAAAAATCTTGTGTCTGGAGTGAAAAGCAACGATGTGCTAAAGATCCACTATCATCAACTTAACCCAGAGAAAAACACTTAAATATGTTGTCCGAAAAGTTGATACAACATATGACCTGGAAGACTTTTGCGAAGGTTTCAGAAAGGCAAATTATTTTCCAGAAAAGACAATCAGGCTTAGAAAAGCAAACGGTGCAGTAGAGATGCCAATGGTTTTGGTCTTATTTGAACACAATAAGTCTTTTTCTGAGTTTGAAGCGTGTCAGTCCTCTAGCTGTCAGTGTTGAATTATTTAGAGGCAACAAAAGGCCTTTGCAATGCTATGTCTGTTTACGTTTTGGTCACGTCTCCCAAGGTTGCACCGAATCGTCTCGATGTAATAAGTGCGCTGGCGACCATCAGTCGAGGGATTGTACTAACGTAAAGGGCAAAGACTCCTCAAAATGTATTCATTGTCCTGGTCAGCACACTTCTAGCTACACTAAGTGTCCCAAATATCCTCAAGTCAAAAGGATAAAAGTACCAAAATAGAGGAAAAAACCTATGCTTCGGTCGCATCCAGTTCTGCTGATATACGTGTGGTCGACTACAACTAATTGGCTATATTCATAGGATTCTGAAAAATTTGCTAAATCACTACAAGGAAAGTGGCAAAACAGTGCCACTGGTTGGCTCTTACGAATCTAACAAATGATCATGGACAGAAATTTTTAAAATCAGGTCCTTCTTAATGGTGGATGAAAGTTGCATGATGACTGTGCGAGGTTTCTTCGTTGTACGAGTACTGACCTGTGGATTGCAAGAAAGTCAGAAGAGGACAATTGAACGTTAACTTGGATGTGAAGAGTTCACAGCATTTGTCCCATAAATTCTCAGTGGGCTATTCTGGGAGGTTGAAAAGGCGAATGTTGGTACGGCGGGAATACTGCTCGATATCGTCAATCTGAAATTTTAAAAGATCCGTTGAAAATTATCATTGACAGAAGTAGGGAGGCCCGGCATGTTAACAGGAGTAGATTGGACTAAAGACAGCTCAATAGCGGTAACACGAGTGTCGATTTCTTTTAATCGTGATTCCGAAGAGGTAAAGCGGTCTCTAAGTTTTGTTAAGACATCATCAAGTTTTTCTGTGAACTTTTGCAGAATCAGATCAGGAAGGTTATCTAATGTTTCAGAGTTGGAAAAGTACTTAATTATAATCTTCTCAAATGAAGATTCGATGATCTCATCTAACGTCTTAACAGGAGAGTGGGAAGGAGTATTTCTAGTTGATGGTTTCCTACGAGGGCGTTTTGAAAAGTAATGCCTCCATGGCCGTAACTTTTTTATTTTTAACCGATTTTAAAAATTCTTTTTGTATCTTATACTCACATTTGTCCTCTATGTAATGCACTATTCACTTTTCGACATAGTCCCTATCCCTTTCCACGCATTGCGCCAACGCGTGACTAGTTGGGTGAACCCGTCGGAGAGGAATTCTGGAGTTGTTGTCGACACCAAGATTGAATGCAGCTTTGGACCCTCTTCTGGAATACGATAACGTCCGCCCGCACACGAGTCGCCACACACTAGAGGCGTTGCAGCGCCTACAGTTCAAAGATGAATGACTGAAGTTCAAAGATGAAAGACTTTGCACCTTGCCACTTTCACCGCTTCCCAAAGAAGAAAGAGTCCCTTAAGGGACATGAGTTGGTTCTGACGGAGAGGTAAACGCTGCCATTCAATCCTGGTATCGACAACAACTCCGGAATTCCTCTCCGACGGCTTCACCCAACTAGTCACGCGTTGGCGCAATGCGTGGAAAGGGATGGGGACTATGTCGAAAAGTGAATGGTGCATTACATAGATGACAAATGTGAGTATAAGATACAAAAAGAATTTTGAAAACCGATTAATAAATAAAAAAAGTTACTTTTCAAAACACCCTCGTAGTTTGATTCTTATCCTCTCTCAATAGCATGATGAGAAGGTGGGCGCAGTAAATAAATTAGCAGGATTCAAGAAGCAGATAATTATAGAAACGTCAATATAAAGTTGACACCATTTCAATCTGCGAATATTCTAATATCCGATCGGGACTTGAATGCTTTAGGTAAAAAAAGATTTAGATTTAAAGGCCAAAGGTTGAAGTTTATAGAACAATGCCAACAGTATAATTGTTTATATTTTTAAACAATAAGCTTAGGAAAGTCTAAACAATAGAATTGCGGATTGTTTGATAAATTAAGTTCTATTCTGTATCCAAATTTGTAAAATAATAACTTAAAATGATCGTAGAACAAGTAATTCTTATGTGTACTGACCCAAAAAATGGCGTAGGAGGGTCACGGGAAGATGTCACAACAGGGTGGTAAGAATAAATCTTCTATATATATAAAGAAGGATGTTTGTGGGTCTGTGCGTCTGTGGGTCTGTGCGTCTGTGGGTCTGTGTGTACGTTTTTTATACAAATCTACAGTTTTATTCCG
>JAHWFO010081061.1:280508-300932 GCA_023313115.1 Rhysida immarginata | reverse complement strand
CCCCCCCCCCCCCCCCCCCCCCCCCCCCCCCCCCCCCCCCCGGTTGAAAATGCCAAAACAGCGTGACGTATTTCTTGAACGGACCTAAAGTCCCAGGAGCAACTAATGAGTTTTATTTTTCTGCTTAATACCATTTGCTAAGCATGCATATTATTTCATGTAGTATCCATATCCTGTTCTGGAAAGTTCAACAAATTACCATGAAGACATCGGTTTCCTATGCAATTGGTATAAGAAAGAATGTTGAAGCTGAAACAAGATCAGACCAAAGTACGATGACACAGTACACTGCTTAGGAAATGATGATTGGTTAGGTTTGGTTTGTTTGGTATTAACGTCCTTTTCAACTGCCATGGTCATTTCAGGACGGCGTTATAGGGGCCGCAAATTTTGCCTCGCAAGGGTTCTTTAACGTGCAGCCGGCAAACGACTACACGGGACCTACGGCTTTACTTCCCTTCCGAAGGAAGTGCGTAATCTCAGGATTTCCCCCTGAAAAATCCTCGTCGTCCTCGGCCAGGATCGAACCCACGTACTCGGGCAAAAGAGGCGATCACGCAACGACTGAGCCACCGAAGAGCAATTGCTGCAGATGCTGGCTCTTCTCAACGAACTGTCATCAGGATCCTGCGGTCCTGTGGGCACATCGTTTCCACCCACATCATTATTGACTGTTTGTAAGCAACAAACAATACAAGAGCCGATTGTTCAATTGCAGAGATTGCAATGTTTTTTGGGTAATCCGTTCTTTGGATTTTGAAATTTTGTTTTGTTGCTTATTTGATGCTGAACAAGTTTTTAATTTTTTTTTGTATTTCCTAAAGAGCACCCTCAACTTCCTATTCACTCCCTTGATTGGAATTTGCATAACTACATATGTATGCAAGATAGAAGGGGGGGTACACACTTTTGACTCGCCTTGTATATTTATATCGCATGTGTCATTCCATCTTATTTCATAATTGGATATTTCGCGCCTCTATGTACAGCGTGTTTTAAACAGGACTGACGGGTCGATAAAATGGAATAGCAGGCAAACGGTTACAGGAGGATCTTGCAGGAGGATCTTGTGTGAGGCCATGAATTTGTTTTGGTACGTTTCTTTGCGTTTTGCGAACCGATTTTTTTCGTCTGCATTTAATGATATCTGCAATAATACCGGTTCGTGTAAATTTCTCGTACAACTGCTATACTGTATTCGACTGTGGATGAGCTGGCGAGCATCGTTGGACATCTGCGGTAGGCCAAGATGGCACTAAACTTACATATTTAGTCCGAAAAGATCGGTCCGCAAAACATAAAGAAACATACCAAAACAAATTACTGACCTCACACATTTATCTCCTGCAAGAATAACTTTATTGACTATCACAGTTTGCTTGCCATTCCATTTCCATTTCCATTACCAAGTATATCTATATGCATTTATTGTGCCAATGAAATCATTAAATATAACCTATATTAGTTTCGGTTCAGAAATTTATTATCACTCAGAACAATGTTTCATCTTCAGAAAATAAATTATATAGCCATTCATAATATTCTGGGCAAATTCGGAATTAATATCGGGATGTATTCGGTGCTAAATAAGAGTTGCAATCTTCGCAATAAAATTGTTTCAATTATTGAAATTTCAATTGAAGCTTGTGCTAGATTAAGAATTCCACCATATAAACAATAACTAAGACAATCCACGTAAAATAGTGCATCTTGATTATGCACCTGATAATGTTTTTCGTAGTCACGCACCCAATTTCAACAATGATCCAACCATAGCTGGGGTGGGGACGTGAAGAAAACCGTTGCAACGGTTATAAACATTGAGGAGGACTGAAAGAGGAGTTTATTCCCGATCATTATCACCAACATGATAACCCCCTCCTCCCTGTTTATGTGGCACCGGGTGTAGAAGATGGCCCAAGGTGGGTGAAGGAACCTAGCACCCCGCCCTGCCCTGGCCAACACAAAGTGTCCTCTAACTGTACTTTGGTAGGGTTCAAAACACCCGAGAATGGGTTAAAGGAACCGTGGACGAGAGAAGAGGGAGGGAGTCAGAGAGCAACAAGGATAATGGGTTCAGACCCAAATGAGAATTAGGAGGAAAGGGGGAAAAACCTCTTTTCAAAAACACCTTGTTTACTCGTGACCCACCTCACGTGCATCATCTTTCTCCTGTCCAATAGGTGATGACGGGCATTTGAAAGCAAAGGGGTCACGAGGGACGATAGCATGTGCAAACCCCCTTCCAATTTTTACCCCCTTGTTTACAGGGGTTTCACGGGGACCAAAAAAAAAACTGATTTTGGGAGAGATCGGGTCGCAAGTCTTTACGAGGGCTGGGGAGGAGAGGTTATTTGTGTAGGGTAAACATCTGGCGTTTTCCAAAAATAACGAGCGAAAATACGAATAAATTTCCAAAAAAGCTAACGGGTGTTGCGTTACCTTTTCGTCACCTGCCCGCGAAGGGGAGAAGAATTACTCCACAAGCGGTAAGAGGGAAACTCCAGAGTACAAACCGCAACCAATCCACAGACATTCGAGACTATTGTGACGAATCGTGTGCATTCATGCTTAATAACAAACAGAAGTCGTTACCCTATGCGTGGGTGGCGTTCATACGGAAGGGAGGTGATGACAGACACTTAAAACCAAACCAAACAAAACAAATGCCTTTCTACTTCGTAATTTAGCAACTGACTCTATTCCTTTGAGGCTAAAATGAAATAGGGGCGGATTGAAAGCGCATTTCAAGTAAATTCTCGGAAGAATGTTCAACGAATACATAGTTAACAAAGGACAAATTCTTCGGTCAGTATAAAAAGAAAAAAAAAAGTGAAAATGACATTGTGAAGGCAAAAGTCGTTGAGGCCCCACGCACACACGCTATTTTAAATACTCATGTGACTTATAAAAGGCACGTCAAGGACGAGGGATGATTAGCACGTGCAAATGGGCTACGGCTCCTCCTACTCACCATCTCTTTGTCAACGCCCACATTATCGCCCCTCGCTCATAATTGATTTTGCTCCCAGTTGACCATCCACTAATTCCGTCTTTATTAAGAAGGAAGGGATCAGAATTCCACCAGTGGGACATCCACAGCCTCCTCAAAGAACCTTGGATTTCTTCAGCGGTTCTACTAATCATTTACAGGATTAAAAACCAATAGCTCTGCAACCCAATGCAAAGGATAGAACATTAAATCCAGAAACAAATCAACAGTAATAATGATGCATTACTGCACTTACATTTTTCATCGTGAAATGGCGTAATGCCAATATAAAAAAATTATCACACACCATTCGGCTCTTTAGAACAGAGTATAAGTGATAAAAACATTTCGACCGCCATATGGTAAAGGCAACGAATAGTACAGATGACGAGCTAATTAAATTAGTCCATTACGACGTTTTACAAGCATCATTAGCAAACATTCCCTCCCTTCTCTCTCCCCAACACAGATAGAGGGAACACAGAAGAATTAGATGTTGGAAAGGAGGAGGAGGACAACATGTAAACATTTCAAAACGAAAACAAACCAAAACCGAAAGTAGGTGATCGCTTTCCTTTCTTTTGTTTGAGAGTCTTGGTTTGTCTTATTTATCACCCGAGATGTTTGGACATAAGGATAGGTCACAAACGGAAACTGCAAATAAGGGTGGGGTTATGAAGTGGAAAAGAAAAGGGGTTATGATTTTGTTTCAAAACCACACTTTTTTTTTATATAGACCTTAAGCTTCTTAAAAATACTATCTTCAAAGACGTTAATAATTCTTTGTAATGAAGATTTACATATTTTATAATTCTAAAATATACTAAAAATTTTGTCATTATATTTTTGAGTATATTCTAAATCAGTTCTGATGTAGATATTACAAATCTTAAGATTCTCAAGAGCTAATAAAACTCTGACAATAAATAACTGATATTTTTTTTCCCATACACTTTTTCAACCCATTATGTATATCGGCTATTTTAGCCAGGAGTTGTAAAACATTTGGAAAATTAATCGCAAACATTGTAAGTAAAAACAATTCTGTTACAAGCTTGGAAAAAATAGACAAAATCTTTATTATTTTCCGAATATGTATTACATAACGTTATTGAGTCACCTTACATAGTGACTTACCCTCTTGAGGTCGGGGCATGCGGCTACGGCCTGCAGGGCGTCCAAGGCGGCTTCCTGAACTGTCAATTTAGCATCGTGCATCGCTATGCCAACTAACCTAGAGACAAAATATATAAAAAAAAAAATAAAACCACTGACAAAACTTAAAACTTATAGTAAAAAAAAACATGTGCATTCCAAATATTAAGACGCTATCATTAATTCTAGAAAATTCACGAATTAAAATGATGTGAACATCAATCACATGACATTATTCTACTCAACAAACGAGAAAACATCCCAATTAAGGAACATTGCCCAACATGACAATAGTCATTAAACTTGCACATGCATTATTAAGAACTAATTTGCGAAAGGCAGACGACTATTAATTAACCCTCTGAAGAGAAGCCTATTAAAATATTAACAGCACAATCGTTGTTTGTTTGTTTTTTTAATGTTTATCTATGAATAGATAATGACATCATTATTTTCTAATATGAAACTTTCATATGTTTATAGTGGCAATTCCGTTTTCTCCTGTTGTGGGAAAAAAAAAGCAATCGATAGTATTCTCCCAATTGGAATTTGAAAGAACAACAACTTAAGAACCAATGAGCCTTATCGTAAGAAAAATCAATATTTTCTCTGAAAATTACATCAAATAAAAAAAAATTACAACAACATTGTCCGGGTGACACTTTATGCCAGGTGCATTTTGTTTGGACCTATTAACGAAATACTGTGGATCATTCCTAATAGTGATGGGCGATGCTTTGCTATCGCGTATTGAGTATCGAATATTTTATAATACTCGATACTATCGGAAATTTACTATTTGATACCAGAAACCACAGAGCAAAGACAGCATAAACCGAGGATCCCTAGCAACGCTCATTTTACTGATTTACCAGACCTTAGCAAATCAGTGCTTAAAGCTTAGTCTACGCGAATTTTATTTTTTGCAACCAACAGGAAAAGCAATATACTGACAAACAACCAATAAAATAATGAAATGAAACGCTTGCATGCTCAAGCACCCAGGAAGAAGTAGAGAGTATGAAACTGGAAGGTGAAAACACTGAATTACCTGCATCTAGTTTTTAGAGTTCACATATTGCTTAATTTCCGAGCAGCAAATCATTTGTGAAGAATAACATTCATGACATTCATTAGTAGCGCAATATTTCAGCTCATTATCAGCAAATCTTGATCGTCTTGCTGATCCACTTCAGTAATGCAAAGATAACAAAGCCAGCTTCCCTAAATTGTATCGTCTACAAAAAGTTTACAATGGGTTCTTGCCACGTCTTCCCCCATCTGAGCATTTGTTCTCCAAAGCTGGTGGAATAATGATCAAAAAGGCTAGATCAGTTAACTTTTTTTTATCACAATTTCCACAGGCTGGTTTCATGAATCTGTGAGATTCATTAAAACAGGGTAATGATAATTTCTAGAAAATTTAAGATTAAGTTTTCTTATGTCCCCTCATGAAACAGAACCGTTGAAAAATTACTTGAAATAAGTTTGTAAGCTGAAAATGAAACAAATATGTTAAAAATTGAGTACAGCTTTTTAATTGTAATCATTTGTAAACTGGCTTTTCATCTTAATTTTTTGTGGTTATAGCTTTGGCATTCATGGATTTGCATAAATTAAAAAAAAAAAAAAAGACTATTTTTTTTCTGTGTAGTATGTCATTAACATTGTTTTTTTTACTAGTAAATTTTAGTATCGAATATCATGGTATCGAGTATATCGAATATTAGTATCGAATAAACGTTTAATACTTCGAGACTAGTATCGCCCATCGCTAATTCCTAACACGAAGACCCCTCTCCTATTACTAAATGCCTACTAAACGTTGATTCGTACCTTTCTGGAATTCTATGTTTCTGCAGCACAGGAACTAGAGCCATTGCTTCATTGGTGGCAGCACTGCAAAACACACCTGAAATAAATAGAACATATACAACAATTAACGCCAAATTGGACAATTTAAGCCAAAACATGCACCCTAAAGTTAGGGATGGGCAGTATTTAAATACAAGTACGAGGGTTATTGCAAAATAAAATCCGCTTTGTAATAAAAACAAAACTTATATTTTTTCAAAATTTATTCTTTACCAAATACATGTACTATAAACGATGGCTTAATTGAAAACTAATGCCTCCATGGCTGATAGCTAGATTTGTCCTCTATGTAATGCACGATTCACTTTTCGACATAGTGACAAACGGATCTTACTTCAAAAATAACCCTTGTATTTAAATACAGAAATGTATTTAAAATATATTTCTTTGGTATTTAAGTATTTAAATGTAAAAATTCTACTTTAAAACTATAAAAATTTTACTTTAAATTAATAGAGAACAAGAAAGCTCTTATCACAAGTTAGTAATTTGTTGTGACAAATTCGGATTCTCGTGAAAACAACTGAAAGCAATTACCAAGTGATGAGCACGACTCAAAACAACTTTTCAGCTCAGTGAATACGATTCATTCTTTTCTTTTTCTAATAATGGCTGACTCAATGTGAATGTTGAAAATGAATAAACTATTTTTTCTTATTTAGAAGATTCAAACCATTCATTCAATGTTCTTAAAAATATTCATGCATTGAAAAAGTTTTCAGAAAATATAATGCATCCCTACCATCATTTACACCCGTTAAAAGGCTATTTAGTGTTGGAGGCTTAATCGAAACCCCTACAAGAAATAGGCTGAAAGACGGAACTTTTGAATCTCACTTGTCATTAAAATGTAACAAAATTTTATAATAAATAATGTGTATTGATAGTCAGTGCAAAACTTGTAAAAATTTATTAATTAAAATATTGCAAAAAATGGAAGTTGTATGGAAGTTTTTGCTTGCGCTTTGCTTTGACGATACTTGTTCAAGTATTTAATATTTAAATACTCAAAAAATGTATTTGTATTTAAGTACATTGGTTGTGGGTATTTAAAAATGTATTAATTACAATTTTTTGAAGTATTTGTATATATATTTCAAATATGTTAGAAATGTATTTGATTCCAACAACACAAAGTTATACGTTAAATTTCCATCTCTAAACAAAGTCCTTTAAAATGTTTGTTACAATTCGAAATGGGAATGGGGGCGGAGCAAACTTAAATAGACTTTTTAAATACAATTAAGAATAAAGAAAATAACTCAACGATATAGGACTGCATTTTATTAAATAAAGTACGAACTAACAATTTTTCTTTTTCACAAGGGCTATTTTTGTCCAGCATCTTAAGTACTATTTGGTAGCTTATCATTTATTATACGTTAAATACCTTTGAGCGATCTTTGTTCAGTAGACTTCGTATACTGACTCGTTTTGAAAATAAAGATACGAGGATAATTCAATAAGTAAGTTACAAATCGAAGTTGCGACATTCATTTTTTTAATTAAGTGCGGGAACCTGTCGCCGCTAGATAGCATCACTATCTAGTTTTATTGTGACGCACAATGACCGTTCTGCGCATGACTGTACAAGATGGCGGCGCCCCAGAGTACATGTATTTTTTGTGGGCAAAACTTATGGAAGCAAAGGATATCCACAAGGAAATGCTGACCGTGGATGGTGAACATTGCCTGTCACGTCAGGCAATCCATAATTGGTTGCAGAAGTTCTCGGAAGGGCGGACAAGTATCGAAAACGAACATCGAGCCGGTCGGCCGGTGGAGATCGCCAAGCCAGAAACATTGCAGCGCGTCGAGGCATCATCCGAGAAGATGGGAGGATAACCGTCGACGCTGTAGCAACCGCTAATGGCCAGGCTTACAACATGATGCATGAGCAGCTAGGCTTCAATAAAGTGTGCTCCCGCTGGGTGCCACGCAAGCTTACACCACAATACAAAAGCCAGAGAATGGGCTTGTCACTGCAGCATCTCTAGCGCCACCAGGTTGAAGGGGACGACGTGCTTTCTCGGATTGTCACTGGTGATGAGTCTTGGGTGCACCATGAGCCTGAGACGAAGCGTGCCTCCATGCAGTGGAAACATCCTTCGTCCCCAGCGCACAAGAAATTTAAGGTGACAACATCGGCCGGGAAAGTCATGTTGACGGTGTTCTGGGATTGCCAAGGCGTACTGCTCACCGAATTCTAGCAACGTGGCCACACAGTTACGTCTGCCTCGTACTGCACGATTCTGACGAAACTTCGTGCCGCCATTCGCCAGAAGCGACCAGGCCTCCTCAATAAAGGGGTGTTGCTGCTGCATGACAATGCCCATCCTCATAGTAACAATCAGACCACAGCGACGCTGAGGTCATTCAAGTAGGAGGTCCTCCAACATCCACCTTACAGCCCGGACCTCGCCCCGAGCGATTTCCACTTGTTTGGCCCTTTGAAACATCATCTTTCGGGAGAATGCTTTCCTGACGATGAAGCGGTTGAAAGAGCAGTGCGCGCGTGGTTCCAACAGCAACCAAAAGAATTTTATGCCACAGGTTTCCAGGGACTTGTGAAACTGTGGGACAAGTGCTTAAATTTGTATGGAGATTATGTTGAAAAATAAATGTTGTTTGTATGTCATTATCTCCATTCATTTCCTTTCTATAACGATTCGTAACTTACTTATTGAATCGCCCTCGTATTACGTATTCTAATAAGCACTAGGCAGGGGCAGACAATGGACATTATAATCTGTAAAAAAAAAAATAAGGAAGAACTGTGTAATGGAACAAACTAATTCACAAAGACAGAAAAAAGAGAAATACTTTAGAAGGCATTGTCTTCGAAATACGTATCTATATAATATTTTTATTTTCTGTCTTTGTGGATAGAGATTATTACTTTAAAATTATATTCTGCGTTGGGTCGCGTAAAAAAAAAAAAAAGCCTAAAATTAGTCCTTGGTGAATGATTGTGAAAAAGTACCAGAGCAATGTGAAAATGCTGTAAAAAAAGTTAACTGATTTGGACAAATCTTTTCAACTGTGCTTTGTCATAGCTTTTTCTCACAGAACGTCTGGACTAAATACATCAAAATCTGTTCGTTTTACTGTTGATTTATATGCATTTAACTTCCACTGTAAGTTCATTAAATATTTCGAGGGTAAAAATTGATTCGCTGGTGGGTTTAGCTCCTCTTTTTTCCCATAATTTTTATGCGTTTATTCCTTACATCACAAAGATTGGATGGCGCTTAAAGCTCTAGATTAGGAGCTGTAATGGCGCTAATAATGAAATACCATCTATCGACGATAAATAAAAATTAAATGACAGTATTAGAACTACGTTTATCTGGCCGGCCGTCCGCCGTTTGCACGATAACTTGAAAGCGGATTAACTTTTTAAAATTATGTTTTCAGAAATATGACCATCAAAGTCTTATCTCGGCCGTATCAACTTTTCAGAATTTTTCGTAGACCCCTTCAAGTCGAATTCACGTGCTAAAACAGTGAGTGTAAAGAATGTCATATAACAATCGATTTATCAAGAAGGAATACATTGTTACTTTCTGTTCATCTTTTAAGCATTACGACATCGGCGCGCGCACGTGAAATCGCTTTGTCGACGCACGATTGCTCAACTGCTTATAATCTATATTCAGTTGCGAAAGAATAGAGATAATTATTGGTTTTATAATGGCTTAACTGTGTACCCCTTCATAATTTCTACATTTTTTGAGATAGAAGGTTGAAATTCGGAATGTAGCTTCCTAGGGGCATGTCCATCTGCGCTATTTAGTTTGGTATTGATTGTTACGCTGGGGTCGGAATTACGGGGGTGAGATTGAGATAGGACAACATATCTATGTGCTATTTAGGTACGTAAAGGCGTGAAATTCGGTATCCAGATTCATCTAGGCAAGTTCTACAATACTATGAAGTTTAGGCCCAGGTGTCCCATTGGGGTCGGATTTGCGGGGGTGGTAGTCACGTGGTCTTTAGAACTATGCCAACATATGGCTTGTGATATATCATACGTTCGGAAATGATAAGAAAGGAAAGAAAATACGAGCTTTTTTACACATTACGTTCGAGAAAATTAATTTTTGATTAAAAAATATGGGCAGAGGTAAAAACTGCAGATAAAGGGGTAAAAATAGATGACTTCAGGAGCTGCTACTTGCCTTACCCTACTCAGGGGGAGGGCAGGGGGGGATTAATTTTTTTAATAAATGTATAAATATATTTCTCCTTCAGTGCTAAAGCTCCTCCTTGGAATGTTTACAAGATTTTATTTCTTTATTATTATCATCTCTCGACTCTGACTGGTTGATTACAGAGAATAGTATAGTGATATATGTGGCACTTACGTTAGCATCTGATTGGTTGATTACAAACAAGTGTAGGGATATATTGGTAGTTCGGTTAGGGCCTGATTGGTTGCGTAAGTAGTCGTCATAAACAGGTATATTTGTATAGGTTTAGATACATTGGGGATCGAAAATGCAGAAAAGTTGACGAGCACACATAAGAAATTCCAAACTTTTCTGATGGTTTAGAAACAAGGAATTCACGATCTGCAAGCTGGGTACCCGCCTTAACATTGGGCCTCTATCTTGACTACCTTGTAGCATTATCTCCAGTTACCATTTAATAGTTTCTCATATTTCTAAGGTACACTGCAATATTTCGTTTAGAAAACAAAATATCGAAACCAAATGCAGCTGTAAATAATTTTTAAAGTGGTTGAGGCCCTTTTCTGTAGATCTCACATATTGCTATAAAAAGCACTATTTAAACGATCTTTTATAATAACGCTTCCTTAACTCGTCATTCGACCACGTGATCAATGAAACAACCATTCGTCATATTCTTTCGTGGAATACCTTACCTTTAAAAACATTTATATACCGGGTGTCTCGTAACTTTAAGGGGATTGAGGAACATCAAAAGAATTGAGAATGGCTCCAAGTCACATCACCAGGAAATAAAGCTAATCTCATCACTTGTCTACGACAAGTGTGGGATTCTTTCAACAGGTTGGACTGTGCGAAGCTTGTTGGCAATATGAGAATCAGATCAAAGCACGAGGGGATGCTACCAAATATTGAACGTTTCAAGAATGCCAGTTGGCGGTAATGAATGTTTCTTCGTTGGTTTGTTCACGTATTCAAATATTTTGAATCAATAAATTAAGTATTCTAATTTTCTGAATCGTTAGTTTATTATTATTTTTTTTACCTTATTTAAATGAATTAGTTTTGAATATTACTTTTGTTACGATAGCAGCAAGACACCTCCTTCACTGTACAATTTTGATTTTAATGAAACGAGTTATCATTGGGCCAGCTTGTGCATCAGAATGTCGTCTTCTTTAAGTATTCTAATATTTTGAATAGGAGGTGTAGGAACTGCGTCGCCCTGAAAAGAACGGTTGTTGCGCCATTCTACAATATCTATTTTCACACACTGGACAGCAAGCAATAGCTCACCAATTAAGTTCATTTAATACATCTACTTCGGAATTTATTGCGATTCCATCGGTAATATCGGAGGAGTTCCACGCAACCAGCTGAGTGGTCGCCATATTTCCATGGGGGTATCCGGCATATCAAGAGGCAGATGCACTGATTTACAATTGCTAAAGAACATGTGCGCTGGAAAATAATGCAGGAGGCGTCAAAACATTGGTTGCTACTCTGTTGTTCGATTTGCATAATTTGAATAAAAGTCACGTGTCCAATGAGCTGAGGTTCACTGAAAATCAGTAGTCGTGGAGTGTTAGGGCGAATACACGTGCAGGTGTTTTGCGAACATTACTGTAAATTTTCAGTCCCTCTATCACACATCGTCTGCAGAATGCCGTAGAGACATCATTTAAGGGATTACGATCGTGGACGAGCTGTTGGACGGCTTGAGGCAGGGCAAAGCGTGAGTGAAGTTGCGCGAACAATGGGCGTTGCGAAAAGTGTTGTTTCTCGTTCGAAAACTGCTGCTGCCACCAGGGGATCCGCTTTACGTGAGCATGGGGGTGGTCGTCGAAGGAGCATAACCGCTCGGGAGGACCGTAGCATAGCCCTTTCAGCAAAAAGAGGAAGAAATCAGACACCCGCACAAATAGCCGCAGATCTTGCCGCTGCTACAGGCACTCATGTTTCTGCCAGAACCATTTCCCGTCGGTTGAATGATGTTGGGTTGTATGCACGGAAGCCTGTCAAGTGCATTCCACTATCTCCGTTCCATCGACGGAAGAGATTTAGAGTGGTGTAACGAACATCGAGTGGTCCATGATGGTGTTCTCCGACGAGTCTCGGTTCACTATGCAGAGTGATTCTAGGCATCAACAGATCTGAGGTGAAAAGGGACCTCGTATCACCAAAAACATGTTTGGGAAGTGCAATGTTTTGGTAAAGGACTCGTCGGAGAGAAATCATGCTTGATGCCAGAACACTCCTTCACATCTTTGCAGGAGGGTCTGTTACAGCAGCACGGTATTGCAGGGAGATTCTTCTGGATCACCTTCGTCCAGACAATGTCCGTCCACAAGGCGAACATGGTATCGGATGTTCTTAAGAGTGAGGATATCAAGCGTTTGCACCGGCCCGCATACTTCCCGGGCCTCAATCCCATAGAACATGCCTGGGACGCTCTTGGTAGACTGTGGCACAAAGGAATCCCCCTCCCAGAAGGCTGCAGGAACTGACAACCGCGTTCCTATTTTGGATCTATCTTACCGGAAAAATGGGATAAGATTCCGACTGCTCTTCTCAATAGTCTGGGGCCCTATTCTCGAATTTTTCGTGTTGCAATCAATCGCACATACACTATCTCGCTCGTGAGATATCAACTCACACAATTGCTATTCTGCAGTTCAAACTGCAAAACGAACACGATTGGCGAGAGACAAAGTACGTTACACTCACACGAGTTTCGACATTTCTAAGCATCTGGAATCGAGACTATTCATCAAGAACCAATCAAATAAGCGGAAACTGTTCCCAAACGATCACTGAGAGACAAAAGACAAGAATCAGATGAGCAAAAAGAAATTTTATTTTATCGAAAATAATACAGGAATGTATGAAGGAAAATTTGAAAACGAGTTTACAAAGAACATGCTAAAAGACGTGTGGGATGACTTAGGAAGGAAATTAAATTCTTACGTCGGAGCAAAGAAATCAGATATGGAATGGAAAAAGGGTTAATTTGCACTATCCGCACAATCACGCGAACAAGGTAAGAGAAATGATGTTTTGAAGACCCCCCTCTCTCTAACCAGATGATATACGAGGTGCATTCAAGTTCTAAGGCCTCCGATTTTTTTTCTAATTAACTACTCACCCGAAATCGATGAAACTGGCGTTACTTCTCGACGTAATCGCCCTGCAGACGTACACATTTTTCACAACGCTGACGCCATGATTCCATGGCAGCGGCGAAGGCTTCTTTAGGAGTCTGTTTTGACCACTGGAAAATCGCTGAGGCAATAGCAGCACGGCTGGTGAATGTGCGGCCACGGAGAGTGTCTTTCATTGTTGGAAAAAGCCAAAAGTCACTAGGAGCCAGATCAGGTGAGTAGGGAGCATGAGGAATCACTTGAAAGTTGTTATCACGAAGAAACTGTTGCGTAACATTAGCTCGATGTGCGGGTGCGTTGTCTTGGTGAAACAGCACACGCGCAGCCCTTCCCGGACGTTTTTGTTGCAGTGCAGGAAGGAATTTGTTCTTCAAAACATTTTCGTAGGATGCACCTGTTACCGTGGTGCCCTTTGGAACGCAATGGGTAAGGATTACGCCCTCGCTGTCCCAGAACATGGACACCATCATTTTTTCAGCACTGGCAGTTACCCGAAATTTTTTTGGTGGCGGTGAATCTGTGTGCTTCCATTGAGCTGACTGGCGCTTTGTTTCTGGATTGAAAAATGGTATCCACGTCTCATCCATTGTCACAACCGACGAAAAGAAAGTCCCATTCATGCTGTCGTTGCTCATCAACATTGCTTGGCAACATGCCACACGGGCAGCCTTGTGGTCGTCCGTCAGCATTCGTGGCACCCACCTGGATGACACTTTTCGCATTTTCAGGTCGTCATGCAGGATTGTGTGCACAGAACCCACACAAATGCCAACTGTGGAGGCGATCTGTTCAACAGTCATTCGGCGATCCCCCAAAACAATTCTCTCCACTTTCTCGATCATGTCGTCAGACCGGCTTGTGCGAGCCCGAGGTTGTTTCGGTTTGTTGTCACACGATGTTCTGCCTTCATTAAACTGTCGCACCCAAGAACGCACTTTCGACACATCCATAACTCCATCACCACATGTCTCCTTCAACTGTCGATGAATTTCAATTGGTTTCACACCACGCAAATTCAGAAAACGAATGATTGCACGCTGTTCAAGTAAGGAAAACGTCGCCATTTTAAGTATCTAAAACAGTTCTCATTCTCGCCGCTGGCGGTGAAATTCCATCTGCCATACGGTGCTGCCATCTCTGGGATGTATTGACAATGAACGCGGCCTCATTTTAAAACAATGCGCATGTTTCTATCTCTTTCCAATCCGGAGAAAAAAAATCGGAGGCCTTAGAACTTGAATGCACCTCGTAAAACCCCATTTTCTATTTAGTCACGAGTAAAAGGCTGAATTAATAAAAATGTCATTTATCTTGGTCGCGTGATTAGTCATCGCGCGATTGTGCAGATAGTGCAAATTATCCCTCTGTTTTGTAGGCGTATGCTGATCTTCGAGTTTGATCCCCTAAAATCAGTCAAAAGTTGTCTATCAAAATTCTTGCCAAACACTTTGATAGTCGAAATAAGTGACGAAAATGTTCCTCATGAAGTCGAAAGCATCCATTCGCGTTCGTAAAACTCGTTGCCTCCTCAAACAACGCCTGTCCGTTGTTTTCAATGCTCCGATTAAATGCAAAGTAGTGAATATATTTTTTTTTTGTGCGTAGCTATCTCACAAGCTCTACTCACGTGATTTGACAACTCACATGAGGAAAACGAAAAGCACGGGAGTTGATTTTCGAGAATACCAATTTTGTCTGATCGTTCGTGTTTGTATGACGTGACACTCCCAACTCATGTGAGTTGTCAACACGAAAAATTCGAGAATAGGAACCCTGGTGGGAAGCATGCCAAACAGATGCAAAACATACATTGCGGTTCGAGGAGGCAATACTCACTACTAAGGGTCTCACATTTCAAACCAGCGACAAACAACCTACATTTTTCTTTAGTCACTCACTGATGCTTCATGATACTTCTTATGCTTTTGCTATTATGTTCGTTTCCTTAGTTCAAATTCCATTCCATTTTGTGTTCATAAAGTCACTGTAATACGTCTACTAAAGTTTTGGTAACGTTTATTTCTTGGGACAGTATTTATTGACAAAAATGATGCTGTTCCTTAGCAATTGTCAAGCAGGGTACATTCACATGCCAAAAGTCATGGGATAGAGTGCACTATTTCAAGCGGCAGTAGCATCATGTGCAAGCAGTATAAATATGCAAATTCGTGTCAGTAGGTTTAGTTACACTGTCATAAGTAAGGGGTGAGGTGTCCAGTGTGATAATGGCTACACGACGAGAGCTATCAGAGTTCGAACGTGGCCTGGTATGTATAGCACAACGTATGGGTCATTCAATATCGGAAGTGGCTCAGGAATTCAACATCCCACAGTTTCAAGAGTCTACCGAGAGTACCAACTTGACGGCATTACCTCCCACCACGGACAACGCAGTGGTCAACCACACCTTCTCAATGAACGGGACCAACGGCGTCTGAGTAGGATGGTCACCGCTAACAGGCAACTGATACTACGTCAGATGACATCAGATTTTAACCTGGGTGATACTAGAGCTGTATCGATGCGAACTGTGCAACAAAATCTGGTGTCCATGGGATATGGAAGCAGAAGACCCACGAGGGTGCCCTTGCTAACAACAAGGCATCGTCAGCAACGTCTCTCAAGGGCCCATGAACACATCGACTGGACACTTGTCAACTGGAAACGTGTGACCCGGTCTGACAAGTCTCGATTCCAGCTGATACGAGCTGATGGTAGGGCTCAAGTGTGACGCAGACCCCATGAAGCCATGAACCCAAGTTCTCAAGCTGGCACTGTGCAAGCTGGTGGTGGCTCCGTAATGGTGTGGGGCAGCGATGCCAGACCTGGGTTTTTCCACCCAGATCTAGGTTTTTTTTCTATCCCAGCGACATCTGCTGAGAAAATAAAAACCCAGATGGAAAAAAAATAAACCCAGAAAAAAACAAAGTTCGGAAAGTCACTTTAGAAAACCATTCATATGTATATAAATGTAAAAATAAAGATTTATATATAAATGCATATAAAAATATATCTATATATAAACATCCCCTATTTAAATGTAAAAAGATGAAATATGTTAAATGTAAACATCTAAATGTTGGTTATGGTAAATCAAATAATTATACAATTAAATTTTTGAACGAATAAACTAAAATATATCAAACCAGAAAATAATGAAACGCTTTTAAAAATATATATACATGAACAAAAAATTAATAATATAAAAATTAATTTTATGCATGAAGCAAAAACCACACTGCCTTTTTAAAATGGGCTGTGCTATCTGCTGACTTCGAGATCATTCTCTTGAAGTTTTCACATTTGTATTACATTTGTATAAGAAACAAGTTTCTTTATTCTTTTTTAAAACTGTTTTATTTCGGTTTGAGGTTCTCCCTCTCCCCTTCCTCTAATACAATATTGAGTTTTGTCTGAAGAGGTCGCTGAGATAGCTGGTGATGGAAACAAACCAAGATTTGGGTGGAAAAACTTATTTCTAGCAATACTTCCGCTGGCAACGCTGGTGTGGGTTGCTTTTTCGTGGCATGGCTTGGGCCCTTTGGTTAAGCTAGACTGTTCACTGACTGGCCAGCGCTATGTCCAGCTATTTGCTGACCATCTGCAGCCCTTCATGGACTTCACAACGATGGAATTTTCCAGGACGACAATGCACCATGCCATCCGGCCATGATTGTTCGCGACTGGTTTGAGGAGCATTCGGGGCAATTCCAACGCATGATATGGCCACCCCGATCACCAGATATGAATCCAATAGAATACATTTGGGATGTGCTCGAGAGGGCCATTCGTTCACGGGCTCCTGCACCTCAAACAACCGTGCAATTGTGGGAAGCTCTCCAGTCGGAATGGTTGGCAGTGTCTTCAGATGTCTTCCACCGACTTATGGAAACAATGCCACATCGCCGGGTTAGAGGAAGTGTGGCATTCGTTATTATGTGCTATCCCATGGTTTTTGGCATGTGAGTGTATAAGGGCACACTGAATTGAATACTGATTTTGCCTTTTCCACACAGTATTAAAGAACTAGTTCCCGTTATTATTGCTAACTTGAAATATTCATCTGTAGGCTCCATTTTTCCCCAGTGTGTTTATCTACGTCACAAACTGCGTAATCTACCAACACCACCTAAAGAGAAAGGCTGAGCGCGGATACGTCATATATTGTTAAAACGTCATAGGTAGACATCTTTAATCGCATTTCTACCAATAATAAGCCCTAAATTATGACCAGGTATGATATTGTAACAATGTTTGAAAATTTCGCGCTCAAGCTTTGAGTAGAGGTGGTGTTGATTCTGCCCGCCCTACGCCATGCTTCTTACAACGTGAAGATAAGCGTTATTTACTCAACAATTATTGATATTAAAACTATACTTATTTCATCTACGGATGATTAGTATCCTTTACGGATGTACTATTCCGTAACTAATTCCTCACTTCGTAAAGTGCATCGTCACCCTTCTCCTAAAATTAGTTCGAGTTTTGTACTTCGCCCGTCAACGTGGAAGGTATTTGTGTTGGTTCTCAATTGTGAACATTAACTCTATTTATTAAAGTCAATAAAATATTTTGATTTTCCTCATTATCTCACTTTCTATCGTTTACCTAGCTTCCCACTGCCTACACATGTGACACAGAACGCAATGGGGACTTTGGCGTTTGGATTCATGTTTATAATGGTGGCACCATTTTCCGTCTGCTGTGACAGTTCTTGACAAGAGACCCTTATCATCCTAAGCATCTATCAAAGTTTATCGGAACACCTGTTTTAGGCGCCATTTACTTTTTTTTTTTTTTTTTGCTTTCGGATACTTATTTTTGGAAATTGAACCACGAAAAAAACCCCCAATAAAAATCATTTTCATTGCTAGATTTCGAGAATTCTGCCATGGGCTAAGACAAGCTTATGATTGTTTAAGAAATATACTACGATAATATCGCGAGAATATGCGCAAATCACCCAGAAGTGGACGTATCCAAGGCAACAATCAAGATATTCTAAACGAAGAAACAAGCTTGGGTTCACTAAACAGAATAGCTTCCCAAGATCCTTAATACTCTTGGAAAAAACACACTGCGGCTTTATTTTAGAAACAAAAAGCCCGAAATCTGAAAGAAAGAAAAAAACACCCAAATATGAGCGATTTCTAATGAAATTTACATTTTAACAGCGTTTTTAATGTCTACTTAAGACCAGAAGAAAATTAACTTCAGAACACAATCCGTTTATGAATATAGGTTTATCAATATTCCAACACCAACTTGACGAATAAGACCAATATATTTCAACTCCTGTTAATGAAAATTTTATTGCTTCATCCTTTAGAAAAGGATTATCCACACAACTGCTTCCCTTTACTTCCGCCACACTTACTCGCTCCATCGCAATAAATGCTCAACAGTTTGAGGCTCATTTGATGCCAATAACAATGATGGACTCCTTCTTGGAACGAACCATTAAGGCTGCGCTAAGTGGTTTCCCGTGCTACTCCGCTCAATGGGCATAAACCTCTCCCTCTCCTCCATCTTCAAACACCTTTTCACTTCCTCTCCATGCTTTCCCCTCTAACCTAAACTTCCCATTCCCATGAAACGCAGAGAATTCGCACGCCGACACACAACAGGCGCTCACACCCTTTCCATCGTTATACACTCCCTTCGACATCTGCTCGCTAACGACCGCGGTTAGAAAGAGGTTAACAAGACCGTATATAGGCCTCCAATGTGATTGACAGATCTGTGTCAGAGGCATCGTCCCATTACCCCTTTCATCATAAATCTTTGCCCACCTATAAATACCCCATCCTCTGGCACATTGGCTCCCATTGGCAAACAAACAATACACGAGATAGATTTCCAGAAACATCATCGGTTCGCCCCCTCACTTTAGCCTACTCTTAATAAAATGTGCGATGTTTAAATAGGCAAATGAAATTAACAGAGCAATAAAGGATTAATCCTTACTCTGATAGTTAACAAGTCTCTTGAAAGACCAGTGATGTTGGGTCGGGCACCGTCAAAATAACTATGCAAACGAGGCCGTGTCTTAACATTAACACCCTTGCACTTATACCCATAAAATAGGAATATGAACAAATTCCTGTTTAATTTCTCTTGGTGGCATTCTGAAAATAATCTCTCATTTTTTTCCCTTTAGGTTCTTTTTCAAATCTTTCTCTCATTTTCTTCTTAATTTTCATAATCATTTATTTCTGCCATTGCCTGGTTTACTCTGCAGTAGAAATGAGCGTTACCTTTCAGCTTGGTTTTAGCTACGTTTAATCGTGCTTCTAGTTATTAACTTAAAAAAAAATCCACTAATAGATCATGACCCACAAATGATTTCTTAATCATGTATATGTTAGCACTGCCCATAGAAATATGTCCATTCCTGAAGCAGTTTGTTCTTGTAGATAATAAAATCACTCGGCCTCTAGGTGATTCAGAAGAAACATTAACAAGCAAAAACATGCTTCACATTTTGGAAATGTATTTCGATTCTTGGTTAGAATTTTTGTCAACCATATAGAGAATAAGAGAAGTTATCGACAAACGTTCTTCATAAAAAGAACTGAGACAAACTGACGAAAAGTAATGAAAACAGAAAAATCAATTAAGCGCTCTTGTGTGGTCCTCGGATTCTAGGTCTGTTATAACAAGATTAAGGATAACGTATAATAAGATCATTAAAACGGCTTTTGCATCAAGTATGCCTAAAATACAATTTACCGTCATTACTTTCACTTTTGACAATTGCTTATTTGAAAGAGCTCATATATCGAATTAGCTTATTGCATCGTCGGAAAGTTAAGTCCATCACAAAATATAGAGTGAACTTTACAAGGGAACCATCCGAACCTGTCTCACATTTTCATACCAAATTGAAATAAGTTACTCATCTAAAGCTGCTTGCATTAATAAGAAATCGCATTTGTTACTAACAATGGAGTCTTTGTATGGCTATATCAACATCTCTTAAAAAGAAAGCCTGTGTACTGAAAATTCATACATTGTTACATCATCATAAAAAGGCATTACTAATCGT
>JAHWFO010081061.1:252342-280498 GCA_023313115.1 Rhysida immarginata | reverse complement strand
ATAGTCCATCTAGCCGTGACCCGAGGCCAACGAGAAATACATTGTTACATCATCATATATAGTGCACTGTTATTCGTATTTCTACCAATAATAATAAGCCCTGAATTTGCACTAGCTATGATGATAACAATGTATTACGTTTCAATGCGGAGCCCTTCTCTCTCGGTGGTCTTGATTCAGCCCATGACCTCCATTATTACTTCAGACCCAACCTTAAAAGCTGATATCTATTGTTTAAGCCGTATACAAAATTTAGTATTTGGTTTTCCCACACGAGCGCTTAAGCGCACCGTTTTCAGTTTAAATTAGTGAATGAAACTAACACGAATTATTTTATCTTAAATTTAATCCTTGATTCATTCAAAAAAGATATCATGAAAATTTGGCCAGCGTGGAGACTTATTAGCCAATTGCCCTTTAAATTAACAATAACTTGTGCGTGGTTTTCTCACTAGGTGCGTCTTTGACGACCGTCTTTTAACAATGAAGAGCATATACACAATTTTATACGCTAAGAATAGGTCTGGAATAATAGAGGAGGTCATGTTCAGCCTTACTTTGCGCGAAATGTGATAAGACATGTTAATCCTACCAAACTATGCGAAGAATCCGTAACGCTTACTGTTAAGAGTTTTCGTCCGTGACCACCGAGAGAGAAGGCCTCCGCAATGAAACTGAATTCATTGTTACATCATCATAGATAGTGCAAATTCAGGGCTTATTATTGGTAGAAATACGAATAACAATGCACTAACTATGTGATGCAACAATGTATTCAGTTTCATTGCATTGCGGAGGCCTTCTCTCTCGGTGGTCACGTTTCATCGCACCAACAATATGCGCAGACCAACAATATACAGCTCATATCCAGCAATGCAAGGCAAAGTTTGTGCAACAATAGGCCAGTCGTGTTTGTTTCAAAAACTATACAATGGAAGGTACGATTTTTAATATAAAGGGTTTTTTTCCCAAAATAAACTGACATTTTGATTTTGCCGTCGTTTTTTTCGTGGTACAATAAGAGTAGACATTTTTATATGCTGTCATTATTAAACATTGAGGTTAAATTATGCAAAACTACACAATCGAACAGCGCGTAGAAACTGTAAAAATTCACTTCAAAAATTTAAAGGTCGTGTTATTTGGCAGCAAGGTGAAGTGAACTGGCCGTCAAGATCATGTGACATGATATCGTTATACTTCTTTCTCTGGGGTTATCTTAAGGATAAAGTGTACATCAATAAACCGCAAACCATTGAGAACCTCAAAGATGAAATTCGACACAACATTGCTGAAATTTCCCAGCAATTATATCAACATGTTATAAAAAATTTCCTCAAAAGAGCGAATTTTTTGTACCAAGGCTGGGGCGGTCATTTCTCAGATGGTCAGATGTTTTGTATCATTCATAATCTCCACGTTTTTACTTTCTAATAAAGCAAAACTATTATAAATTTTCCAATGAACAATGTGTTTATTAAAAAATTAAAATGTCAGCTCATTTTGGGACACCCTTTATATGCCCGTCTTCGCCGAGCTTAAACATGTGCGTGACGAATTTGAAGATGTAAAACGGGCGTATCGCAAGACGTTTGGTATGAGCATTGTTCTTCGACTACACGGTAATATGCCACCCTTGCGTTCCGTATGGAAATATAAGTACATACTGCAGAGGATCATAAGATGGGTGATTTTCTAAAATCCGACGAATCCTAACATCTGGGTGCTAGCGCAAAATAATATCACGATGCCAGGTGAAACTACAGCAACGTCCGAAGTTGTTGGCAAATTGTAGGGTCGACGGTCATTAGGTTGATGGTTTAGGGTATTAAGCAATACAATAGCCAATTCCGAATAATCATGTTCATTACAAACTACAATAGTCAACGGGGATAACGCAGGACAATTCGTTTTAATACCAAGAATACCGTTACAGGCGACTGATCATTTTGTGGAGTTCGAATGTCGATAATTTCCTGTTCACCCAGCTTATAATGACAATTAACAAATCCTTAAAAACATTGGTATATATTTAGAGTAGATAGATGCTGATACCCCGCTTTAGTTTTGCCTTGAAAAGCTCGGCGAAGACGGGCATCTCAGCTAGCTGTTTAATTTTTGTTGTAACAATGTCCAACAATTGAAACGACCATCACATTTCGCGTAAACTAAGGCTGGATGGACTATAGGAAGTGTTGGCTTTGTGTGCTCAATTATTTTCGTTTTCGCGGTTATTTTGGAAAATGTTGCGAATTCTTATTAATGCAAGCATCAATAGTAACTTTAGGTGAGCAACATATTTCAACTAGCAGAGTACCCGGCGTTGCCCGGGATAATTACACTTGTAGGCAAGCAGAACAATCTCAAGAAGTTAAATTAAAACTCCAAATTGGTTAAATAATAACTCAATCAATACAACACAGAGCGAAGAGACTATCCAATCTTAGAAAAATCCGAAAAACAGAAATTCTAGGTGATATACCGGGACTTTATTTAAATTCTTCTTGACTTGCCTCAGATTAAAATGATATCCAACTTAACCACCGGGAAAAAATCACTGGATACTTTAGATCCAAGTTTTTCTTGCCCTTGACGTAGAAGTTCTTATACCCTCTTGCTCTATTCGAAACTCCGGTTGTTCAGATGTTTCCAATGTTGTTTTTTTTCTGTTTTAGCTGCAGAGTTTCTGTGACCAATACTCGTTCTTTCTCTTTCCTTTTTGTCAGTCGTCTGGAAGTTTGATAGGGAACTCAAGGGAGACACGTGTGACTCCTTTTCCTCCTTAATAGACGCTGCCTTATTTATGTCTTGTCACTGCATCATCATTTTATTCTCGTTATTAATAATTCTTGGAAACAAACTCTGAATTTACACTACGGCGGTTTCTGCGACGGCAAGGAGTTGCGGACAAAAGTACCCGAAATCGAGAGAAAAACAGGACAGAATCCAGTCTAAGTTGCATTCTATCCTGATGTCCGAACAATAATCGCACTCTTTTGACCACAATTCCTCGCGGTCAACGTCTTCCGTCGCGGAATCCAGCTTAATAATGAACTAGGTTTTGACTGCACAATTTCGGAACAAGGACTGGTAACAAGTTTTATTTATGGTGTATTGTTCCAGTGGAACGAAAAATAAATCCATACTAATATTATAAATGTGAAAGTGCGTTTGTTTGTTTGTCCTTCTTTCACGTCTATACGGAGTGACGGATTGATGTGGTTTTCTGCATGGAGATAGTCGAAGGGCTCACGAGTGATATAGGCTACCTTTTATCGCGAGAAAATATCTCTTTCCCCACGGAAAAACACCGCTTTTTTAAGTCCTTTTGAAATTCCCTGCCTTTGCTTTGTAATTGCAGGCGAGTGAAGACGCGGGTAACAACTAGTAATCTATATATTAATACGTGAACGTCGAAATCGGGGAACATTTTGGGGTATTTATTATAAAAGAAGGGGAATGAAACTTATTTCATTCGAAAAGTACTGTGCCATAGAAGCGCAGAAAAAATACCCAAGTCTCTGCGACTACAATTAGCCGAGATATTAAGTAAAAACCTACACCAATAGGATGCTAATAGATACCGATAGATGGCGTGAGATTCGTCGATTCAATTTCAGTGAAATATGTATTTCAATAATATTCATAGCTACAATTCATCGCAGACACAATTGGTCGAATTTCGAACACAGGCGATAGGGTAGCGACCCCATAAGTGGATCAGTTTCAACAAAAATAAACACTGAGAAAAAATAAACTGATAATTGTCTTGAAATCATGCTCACTATTTAACGGTGCATCAGATTCACGCCCAGAAAAAAAAAAGAAGTCTGATTAGGTAATGAAAAATAATTAAAAAAAATTGTTATGTGACCCCCATCCATGACCCATTTTGCGTGAATTAGCCTGCAAAGTGGATCACATTAAAACTACATTGATTTGACCACATATTCAAAGGGAAGTAAGTTGATTCTTTTAAAATACATTTTCGACATGTAAATGAACATTTACCGCTTAATCCAACGCAGTATTCGTGAAACAAACTGCGCACTTGGTGCACTGGATCCAGTTTATCATTTTGGTGGTGGAAATATCATAAAAATTTCCGCCACAAAATCCACAACTGTCCTGATCATTTGTAGAGTCGGGTGTAGTTGATTGTTGGTTGGATCGTTTGTTGGTTGGTTTGCTTCCTCTTTTTCCCTTTAGTTGGCGCCGATGTTCGAGGAACATTTCTTTTTTCAGGTTTTTTGATAAATGTCATGTGTTCAGAAAACGTCAAATTTGCTGCTAGTTGTTTTTTTTTCTAGGCCTACCTCTCTTTTTAACAACTCTTTTGAGTTTTCTGTGGTGATGGTAAGACATTTGTTGTGATAGTTTTCATATTTGAAGGCACTGTTTCAGTGATCTCAACATCTGGATCATCTTGCAAAAGCACACTTCATAACAATGAAAAACATTATCATTTAAAGAAAAAAAAACTCTAGATAGCATTCCATAAGAATTGAACGACCCACTCGGCAGGACGTTAGGTGATCCACGTTAAAGGAACAGGTGCCTCTCTACACATGTGAATATTAAAATTAAAAAAACAATGCAAATGGCTACCAAGTCACGCTTTCCGTCCATGTGCAGCCATGGCATTTGCACACATTCACGTATCAAAATATCTCATTGATATCATTATTCTTTACTGAAATGCTAACGAGTAAATTTATTGTCACCTTAGAAGACACGAAAATGGCTTACCATAAGGATAAAGGCGACGATGATCACAATTATTGTTTCTCACTTGAGCGGTCACGACAAAGCTTATGAAGCTCCCAACAAGCAAGCTGGAAGAAAGACCTATACTACCTTAGAGCGGCAGTTTATGAAAATGAGTCTATGGAGAGCTTTGGATCCCACAGCTTAGCGTGATCCACTTTATGGGTCGTTACCCTACTAGTAATAATTAAAATAACAAACATTATATTTAAAGCGCTTTTTCAATATTACACCATTGCCACATATGCATTGCATATATTTAAAAAAACGTTGAGGGTAAAAAAAAAAATAAATAAATAAAAAAAAAAAAAAAATCAAAACAAAGACAAAAACAAATGAATGGACTGGATTTCTCAATAGATAAAAGTTAATACTAAACAGAAAAAGCAAAAAAGAATATAATCAGTGAAATAGGAAACAAGTTGATATAGATAAAAAATAACACGCAGATTCAATTATGAACACAATATATTTGTTGTTTGTAGCAGATACTTATGATCGAAATTAAAAAGTCTCCAAAGGTGAAACCAGATTCCTGAAATTGAAACACTCATCATTGAGCTTTGGGAGTCTTATGTATCCTGACAAGAGTTTCTAAAAGGAGAACTAACGTTTTTAAGAAAATTCTTTAATTAATTCATTATTTCTATACAATTATAATTGAACATCATTAGAAAATGAATACATAGCGCGATGATAAAACTCAGTGTTGTTGAAAGGGACACGAGACAGTTCTTGCGCTTGAGAAATGTTTAAAAATTAAGTTATTAGGGGATTGTGGAGTGGCGACAATTTGCATACGACGCTACGTGTTGTGTCCTCCGACTTTTTGCTCGATCCTAAACAAAAAAGTCGAGTGAGGGAAGGGGTCAAGAGGAAGGTTTCGACCCACTTCTCACGGATGGATCTTCCGATGCTAAAATAAAACAAAGACGAAGGGGGGATTCCCGCCGACTGACCGCAAACAAGGTCACCTAATGATGAGTCCAGGGCACAAGGGGTCAAGGACGGTCAATGCTCCGCATGCAGTGTCCGACAAACACAAGAAAGAACGTTGTTTTCCTTTCCCTAAAATGGACGGAGATTCCCGTTGACATTTTTCTGCATTCCCTTTCTTCGTCCTACTTCTTCCTGTTCCCTCGACTCCCAACTTCGCCAAATTAACGTCTCTATTCCAGGAAAAGGCGAGGGACGTGAAGGGCGCACTAAGGAGAGAGACAAAACAGCGAAGGAGTTTTTTCCCTTTTTATTCGCTTCTGCCAAACGAGACACTTTCTCTCGATGTTAAAAAGGTACAATTTTTCGTGTGTTTGATGCAAATGCCATATTTGCCACGCTGATGTTGTTCTTATCAAAATGAAGTGCCCGAATGGAAGCATGAATGTTGATGTTGCTCAGGGAAAGTGTTGAAACAACAACTTAATGATAAGACAACGAAAGTGTTGATAAGAATTGGGAAATTCTGGGGAAAATTTTTAAAGAATATCAAGAAAGAAATAACTTAAATTGTCAATACTCACTATCTTCGCGAGCAAGAATTACAATACTCAAGTAGAAGTTTATTTCCATACTGTGTAAAAATTAAGTTTATTTGGAAAAGGGCGGGGGCGGGCCAAAGGAATCCAAGTCTACATTTCGAATAGTAAAGTATAGAAAACAAGGAATAAAACTGCTGAGAAAAAGGTAAAACGGATTAACCCAAAATAACCAAATCTGTCGTTGATTTTCACGAATCTTATTTTAACGAGTTTTGGAATGCTGTATTTCCATCAACTGTGTCCAACTGAACAGTATATTAGAAACCGAGCAAACTAATGAATAACAATCTAATTATCGCATAATAACATTTAACGTCTAAGATTCCTAATTTAAATTTAAATTTTTTTGGACATTCTTATGGTTTCTGTCCTGTTTTTCATCATTATCTCTTCGTGTGTCTAGACAAACGAAAAACTTCTATGCCCTCGATGGATAATAGATCAAATCGAATTTTTTCCTCCATAATTATTATACTCTAAATACTGAACTGTTAAAAAACAAAAAAATAATTTGAATTAAAAACAAAACAAAACAAAATGAAACTACCATAAGCTTTCAGGTATTGAAGAAGCAGAAAATATCCAGATTTCTGGAACTGCAGTCAATGGATGTTACTTGAAAGATTTATTAATAAAAGAACGTTGCTAATAATTTGTCCACAGGATTTAAATTGCAATATACACGAGGTGTGCCTGAAAAGTAAGCCACTACAACTTATTAAGTGATAAAGGTATTATTTTTCGACTTAATTGCCGCCATTCTCCAAATACTTCTTAAACCTAGGTACTAGCTTCTGTATCCCACAGTCACAGAATTCTGACGCCTGTTGCTGGAACCACATTTCAGCTTCGTGCTTGATCTCTTCCTCGTCGTGGAAGCGTTGTCCAGCAAGATGTTTCTTCAAGTAGAGAAACGAGTGGAAGTTGCTTGGCGCAATGTCAAGGCTGTATGGCAGATGGTCCAAAACTTGAATTTTTTGAGAAGCGCCTTGGTGACATTCGCTGTGTAAGGCCGACGATTTGTCATGAAGAAGGCGGACACCACTCGCCACATTCCCCTTCGTTTGTTTTGAACGGCTCGTCGAAGGCGTTGCAAGGTTTCGCAACATGCAGCAAACACTAATAATGGTGGCACAGCCATTATAAACACGTGTTACTCGAACACGTAGGAATGAGGAACAGCCGCGAGAGGGAAGTGGAAGGCTAAAGCCAGTATAGCCAACGCATTAAATTATTACCTGTCCGCCTACAGGGGTTGCAACCTTACTTTCCGGACACGCCTTGTAAATAAAACATTATTTGATGACCCTCCGTTTCCTTTGATTTTCTACTAGGTATGGTGTTTTGTAAATTTCATCATATTCTTCATTCTGTTGCTATGTTCATGATTTCTTTTATCAATCTCCCTTAATTAATATTTTCAGAAATAATTTCCGATAATTTATCTAAAAATACCTATTACACAATCTTTAATATCAAATATTTCCATCTTTACTTCCTTTTCTCATTTTTAAATAAGATCGTAACGATTACCGTATGGATGCTTCGTAAAATAAATTGAAATGATGGAATGGAACATTCGTCTTCGTACATGCCTTCCAATTTCTCATGAAAAGAAAAAATGCAAAAATTTTTTTTTTTCCGATGGGGACCCATAATAAGCCTTTATAACTCAAAAATGGTTCATTATCCTGTTGCTAGAGCCAAACAATTCATTTATAAAATTATCCGTCTCAATTAGAGGAGTCCGTACATGGTGCATTTATTAACTTCGGTTCGCTGGTACGAATGCTTCAGCCATTTCTTCATTTTTAGAAAAAAAATTTATCAAAAAAGACTTAATAAATTTTCATGAAAAAGACGTCAATGCATTGTAACCCTGTAAGAATGTATTACATTTTTAATGAAAAAATATATTAATTTTTTTTTTCTGTTGGAGGAAGAAGGGATTTAAGGAGTTGTGCATTAATAACTCCAAAATGGCTTATTAGAGCCAAACAAGTTATTGATAAAAAAATATTCGTCTTAATGTAAGGAGTCCGTATTCGGATTTCCAGAAGAGGAAAAAATTAGAAAACTAGAGAATGATGGTCACAACTTTTTAACAACCAGAAATTACAAAAGGAGTACAAACTCTTGGCCGTGTTAGAAATTCAATGACAAGACGCTGTGAGGAATGTATTGCTGCTCATGGTCAGCAGTATCAAGTATTCTAATTTCTCCATTTTCTAGAAATACATTAACGAGAGAGACAAAATTATGAGGAAGTTTTGCTAGCCCATATATGTATGATGTTTGACAATATTATTATGTATAAGGGTTCATTTGCGACCCTCAGTTTATTGGCAAAATACATTTAAAAAGAAGCTCCGCTACCATCCTAAAAGTTTGTACGCAGAGTTCGTAAACACCCATTAATAGTGTATTAATTTCATTTGGCTCTGGTTTTTGCCGCTTCAAAGCACAAAATTATAGACCCCCCCCCCCCAACACCAATTACAATATATCTTCTCGCATCATGAGGTTTTTTTTAAGTCGATTTCAGAAAAGAAAATGAGTTGGGGAAACCAATACTGTACACAGGCCATCACATCATAGGCAATTTAAAATAAATAAATAAATAAATAAACTCTCCATAACGTTTGTACTTTTTAAAACCAAACATTTTAAAAACCAGTAGGACCCCCCCGCCTAATCAGTCTATACTACGGAAGTGGAGAGCACTCATCGTTGAACTCACGGTACAGCTTCACAATGAGAAACAGTAACAACACAGTTTACAATAAAACTATTCTCATTAAAACTACGATTCCCACCAGGTGACTATTCTCCTTAGAAATCTGCTCATGTGAGAAGGAACGACCCAGCCACTGAATCGACTGATTGTGTGTTTCAAAAGCGGAGGCCAGGAATAAACGGCGAATTAAGGTAAAATTCGAGAGAAATTCCAGTGGTCTTCGAGAATGGGTGGAAATTGCCCGGCAGAAAGTTAACCCTTTTGTGCCATGTGCGTGAGAAGAATCCCGTTCAATGACCTTTGTTTAACTTTACTTGTGTTGCTGAAGCTGTTGGGAGAACGAGTAGGAGGAGGAGGAGGAGGAAGAGGAGGAGGATGAAGGGGACTTCCCAAAAGGGAACTTTAAATAACTCACCGAAAACTGGGTCACGAGAATCTCCTTTTCTCAATCCTTTCTGGCCCTCCCAAACCCTGTCTGGGTCTTGTGTTGTCTGCTTCTTTGTGCATGTGTGTTCAACTTTTTAGCATCAACAACCCTTGCTGGTCAATGGGCAAAACGACATAAATGTCTCCCACGTAGATTTGGCCTCATTCGGGACCCAAAGGGTTAGAAAGTCCCCGGCAATGGACCAGCACCCATTCCCAAATTGCATTCGGCGCTCTCCATTCGCCACCCTAAAACCTTCCTTTTCCTCATCTAAGTAATTTCAGCTGCAATCCATCATGTCTTGACACAGCTTCAATACACCATCATTGTGTAAATTTAAAAAAAAAAATCCCCATAAATGGCGCGGAGTCAATAAAACTTTTTATAGTAGTGACAGAATTTCCAAACACGATTTATCTCAAATAAATACTATATACATGCAAATTAAAACATTTCAAGAATAAATTTTTATACTGGCTGTATAATAACCAAAAAACCACCATCATTCTTATTAATAAGAAGGAAACTTTGCATCGATATTAAGATTCATGGCGAAATTGATCATGGAAATGCCACAAAATAATCAGCACCAATGGGTGAAATGGTTTATCGAAACTGCAGAGTATTAGTCAATAGTTCAACATAATGCTGTCTCCGGAACAAACGCCGAGATAAAGAGATACAAAGATTTGATACGACTCAATCAAATACTAGAAGTACATCATTGCTATTGAGATGTAATGCTTTAACTGACCAACGGCTATAGATAGTGACGTTAACGCTCTCTGTTATTTAATGATGTACCGGGCGGCGCAAAAAGGTGTTAGAAAGGTTTTGCCTACTACGACATAATATGAGGTTATAGATTCTTGTTATCATATTTGTGCTATAACAGACATCCTGAAATTTAATGCAGAAGGTTTCAAAGTGATTTCCATCTACTGCAATCAGTGTGTACAGCCTTGAACTGAATTCCGTTTGGAGCAAAAAAGGTGTTATAAAGTTTTTGTCTACTGTGGTTAAATGGTACACCGTAAATGATTTTCTCGCGATACTGTGCTACAGCAGTTCTGAACATTCTATGGATCACTCACTGATGTCTCTCATTACATTTCCAGAGAGATTCGTGCGGTCGAAAATGATGTTCTTCAGAGAGTCACCATGGAATTCAGTTGGAGGATCTACTCACTGACTGCACCAGATGGAAATTACTTTGAAAACCTTCTGCATTAAATTTCAGGACGTCTGTTGTAGCACAGATATTATAACAAGAATCTATAACCTCATATTATGTCGTAGTAGACAAAAACTTTCTAACACCTTTTTTGCGCCACCCAGTAAGTGTAATTTTACAATTTAAATCGGGGAATATTTTAGTTTCAGGCTCTACAGTTATGTGCATGGATTTATTGTCACTAGTAGGAATTTTTTTTAGTTCTTAATAAAAACGTGTTAATAAAACTTCAAAAAGAAAAGGAATGCAAAACAAATACATATGAAAAATTAACCATTTTATATTACTAAAACATATTAACTAATTCACCAGGTTTAGTACCATTTGAAAAAGGTAAGTCCTCCAATAAATCTTTTTCTAACTTCAGGAAACCGTGGTAACGTTTGAAGATCTGAAGAAAAACCGTTGATGACTTGAAGAACAATCTTGACTTTATAAATAAAAGCTTAAAACCCAAATGTTGGTACTAGTTCGTCGCACATTACTGCTGCTCCAGTAAAGGTTTACGTTATTTTTTATTTTAGCTATTTTACACTACTAGAAAGAATGGGTCGATTTATTTGAAATTTTGCACACATTTAGCATTGATGTCATACAAGAAATGATTCAAATTGCAAGACAATACGTCCAGAGGAACGTTCCAATGCCCCAATAGACCACATTAGAAGGTCGTATAACGCAGTTTGAATGCAGGTCTCGACTCTTGCATGCATACGGTCATAAAGATGCTGGATGTCGTCTTGGGGTAGGTTGTTCCAAGCCTCCTAAACAAGGTGGCGCAATTGTGGAATTGTTGAAGCTGGTGTGCAGCGACGATGAACGTTACGTCCCATCATGTCCCACACATGCTCAATTAACGACAAGTCTGGAGATCGGGCTGCCAGGGAAGTAGTGCCACATTATGTAAAGCCTGCAAGCTAACATGGGTGGTGTGTGGACGGGCGCTATCCTGCTGGAAAACATGTTACCCTCCTGTTGCAAGAAGGGCAGAAGAACAGGTTCCACAATCTTCTGAACGTACCGAATGCTGTTCAATGTTCCATCCACAAACCCGATTTGTAACTGATCGCACACCCACACCATTAAGCCAGGGGTTGGACATGTGCGCCGTAGACGGATGCACTGTTGAAGATGGCGCTCTGTTGCTCTTCGTCGCACACGTACACGTCCATCACTGGTGTACAGGCAGAATCTGCACTCATCACTAAAGACTACAGACCTCCATTCGGCTCTTTCGCGGCACCACTGCAACCGCGCAGCATGATGTTCTTGCAGAAGTGGGAGTCTGGCTAGAGGGATTCGTGCCCGCAGTCTGCAGCTAGCAAACGGTTACCAATGGTCCGTCTTGACAAAGCTGGTGCCACTCTGGCCCTGCTTTGGATGCCGTACGGTTGCTCAAAGCTTCTCGTACGATTCGACGGTCTTGGCGTGGGTCAGAAGTGTGTGGGCGTCCAGAACCAGGTCTACGTGAGTGCGTTCCTTCCGTAAACCTCTGCTGACAACATTCAGCCACCACAGAAACATTTACGACCGATCTGCGCCGCAATACGCCGATGAGACCATACAACTTGTCGAAGTCCCATAATCCGACTCTGTCAAACTCCGTGAGTTGTTGTACAGGAGCAAGGCGGCGTGGGTGCGTTGCATTGCAGTTGTTGTCACCACACTTACAGTCAAATATTCCACTGCAATGCAGATGCCAAACTGACGATTTCATGCAAATCTGGTCGCAACTATTCTTCTCCAGAAGGGGCATGGGAGCCACCCTGTACAACGTTCTTCTGGACGTATTGTCTTGCAATTTGAATCATTTCTTGTAAGCCACTAAAGCTACATGTGTGCAAAATTTCAAATAAATCGACCCATTCCTTGTAGGTGATGCATTTTTTTGCCAGCAGTGCCTATACAGCTGTAATGGAATATTTAATTGCATAAGGGCTCGTCCATAATTATGTAACGCTAGAGGAGGGGGGGTTCCGAATAGCGTTACACAGTTATACAGGGTGAAAAAGTGTGTATAACTGTAAGCAATGACAGAGGTGACCAGAATGAACGTTTTCTTTTTAATACAATCTGAGTCCGAATTTGAACGCTAACTGAGATATGGATAGAAATAAAAATGCCGCCACCAAGATCAACAAGTTAATAGCTCAGGTTCTGGAGTATCTAGTGAATTTTAGAGAAATAACAGGGTACATAAAACTGTGTATACTGTTAAAATTTGATCGTATTCCAACGAGTAGTTTTCGAGTGACGCATTCAAAATCATACCAGAGCTCACATGCGAGTACTAACCAGCACGAGTTACGATGTTGAGTGCGTAACCACAGCCCACTAGATAACCCGGGCTGTGGCGTAACCCGGAAATACTCATTGGAATTCGATCAAACTTTAACGATATACAGAGTTTTATGTGTCCTATTATTCCTCCAAAATTCATTATTCTAGGCGTTGTAGAAACTGAGTTTTTTAATTTTTATTTTATTTATTTATTAGTTTATAAGCAACAGGCTAGTGTTAGCCCAATAACAGCTTACAAAGAAAATATATATCATAATATTACATAAAAATGCAGGAAAAAATATAATATATACTGTATTAAAAATGTATAGTCAAAACTAGGTACCAAAGAGTAGCTAAAAATCCACTGACATTAAAATAAAAACAGAAAAATATCATAATAAAAGCCTAACATTTTCATTCACAGTTTCTTTATACAAATCATTCATTATTTATATCAATAAGGTTTGACATGATATTACAAAACTTATACATTCGGAAAAAAGGAAGATTATTTATAACTGTCTTCCTTGAGAAGGGTAAGTAAAAAATATCATTCCTTGGGAACACGTAAATTTCCAGAGTTAAGAAATCTAGATGAATAACTTATATTGCGGTAAAGTTTAAATAAATAGCAAAGATCAATTACAATACGTCTTTTGATCAATGTGTCACAATTAAAGAAATCTCGTAGATAGGAGTTTGATACATAAAAGTTATCATTAAAAAATGTAGGATGGAAACGACGAAACAGAGAGCGTAAAAAATCTGTTTGAACCTTTTCCAAGAGGAGCTGAAATTTAATATGAGAAGGAGACCAAATGACAGAAGCATATTCTAAAATTGGTCTGACTAGTGTATTAGAAAGAAAAATTGAAAAGCCAACATTATTAAAACCTAGGGAGTTTCTGACAATAAAGTATGAACCACGATAGGCTTTGAGAGATAATAGAGTGAATGTGATCAAGAAACGAAAGTTTGGAATTAAATATAACACCTAGGTCATTTGTAACAGATTTTTGTTGTAATTTACAACTATTTAAACTGTAATTAAAATTATAGACTGTTTTCTTAAGGGAATAGGTGACATAGTGACATTTGTCATTTGTGAACATATTATTTTGAATGCACCAGGCCCCAATTGAATATAGATCAAGTTGTAAATCTTGGCAATCGATAGGATTATGAATAATTTTACCTAATTTCATGTCATCAGCAAATAGGAATAATTGAGAAGATTTAATCACATCAGGAATATCGTTGATAAAGATAATAAATAATAAAGGTCCTAGAATTGATCCCTGAGGAACCCCTGAAGTAGAAATAAAACTAGGAGAGTAACTATTATTTACTACAGAGTATGTTTGGTGCAGGGGTATATTCCTGAGGCTTGGAGACAAACAAAGGTTGTTTTTATCCCCAAGCCCGGAAAGTCGACTTATTTTGAGGCTAAATCTTTTAGACCTATTAGCCTCACTTCCTTTTTTCTTAAAATAATGGAAAAACTGGTGGACAGATATCTTAGGGAGGAGGTTTTGATAACGAAACCCCTGTCAAGATATCAATTTGCTTACCAGCAAGGTAAATCAACTGAAGCGGCAATTTTCGAGTTGGTACTTCTTGTTGATAAAACACTAACAATGAAGGAAACTTCATTAGTAGCCTTTTTAGATATCGAAGGAGCCTTTGATAAAGTATCTACCTACACTATTATCAGGGCTCTTGAGAAACGGGGAGTTGATAAAGTTATTATCACATGGATTACTGAGCTGCTTACAACTAGGAAAGCAGAAGCTGAACATCTTGGGGACTCATGTATGGTTCGGGTGGCGATGGGGTGCCCACAGGGTGGAGTCCTTTCACCCTTGTTGTGGTGCCTTGTCGTCGACGAGCTTTTATGTGAGTTGGAGAAAGATGGAATACACTGCCTTGGATATGCTGATGACATTGCGATCATCACAAGAGGAAAATTTCTCAACACTGTCTCGGACATTCTTGAAGGAATTCTCAAGAAGGTAGAGAGATGGTGTAAAGAGGTAGGTCTGTCTGTTAATCCAGACAAAACTGTTATTGTTCCTTTTTCTAGGAAAAAGAACTTAAATCTTAGAAGTATTAATTTCTTTGGTAAAAAGATAACTTATACTTCTGAGGTCAAATATCTCGGTGTCTTCCTTGATAGCAAGCTTTCATGGAGGAAACACCTGGAATATTGTTTATCACGTGCTAAAATGATCTTCTGGACTTGTAGAAGAGTCGTTGGCAAATCATGGGGGCTGAGCCCTAAACTTATTCATTGGGTGTATACTAGTGTTATATGTCCAATGATGACTTACGGCTCTGTCGCATGGTGGCCTAGAACACAACTTAAGACAGTCAGGAAAGAACTAGCCAAAGTTCAAAGAATGGCATGTCTTACTATTACAGGTGCAATGAGAACAACTCCGACTAGTGCTTTGGAACTTCTCTTGGACCTGAAACCTATTCACTTGCTGGTTGAAGCAGAGGCTGCAATGACAATTTATCGAATATGCAGCCCTGACAACTGGCGTAGGTGTTTAGATAATACAGTATATGATAGACTAATAAAGGGGGTGTTACGACATCCGGTTTTTCATATGACTGTTGATAGAATGCTTCCGAAATATGATTTCGATAAGCAATATGTTGTCTCCATTCCAACTAGGGAGGAATGGAACACTATGACGCTTTTGTCATTTAGAGATCACGAAACATGGTTTACGGATGGATCTAAAACGGCGTCTGGAATAGGCGCAGGTATATGTTGCCCTAGGAGGAAAATCCGACGGTCTTTCCCCCTTGGCAAATACTCTACAGTCTTTCAGGCAGAAATTTTTGCAATTATTGCCTGTGGAATAGAGCTGAATACTCAGAACCTTCGAAGTAAGAAAATTTTAATATGCTCTGATAGCCAGGCTGCGTTGCATGCACTTGATAGTGTATGCTACAAATCTAAGCTTGTCTGGGAGTGCCATCGTACCCTCTGTGATTTAGCAATTAACAACAAGGTAACACTGTGTTGGATTCCTTCTCACAGTGGCTACGAGGGCAATGAAATTGCTGATTGTCTTGCCAAGGATGGCTCTGTGACTCCATTTGTGGGTCCTGAACCGTCTTTGGGATTGTCCCAAAGTCTCATTAAGCTGACTATCCATAATTGTATGGATAGACAGCATTTTGATTCGTGGATTAAAGAGTATGGCCAAAGACAAGCCAAGGTACTCAATCCAAAATATCCTGTTTCAAGGAAAAGTGAGTTGTTAAAACTCACTAGAACTGAAATTAAAAAAGTCGTTGAACTCCTTACAGGTCATTGTCATCTTAATAGACATATGACCTTAATAGGTGTCGCAACTGACGCTACATGCAGGAAATGTCATGAAGCAGAGGAGAGTTCTACTCATGTTCTCTGTAGTTGCTTAAATCTATCATTTCTTAGATTTAAACATTTAGGGAGCTTCATACTCCAACCGGCAGAAATTCAAAATGTTACTGCCAGGCAGATCTTAAGATTTGCAGATGCATCTGGTCTACTTGTGAGACGAGATTTATAAAGGTTTTGGGGATAGTACAATAGACCTGAGGTCGCGGTGCTTGGTTTCTCTGTAACCACCCCTTTTAAATTCAATTCAATTCAACTATTATTTATAACAACATAATTGACTCTATTAGTTAAATAGGAAAGAATCCATTTGATATAGGAAGGGTGTAAATCATATTTCATTAATTTTTGAAGTAATAGACGGTAATCTATCTTATCAAATGCTTTCTCTAGGTCGATATAAATCATGTCGACTTGCTTATTTTGGTTAATGCCATCTCCAATGAAATGTACAGAATCCACTAGGTTAGATACTGTTGAGCGATTTCTCATAAAACCATATTGACATGAAGAAAGATAGGGAGAGACAATAGAATAAATTCTTCCATGCAGCAAATACTCAAAAACTTTAGCAGGGAAACTCAAGAATTGAAATAGGCCTGTAATTTTTTACGTCACTTCTATTACCTTTGTTCTTAAAAACAGGAATGACCTTACTATGGTTCCATATATCAGGGAAAATACCCGATTGGAATAAAAGATTAAAAATTAAGTAAAAAGGATAAACAAAAAATTTACTATATGCTTTATAAATATATGAAGGAATATTATCCAGTCCATACGAATTTGTATTACTTACTTTGTTAATACCCTGTAGAATTTCAGATTCGGAAAACAAATTAATAGAATTGGCCATGAATTTTTGACAAACATGTATCTTGGGGAAAATATCATCAAAATGCTTATTATATATGGAAGAGTCATTATACACTGATTTAAAATTTTTAGCAAAAGCCGTTACGATATCATTAAGGGTTTCCAATTTTTCATCATTGAGATACATGTTGCCATTAAAAAATCTAGTGTTGGAAACTCTTAACTTATTAATTACTTTCCAGAAAAGCTTTGGATTATTAACTTGTTGATCTTGGTGGCGGCATTTTATTTCTGTTCATATATAAGTTATCGTTCAAATTCGGACTCATGTTCATACGAACATTTTTGCTTAGAATCGCATATTCCATCACCCCATCATTTTTCACATGAAATTTAACACACTGTATATCAAATTTATGTGCTACAATTAACTATATGTATTTATTATTATTGGTAGAAATGCGATTAAAGATGACTACTTAGGACTTTTAATAATGTATGACGTTTCCGCGCTCGGGCTTTCTCTTTAGGTGGCATTGCCCATGGTAAGTAATATTCCGAATTTCAATCTTCTACGTCAAAAAATATGGAGGAAACTGGCGGACACTGTAAAACAAATAAGTAGCTACATTCTTCTGCTAATTAATAATAAACTGAGTGGCCATAAGTCATGGAAAGGCACTGGACGCGATATCAATAGCGAGTCGCTCCTCCGCGAGCCCTCAAAACTGCAGTATCACGTCGCGGCATAACTCTACGAGGTGTTGGAATAGTTCTGGAGATATACGCATAACTGTACACAGCCCATAACTGAGCCACACCGTGACCACCGAGAAAGAAGGCCTCCGCAATGAAACTGAATACATTGTTGCATCACATAGATAGTGCATTGTTATTCGTATTTCTACCAATAATAAGCCCTGAATTTGCACTATCTATGATGATGTAACAATGTATTCAGTTTCATTGCGGAGGCCTTCTCTCTCGGTGGACACGGCCACACTCTTGCGTGACAACTTCGTTGACACATAGAATCCATATCTTCATGGGGCAAATTTTAAAGAGAGGGTTTGAAGGAACGTTTTAAAATTAACATCAATTGAGGCTTCCTTCGCAATTTTAGGGAATGTTAGGGATATTACTAACCCTCTTACTTATGGAAAGGCATTTTTAATGGCCACTTGTTATAACGTCATCTGCTATAAAACTGCGAGAAACTCTTTAATCTTTCTAAAAGTATTCTGTTTGTGGCAGATGGCGTCATTGAGATTCGACTTGGTAGACTGGAGTACCCGCAAGAAATGCTCTACTGTATGGCTCATAAAATAAAAATTAATATACAGCCTTTTTGTTTTATGATGGAGTCTTTTCTTTATAGTTCTTCATCCAAAGAGCCATACTGTCATCGATCTCGCTCTTTGCATTCTGTTGGCACGCGAATTTCATTTCAAAAACGAATAAGCCAATTTCGCCGTAATTGAAATTTTAGAATTTGGTCGAATGACCTACAATGGATAACTGGAAATATCGCATATTCTTCGTTCATTCAAAATATACAGGGTGAATACAAAAGTCTGAACCCCCCTTTTATTTTTTGAACCGAAGCAGATATGTCAATTTTGATGAATCCAATGAATAGGTAGTTGTGGGTGGCCTATCCCATGGTGCACTTTTCATCATCCCAAATACGCAAATTAGGACACATTCAAAATTTATCCCAAAAACCGTAAGGGATAGAGAAAAAAACCAATTGCAAACTTGTTCAGCATAAAAAAACAAACAAAACAAAAAAAAATCACCCAAATCAGACCAACCAATCACCCACAATCACGTGGTGAACTGTTTGTAGCTTACAGACAGTCACACTGCACAAGGAAAACTGAATGTTAATATTTCCACCATGTAAAGCAGGCAAATCAAAAATTTAACATAAATTACCATACTCACATTCATTTTCATGCGGAAAAGCAAATAAAAGGCATGTTTCAGCACAAAGAAGACAGAACAAATCCAGGATGGCAAGCTACACTGTTCCGGAAATGGTCAACATGATCTTCTGCTTCAGAGAGGCAAGGAGAAACCTCCATGCTGCAGTTAGGTTGTATCGAGACAGATACCCTAACGAACGCCATCCATCTCGTCAAACAATGCGTCACATTATTCAAAGATTCGAGGGTACAGGGAATGTTAATGCAGAACGAGGACGACCAAGGGCACGAGGATACAACAACACTAGTTCTGGCTGCAGTTACTGCAAATCCCCACACAAGCAGCAGAGCAATTGCTGCAGATGTTGGGTGCCATCAGAGAACTATTCTCAACATTCTACACGCACATTTTCACTCATACCATATTCATTGTCACCAGGAGTTACTGTCATTGGATTATGTTGCTAGGGCCGCCTTCTGCAACTGGTTACTTACCTGCCTGGATGACAATCCAAACTTCATTCATGAGGTGTTGTGGACAGATGAAACCCAGTTCACCAGGGATGGAGTTATCAACAGGCACAACCATCATCATTGGGCAGACGAAAACCCACGATGTCTGCGAGAAGCAACTCATCAAGTGAACTGGAGAATCAATGTGTGGTGTGGATTATACAATGACACTGTGGTTGGACCGTATTTTTAAGATGGAATACTGACTGCAGAACGCTACCGGGCTTAAATTCTCAACGTGGCAGTCGCACACTTCATTGACAATTTGCCATTGGCCTCGTATCAGCGCACGTGGTTTCAGCATGATGGAGCTCTTCCACATTACGGGTTGGTCGTTCACGAGCGTCTAAGTGAGATGTTTGGACAACAATGGATTGGCCGAGGAGGACCAGTTCGTTGGCCACCCCGCTCCCCTGATTTTACACCGCTTAACTTTTTCTTGTGGGGATACCTGAAGGACAAGACTTATGCTACGCAGCCCGCATCACTGGAGGATCTGGTTCAACGAATCCAGGAAGCGTGCCGAGGAGTGACACCAGCCATGCTTGCCGATGTTTTGGCGTCAGTTAGGTTCCGTGCCCAATTGTGTTATGGTGCCCACGATCGTCACATCGAGCATTTTGTTGATTAACTTTTTTTTTAAACTGTTTGAAGTAACTTGTTTGTGCTATGTGACTGTTTGTAAGCTACAAACAGTTCACCAGGTGATTGTGGGTGATTAGTTGGTCCGATTTGGATAATTTTTTTTAATGCTAAACAAGTTTGCAATTGGGTTTTTTTCTCTATCCCTTACGGTTTTTGAGATAAATTTTGAATGTGTCCTAATTTGCATATTTGGGATGTTGAAAAGAGCACTATGGGATAAGCCACCCACAACTTCCTATTCATTGGATTCATCAAAATTGACATATCTGCTTCGGTTCAAAAAATAAAAGGGGGGTTCAGACTTTTGTATTCACCCTAAATACAGGGTGTATCTGAAACCCTGTCACAAACTCTTAGGGGAGGTGGTATGGATGATTCTAAGCAAAAAAATTCATATGAACATGGGTCGGAATTTGAACGATAACTGAGATAAGAACAGGAATAAAAATGCCGCCACTAAGATCAACAAGTTAATAACTCACTTTCTAGAACATCTAGGATGATAAAATTTGATAGAAAAATAGGGTACATAAGACTGTGTATACTGTTAAAATTTGATCGAATTCCAACGAGAAGTTTCCGAGTTACGCAGTCAAAATTGTAACAAGTGCTGGTTAGTACACACAAGTGAACACGAGTTATGATTCTCAGATTTCGAAAAAATAATAATTATCGATAATAAATCGATATTCATGATGATGACAAGGCATACTAATAAGAGGTATCACATGACCAACAATGCAAGGCAAAGTTTGCTCAACAATGGCATCATCACGCAACAAAGTTTGTGCATATAAAAATAAGGTTGATTAAGCCATGTAATGAAGATTCATTCCACTTCTGCGAATTATAAAACAAAATTGATTCGTAATAATGATAGAATTCATGTTGTTTGGGCTTTTCTTAGAATTGATAGTTCTTAGAACTTAACATTTTCTGCAAATTTTTTTAAAATGATTAGTAACTGGAGATAATGGAGAGTTAGCAGACTATTGAAAAAAAGAGTAGAAAGGTGACAGAGGAAGCAGTCCCTTCGCTTGGGTGACAGTTGACGACATAACCGATAACAAAGCATAAATCAACTCGACTCTTCAAATTAACAAGCATACTGCATATATATATATAAAGAAGGATGTTTGTGGGTTTGTGTGTATTTAATACAAATCTACAGTTTTATTCCGATCATGATGGAATTTTGTATACTTGACCTTCAAAGCAGGAGGAAGGTCACTGTCTACCTCAGATTTTGAAAAAATAATAATTATCGATAGTAAATCGATATTCATTTTGATGGCAGGGCATATAAATGAAAAATTTCTCATGACCAACAATGCAAGGAAAAGTTTGTACAATATAGAAGTTTCAATTTGTAACAATGCATAGAATTCCTGTTATTCAGGCTTTTCTTAGAAAATAGAGTTCTTAGTACTTAACAATTTCTTGAAAATCTTTAAAATTATCAGTAACTGGAGATAATAGAGAGTTAGCAGATTATTGTGAAAGAGTAGAAAGACGACAGAGGAAGCACTCCTTTAGCTCCGTGTAGTATGTAAATAGAAGAATCGGCGACTGCGTAGACTACACAAAGTGATTAATGGCAAAGTTTTGCTTCAAGACATCAAGAGAAGAGTGGGAATTGCAACCACATCAAGTGTACATCTATAGCAAGATTACATGACTAAGATATTATTTAGACAAGCAGTGGCATACTTGGAGTGGTCCTTAAAAAATTATTTTTCGAATTTGCATTAGGAATTTTTACTGTATTAATTCTAAGCGTTTTCATGTGTTTATTTTTATGATATTTCAAAATTTAATAAAAAAAAAAGGCTCAAAATTTAATCAAAAAAACAAAATTTAACCATGCCCAGGTTATCACAAAGCAGATGCAAAATTTTCTTAAAAATACATTTTGACTATATTCTGTGTGAATGTGAATATTTTGGAAACTGAGATGCTGATAATGCGATGATTGAACGTTCGTTTCCAAGAAATATTAATAATGAGCATAAAATGGTGATGCAGTAACAGGACATAAATAAACAGCGTCTATTGAGGAGGCAAAAATTTGTGGAAAAGAAAGAGAAAGAACGAGACACTCTGCAGCTAAAACAGAAAAAGCTATACGAGCATTTGAAACATCTGAACAACGGAAGTTTCGAATAGAGCAAGAGGGTATAAGAGCTTCTATGCCAAGGGCAATAAAAATTTGGGTCTAAAGTATCCAGTGATGCTCCCCGGTGGTGAAGATGGATATCATATTAATCTGAGGCAAGTCAAAAAGTTAAGTAAAGTCCCGGTATATCACCTAGAATTCCTGTTTTTCGGCTTTTTCTTAGAATGGATAGTCCCTTCGCTCTGTGTTGTATCTATTGAGCTTTTATTTATCCAATTTGGAGTTATAATTTAACTTCTTGAGATTGTTCTGTTTAACTACAAGTATAATTATCCCGGGGAACGCCAGGTCCTCTGCTAGTGCTCTATATTAAACGTTCGACGGATACATGTTCTCATATTTATTGAAGACTATTTTAATCCCAAAAATTGAGTTTGGAGTGTTATATTGGTCCTCCGCTACAAAACTTGCTATTAACGGAGTCTTAGTCGCGTATAATAACGTCATACGCGCAGCATTAGCTTTACCAAAGCACTGTTCAATGACTGAAATTCTTCGTTTACACAATATACCATTGTTACATCATAGCAGAAGCACGCCTTAAAGAACTGTACAAAGCCCTTATCGAAAGGAAGCATCCTTTACATTATGTGAAAGAGTGGTTAATGGACTCTAATTGTACTCGTTCTACCCAAAAGTACAAACTTAGGACCAAAACTTCTGCTTCTAATTCTTTAGAATCCTTTTTTCCATACAACACTATTTCTTCTGGAATCTGTTGTCCTTTGATAGCAGAGAAAACCAGTCGCCAGTTGTAAGAGGCCTAATGGTGCCATCTTCTGATAGATATAAAAACTAAACTGATTTAAATGGATAAGTGGGAATGCTGAGCCATGGCCTCCTCCAAGTTAGAGTTACATGGTAGTTAGAGGAGGCCATGGTTGAGCCTGGAAGCATATATACATATTCTCCCAGCATACATGTAATACATAATTCGTTTTCCTAGATAAGAAGTCTACTACAGTAATCTTTATGATGTTTTTACTTTAAATTAATCGTTCTATCCTTTTGTTTTTAATTCTTTTTTACATACAGGTTTTAATAATTTGTACAGTTTGAGAGTTTCCGAACGCTGCTGTAAACAACTTTATAATCTTTTCATAAAAAGAGCCCCCAAAATTAAAATCCATACTGAAATGTGTTAGGATAATAGACCATACAAAAAAGCCTGCTAACACATTTCAGTATGGATTTTAATTTTGGGTTAAAGAGGTTGAAGGCATAAGTGATTAAACAGAATACAAAAATAAATAAAATTTGAATTACCAATGACAGTTATTCTAAATGATGCATTCCGATGATACATAAAAGGAATCATGGCTGGAATGGCACTGTCTAATTGTGGGAGGGATTCAGTGAAGTGGTGAAAAGCGCTTCCAACAGCAAAAACAGCAGCCTAAATGAAAAAAAAATTGTTATTAATTTTCCTTCAAACCTGACATGTTTATATGATGTAGCTGGTAAATGCTACATTTTCCAGCCAGTTTTGGATTGCAGTACCAAAGCAACCAGATAGTAAATAACAAATTTTTGGCAAACCTCGGTTTGAAAGTACTATATACAGGGTCTTTATAATTAAAGTTCCATTTTGACATGGCCATAAAAGAAAACTACTGGACCAAAAGCTATAATACTTGGTAATATTATACAAGAGTGCATGGGAAGTTCATACCCACAAAAAAAAAATTAGTTCAAAAGATCATCACTTGCATGGAATGGCGCTCTATGCAATATTCGTATGCGAAGTTAGACACGAAGACACAGGTTAACAAGTCTTTAATCGTTACTAAAATTAGTTACAGTGGCGGCTCGTAGCTAAAATTTCTGGGGGTGCTGCGTCAGAAAATTGTAATTTGTTTACGAAATAGGGAATAGCTAGTGACATTAAACTTAAGGATCATATAATATATATGTATAAGAATAGTAATAAAGAAAAAAAAAAGACAAATTATATTGATTTTTATAGATATCGAAAGTGAAACTGGGGATGCTGCAGTGCCGCAGTGCCTATGGACGAGCCGCCACTGATTAGTTACATGTTGAATGTGGCCTCCACCATTTACTGAAAGAATTTTAGTAACGATTAAAGACTTGTTAACCTGTGTCTTCGTGTCTAATTTCGTATACGAATATTGCATAGAGCGCCATTCCATGCTGGTGGTGACCTTTTGAACTAATTTTTTTTTGGTGGGTATGAACCTCCCATGCCTCTTGTATAATATTACCAAGTATTATAGCTTTTGGTCCAGTCATTTTTTTTATGGCCATGTCAAAATGGAACTTTAATTATAAAGACCCTGTATATTAATTTTTTGTTGAAGACAAACAAGTAATCGTTCTAAAAGTGTTGTAAACTGTTATACAAGAACTTAAATATAATATCAGCCTTTTGATAAGTAAATAAAATTTAAGGTTTTGTTTAAACTATTCTCTACATGGAAAATTTTAAAACATTCATTTATGATATAGCTGTTAATTTTATAGCGGATTTGTTTAATGTAAATACACGTATATCAAACTAACTAATACACGTTTATTAAAACATTGTATATCAGTAAAAACAACAGTTTACAGTTTCATTTTATCTTAAAAGCATTTTTTATTAACAAAAGAAAATTTGAATTAACATTTGACAGGGTGTCTATTGAAATTTTTTCCAAAATATAGTATATTTATAGGATTTATAGGACCCACTTTAAGGAAATAATAGTATGATTTTGTAAACTTTTAATGTGATTTTAATGAAACAAAAACAAAATTTTACAAACACATTTTTTTTGTATGATATACAACATTGCTACATGATATTTTAACTTCCTTAATTTCGTTACGCTTTCAAGTTCTGCGTTTAGGGCATTCAACTCTTCCTCTTTTTGTTGCAACATTTTTCTTTTCTTTGCTTGCAAAATTTTAAAGTCTTCTGCAGCTCTCTTTTGTTTTTGTTTTTCAGAATAGTTTGCTTCTTTTTGTTTCCTTAATGCATCATTCCTTCGACTTGATGCATTTTTGACTGAAAGCATCAGTTTCTTGGTAACTTGCACTTTTCTGATGCCACCTGCTGCTGTAAATGCATCATAGACCATGGTTTCTCTTTTAGGTTCTCAATGAGGCATTCCTTATTAATATTAAAACTTCTCTCCACAGCAGCATTGCCATGTGATAGTACGAGAATCTGCCTACCAAATCCAACTGTTTCCATTCTCTAGCCTTCAAATTCCAAGATTCTCATTCCATTAGCTCCGGCAACACGTGGTCTAGCCTTGAAGTTTTACGATTAAAAAGACGGAGAGGTTTTTTTAACAACACTTGAATTACAAAATCCCAAATATTCCTTCTTCACAATACATGTATCTACTACTGTGGTTGACATTCTACTGTCCTCTACGAAATCCAGCAGACCTGCTGACACACGACTTTCTCGCAGATTTTCACTCAGAATCACATTTGGATCAAAATAACTTGCACCTTGTACAAGCCTGAACTTTAATGGTGATTTTTCAAAAAAGCTTTTCACATAAGCTTATTAAGAAGCCACGGCAATCCTTATGAAATGCAACCACATCCACTTGCGTCATCCCCTTACAACCTTTCAATGCTAGAAAATCAATTTCAATACTCTGCAGAGAAGTGTAATTTTCTTTGTTCTGATGTCAATCTTGCTTACCTTTAAAGAGTTTGTAACAGTGACCATCACATTTTTTTTAATGAATCGCTTCATAGGACCTTGTAGCATTGTGTACATGTCTGCATAAAGAAATGGAATTTGAGGTTCTTTGCATTGGTAGGCCATGAGAAACACTTCCAACTCTAATGCAACAGACTGAAAAAATCCAAGTTTTGCTTCCAACGCACTGTCTTTCAAAAAATTCTTTCAATTTTGTGTAATTCTCACTTTGTGGTGGCTCAGATAACTTAGATACATACTCCCTTAAACACGGAAGCAAGCTGATGGAACGCTCTGCTGCTTCTGAATTTTCTATCCATCTGATTGCGCAAAAATTTCTTAGGGAAGATTGAAGAACCTGTGATGTCCCTAAACTGCACTATTCGAGAAGGAAGTCCTTAAACAAATAAAATAGGCAGTGCAAAAAATAACGGATCTGCCATTTGCACTTGTTATGGGCAGGTTTGAATGCTCTATGAACTATATGTAAGGAACAAGTTCCCAAGTCAAATAATACTGAGTCATCTGGATTGCTCTTCTCCATAAATTTCTTTATTTCTGTCAACACCTTCAGATTCACATTTGGCCCATCCACTGCTATTTGCAGAATCTTTTTGAAAATTACATTGTGTTCACTTAAGGACACGGGTAATGCTTCAAATAAGTGATCTGCTGTGGTACGCCCTAAAAATGACGAGGTCAAATATGGTGTGGAAACTTCTGATTTTTTTCATTACTCTAGTAACGAATTACAATATCCATTTGTCCCTTCTGAGCTATCTTGTTCAGGTTTTCATTATACAACCTCTGACAATTAAGTACGGTGAATGAGTTCACACAACAAAATGAAAACAGATAGAGCCACATTTACTTTATTGTCCTTCGAAATAATTACCCTGGAAGGCAATACACTTTTGGGATCGGGTGTATAAGTCCTGGAAGCTCCTTAGGGATGGCTTTAAGTTCACGTGTCACATTTGCTTGAATGTCTGGAATGTCCGCAAATCTGTGTCCCTTTAAGGCCCGTTTCAGGCGTGGGAACAAGAAAAAGTCTGCCGGTGCCAAGTCTGGTGAATAAGGTGGATGAGCTATGGATACGACCCCTTTGTTGGCCAGAAACTCTTGCACGATTACGGCAGTGTTCCTCTTTGATCCATTATCCACAGTTACGTGCGCACGCTACACCTTCAACTGAAGAAACGAGCATCTGCTAAACCATTGCACGCAGAAATGTGACCTGTCTGAACTTGCTTAAACAATGACTGGGCTTGTATTCACATGCATTGTTACTCGCGTAAAGCTCGCACAGATTAGGGTGTGACGTTATTCACCGAACTTAATTGTCAGAGGTTGTACATTACGACATAGAAATTACTCTGATGAAGTACACTTGATAATTCTTCTTGAAAGTATGGGGCAAGACCATACGTAATTGTATAGGCAATCTAGGCAGAGGGGGATCGAATGCATACACATGACCAAAATGAAAGGAACCACAAAATTAAAAAAAAAAAAAAATTTATAGGATTGGTAGGGAATTATAGTATATTTATAGGAATTTATTTTATTTATTTATTTAATGTAAAGGGAGATACAAATCGTCCATCCAGCACCAATATGGCGGGGGCCGACGAGGTAGGGGAACAAAGATACAATTTTTGATCATTTACAAAACAACTTTTTAAAAAAATGGAGGGGAATGGTGAGGGGCAGGAGTTAGCTAGGTGGGGGTGCAGAGAGGAATTTGCTTGGTGCTTGGTGATGAACGGAGATCTGGGGGTAAGGTGGACCAAAGTCTGTTGCCGCGATAGAAATACTCTTCAGCTGGTAGCTACGTCTAATATGGGCGATTGGGAAGGAATTTCTATGTCGGGTGTTGTAGGGGGGGTGTACTAATGGTGGTAAATAAAGGTTGGGGGAGGGATGTAGTTATAATGTTGTTAATTGCTTTTTATATGAAAACTGCTAGGCTGTAATGGTAGAGTTGGTGTATTGGAGTTATGCCCACAGAATTAAAAAGGTGAGAGACAG
>JAHWFO010081061.1:186566-237342 GCA_023313115.1 Rhysida immarginata | reverse complement strand
GGGTTCAGCTCTTAGCCCGACCCTATTCAACATCTACTGCTATGATATAACAAAAACAAAGTCACAAGGTACCAATCTTCTAACCTACGCAGACGATGTTCTAATCTGGGCAAGTGACCCAGCACTACCAAGAGTCCGATCTGAACTCCAACTATCCCTGGACAACCTCCAACAATGGGCTGAAGCGAACAGTCTATCCTTTTCTCCAGATAAGTCCGCTGTAATAACATTCTATAGGAAACGTACGAAAGTTCAAATTAATCTGTTCATGAAAAACGAAAGAATTCCAGTTCGATTACAGCACACTTACCTAGGCATACCATTCACGTATACCATATCATGGTCTCCTCTATGCTCCAAAATTAGATCAAAATTAACCAAATACTGGGGACTATTCACACGTATCTGTAAGTACAGCTGGGGCCCAAACTCCAGGGTGGCAGGGACACTATTCACAGCACTTATTCAAAATTTGACGAACTACTATGCTCCATATCTGATCCTGGCTCCTCAAACTAGCTGGACCCCCATTAGTACTCTTAAACACACAATCCTGAGACGCATTCTATCGGCACTCAAAAGTACACCTATAGATGTCCTCTACTCGTGTAGCAACTGCCCACCAACTGAAATCAGATGGCCGGTAGCTTTGCTCAAGTTCGTCCTGAGGACCCTACAATTGAAGAATTTTCAGATGCAACAATTCCCGGCGGTAGTGCTAACAAATCAAATATTCAAATCTGAAAAAGTTAGTCAGATAGCAAAGGAGATGTTATACAAATTCGAACTATTTAATCTAAAACTTCAACCGTATTCAACCATCCCTTTCCCATCCCTGTTCACAGTGGACTGGACACAGCACATAGACATTCCGGAGATTTCAAAGAAAAACAATAACCCAAAGGTCATCACCTCTATATACAACATCAAACTTCTTAGACAGTATGGAGAGTTCCGGAAATGGTACACAGATGCACCACTCGACCCCATCCAGAAAGAGGCAGGCATTGGCATATGGTCGGAGGACGTTGCAATATACAACAAGATCCCCATATCGCACTCATCATTCTCCGCAGAATCCTGGGCCATCTTTAAGGCAATATCATATATCAATGGTTCAGCTCAATCCAATATCAAGCACCTAATAATATCAGACTCAAAGTCGGTTTTACTGGCCCTGCGTAAAGTACTATCCAGAGCCAACTAGAAAACGACCTCTCAGATTGGCCTAATAGCTAGCGCAATAATAAATCTCAAAGACAAAAACATCACCATAATACTCCTCTGGTGTCCGGGTCATTCCACCATTGTAGGCAATCAAAGAGCTGATCAACTAGCGAATTTAGGACGGATTTCTGGAACAGATATACAAATGCCTCATTCCACGAAAGATCTAGTACCCAAAATCGATCTGCAACAAGCTAAAATATGGAGAGAGGAATGGATTCACCGTAACACGGCTGTCAAATTTAAAAACATGACAACTTTGACTACAAAAACTCTTCCCCTTCCACCGAATTTCTCTAAGCAGGACCTGTCTCTTATGGTCAGGCTCCGTTCTGAACACCTGCCAACCAAAGCTTTTTTGTTTCGCCTCAATTTATGTCACTCCCCGGATTGCGAATGTGGGGAAATTGAATCTTTAGAACATCTTCTATTCGACTGCCCCCTTTACAACCACCATAGAAAAACGCTAACCAACCTTTTTGACATAAGGAAAATATCCTATAATCTCCCTACTATCCTCCTCTTAAATCCAGAAACTAAAACTCATTTCAGATTTATACTTTCAGCTGTCAAAGTATTTCTAAATAAATCTAATTTACTCACAAGACTCCTCTCCCCTTCTCTAAAGGCACTCCAAATGATAGAAGAACAATAATAATCTGACTCAACTCAAGAAGATAGGTCATCTCCTAAACAGAGGAGGAAAGACCATAGAAGAAGAAGAAGAAGAAGAAGAAGAAGAAGAAGAAGAAGATCCAACACTGCCAATATTTTTCAAAAATGCAAATAATGCAAATTCTACATGCACTCCTACTTCATAATCGTAATTTAAGCCAGAGTCAAACTTTAAATTAGATTTTTAAATAAATAAATTATAAAACTATTTTTATTGACTGCCCAAGCGCAGAATGGAATAATTGGGCATTAAAGAATTTCTAACATTAGCCGGCGACGAGTTTAATACTGTCCGTTTTCATAAAATAACGAGTAAAACGAGCATGCCATTTTGCGAATAAACCTTGCGTGATATCCCAAAACAGTTATAAAATTTGAAATGAGCATGTTGAAATTAGTAAAAATCACTGAAAATTTTCTTGACAATAAACGCTCGTAGGCCTGTATAATATTGTCCATTATAATAAAACTAAAGTGAGGATATCGTTTAACGAACAAACCTTTCGTGATAGCATAAAACGGTTTTAAAATTTGAAATCAGTAAAAAAATCACAAAATTTTCTTGACAATAAACCAACGCAGACCTGTTTAAACCATTCAAATTATCAATCGAAATAATTTCAATTCATAGTAAGTTGGTTAATAGATTGATGTCTTGATTAATTTTGAAATTTGAAGTTATTAAATTTGTTGTTTTCCATCAATAATTAATTTCCAAAAGCTAAAAATTCATTAAATTCATTTTTATTCAAATACAAGCATTTTCATTAGAAATTACTTCCTTTTCTTTCATATACGTTTATTCCAAAATTTAGAAGCAAATGTATGTTTAAAATTTACTTGTCATTAATATACGTCAAATGTTTATTAAAAATTTATTTTGTTAATAAAAAATTCTTTTAAAATAAAATGAAGGCATAAACTGTTCATGTTGTTTTTACTGAAATAAAATATTGCTGAAACCAGCAATGCATAGTTGCTATATTTATATTAAAAAGTCAACTGTAAAATTAACAGCTATATCATAAATGAATGTTTTAAAATTTTCCAAGCAAACAATAGTTTACAATTCAGGATTAAAATGCAACCCGTGTGTTCATTACACTATCCATTCTGAAATGTTTGCCAAAACATGGCGGATTTGTACCAAGTGATATAAGGAGCCAATCAAATCGTGCCCCCCCCCCCCTCCCCCCCCATGGCCAGTCTGATTATAAAGGCTCTCTAGGGCAAGCTATCAGTATATGCCTAACTTAACAAACAACTAAGCAGTATATGCTATTTGTATAATGATGAATTAGGCAAAAAATACCCACAAATAAGTGGAATTCTTACGAGCAAACACTGAGATTATGGCTGATCGACGCTATACTATTATTAACAGAGGTAAGCTTCCTTGCGTCTTATGGAACACCAGGGGAATTCCCTGGAGGCGTATTGAGTTTTATAACTATTTAATTAAATGGGATATAGACGTAGCATTTGTTTGTGAGACACATCTAAAGCCGGGCCAAGACTTCAGAAACCCAGGCTACTGTGTCTATCGCAAAGATAGAATTGTTACTCCCAATGTGAAGGTCTCATCTGGAGGTGCAGCAAATTTTGTTAAAAAAAGGCATTTAGCATCGGGTAGACCTCATTCGGATGTATACAGGAATGGAGGTTGCTTCTATTATTGTCACAGATACTACTGTTGGCGATGTAAAATTCCTGGCTCTTTACAACTCTCCCAAGCACAAGATCAAGATCGATGTTGATGAGCTCGATGAATTATTCTCTGGAAATATCCCAATGGTAATGGTGGGGGACTTGAATGCTAAGCACTCACAGTGAAACTCCAAACGTCATAATCAGAACGGTGTCATATTATTTGGATATATAAATAGCAAAACTGATATCATTGCGTTAGGTCCTGTAAACTGTCAAAAGTTAGAATAAAAGTCGATGTTTTCATTCGTACAACGCCACCTGGTGCTGTTTCTTACTTATGAGAGTCACTGACGTTAGCAGTCGCCATGACAGTCTTCTTGTATGCTCCTTCATGATGTACAGTAGTGAGCAACGATTTTAAAAGTTTATTCTGTACAATTATTAAACCTTATTGAAATCAAGTTCATATTCGACTGGACTTTATTCATTGGTAAACCATATCGTACACAAATATTATCGAATATTAAAACATAAACGATACGTATTACTGTGACCACTCACCTACAAGTGATGTCCTTGACATTGTGTTGCTGAAAGGCTTCTATAAGCCATTCGATATTTTTACTGTTGATGATTTATCTTCAGATCATAAACCGGTCACACTGAATCTTGAAAATGTAAATATTGACTTCAGAGAACGAATGGGGCTTAAACAAGACTGGAAACTTTTCAGAGATCTTCTCAAAAATGACAGTAATCTACTCGATGATGTCCACAGTGCAGATGAGATAGACAAAAATGTTGAAAGGGTCACTATATGTATTACTGATGCCATCAATGCTTGTGCTTCTCCAGCAGACGTGAAATGGCCTGATCATCTCGATCTTACTCCAGCAGTCAAGTATTTAATAGACCAAAGAAACAGGGCAAGGAGGCAATGGCACCAAACATGAGAGCCTTGGCTTAAAACCAAATATAATCGACTTACGAGAAGAGTACATGAGGAAGTAAATAAACTTCGTAATGAGAGATGGAATGAGAAGGTGAAGAGTTTGTCAACCCACGACAATTCTATCTGGTGCATGATTCGAGCCTTACAAAACAAAAAGGCCATGGACATTCCACTGCTTTTAGACACCAGTGGACATTTTATAACTAATGACCAAGACAAAGCACAGCTTATTGCTGATTCGCTTAAAGAACAATTTGTTACTGCAAAGGATGATCGTCCAGAAGGACTAGAAATATTCCAAATGGTAAAAAGCAGCATAACAAAGTATTACAACACTAGCCATCATGTGGCCAAACATAATATTCAGGTAGCTGAGATTCAAAATTGCTTTAAGAAACTCAAGCAAAAGAGGGCACCAGGTAAAGACACTATTAAAAACAAGGCCTTAAAAAACTTACCACTGAATGTAACTGGTGATATCACTAAATTATTAACGACTGCTGGGATAATTGTTACTTTCCGAATACATGGAAACAGTCTGTTGTCCTAAGTATTCCTAAGCCCAGTCAAAATCCTGCAAATTCTGTAAGCTACAGGTCCATCAGCTTGCTGTCTTCTATATCTAAAGTCTTGGAGAGAACAATTCTCACAAGATTCCTAGATTTCTGCACAACCAATAATGTCATCCGTGCAGAACAATCTGGTTTTTGGGCGAAACGTTTTTGCCAGCTCCAAGTTTGGAGACTTATAGTGGATGTCAACACTACCCTTAATCTTTCGATGTACTGCAGCGTCATCTTCTTAGGATGAAGGCGTTATTTATAAAATGATAACTGATGGTTTCCCACATGATTTAATTAGTCTAGTTCACTCGTTTCTGTCCAACAGGTCTTTTCAGGCCAAAGTTGGAGATGAATTAGCTAATACCTGTGAGATAAATGGCGGTGTCCCACAAGGATCAGTGCTGGGACCAGTTCTGTTCAATTACTATATATGTGACTTCCCTGAAATCTCTTACTGTAAGCCATATTTTTATGCCAATGATGCTGCTATACTGACATGGGCATGCCAGCCTATAGTTCATCCAACAAGAGAAAAACAGGGTGTGTCACAGGAAGTTTCAGATTAGCCAATCAGAGAAAGGGGGCCTCATGCGCTTAATCACTTCTGTCTCATGTCTCATTGAAGAAGCGCTTTATAATATTACAGCAGAAACTTTAATATTATTCAATTGCTTTGCTTTAATTATAATTAAAAATGTTGTACCCTTCATAAAATTATCTTTTAACTCAATTTTATATATATCGTTGTTCGAGATTCCCTGGGCCTTTTCTTTCCAGGAGTCGAAAAGCGAGGAGAGGGGGGTGGTAGCTTCGCATGAAGATGCTTCGTTTCCTTCTTGAACAATTGTTCGAACGCAAGAAAAAGAAACTTGCGTTGCCTTGGAAGTTTCTTCTATTAAAGCAGATGAGCTTTTAAAACACTATTTTCCTTTAAGTAGCAAAATACGTTCCACACAAATCTCCCTAGCCTGGCTGGGAATAGTTTTTCCTTGTTTTGGCTGAAGAGTTGTTGCACGGGCGTCGCCATTACAAATTGACTTGTGCAGCCGCTGAAGGAGAGATCCCACAAAGCATTGCAGATGAGTGAGTAGTCGATATCAGACCGGAAACACACCCTGTTTTTCTTTTGTTGGACGAAGTATAGTGTTGTTGTATCACGTTTGTAGAAAGCCCTTAAAGAATGTGAAATCTGGTTTAGCAAGTGGCAATTAAAACTGAACGTTGACAATTGCAAAGCAATGTTTATCACTAAGAAGAAAAAGAGAAATCTTGACTCCTTAAAGTTATATGGCAAATACTTGGAATGGGTTAATAATGGGGTCTATGCATGAATTTTAAATTTGCTTAAAATTCATAAAAAATGAAAGAAATAGTTTCAATAATCACTTATTGGAATGTAAAAATTTTGTTAAGTTGTTTTCATAAATAAAAAAACGTTTTTTAATAGCTCAATTTTTTCATTTGGCCAAGAACGCATCTGACTGGTTGTGACGTCACAAATCAGCAACCAACGCCAAGCTTGGCCTTTAACGAGCCTGCAGTTGCAGATTTGCGCGCATTTAAGTTTTTCGTGCTACTAACAACAGTGCATTTACAGACGAAAATGGTCAAACCAGATTAAGGTTCCATTGAAGGAAGATCAGAAAACCAACTAAAAGTAGATTCATTGATAGTAGCAGAGTTTTTTTCAAACAACGAATGCTTTACAGTAACTGAAAGTCATGGATTTAAAGAAGCTAGCTAACTCGTCAAACAACTTCTCATGTGATTTAAATATATGTAGCAACAAAACTGTGGATACTTACAGTCAAGAAGAGAGAAAAGTCATTCCACTTTTCCACAACTTAATTTATTAAACCATAAATGTACATTTCGATTGCTATGCAATCATCGTTCAGTATGAGGCAGAGAAAGAGCAGAACAATGATTCCGCTCTTTTTCTCTGCCTCATACAATGGATGAAGAAATTTATTCATCCATCCTCATACTGAACGATGATTTCATAGCAGTCGAAATGTACATTTATGGTTTAACAAATTACATTGTGGAAAAGTGGAAGAACCTCTCTCACTCTCTCTTCTTGATTTTCACATGATTGTTTGATACTAAATTTGTTTGTTAATATTATAAATTAGTTATTAATGACTTATAATATTTTAATACAACCTGTGACAATAAAGTTCGGTGAATGACGTCAAATTGCTAACGGTCATAAGAGTGCACCATCGTCGTATCCTGCCCCAGACAGGTCGAGACATGTTTAAACAAATTTGAGAGAATCAGCGGTGCGATTAATGTGTTTAAACAGGACATTGAAGAGAGAAGGCGTAGTACGCACGGTCGAAACCCAAAATGGATCAGCGAACGAAAGAGACTCATGAAATGATGGTAACAGTTTACAAAGAAAGTGCTCTTACTTGCAAACGTATGAAAATCTGACCGTTATTTCTAACAGCATCATTAACCTTTACACGAATATACCTTTTGTGGAAATCATTAGCATAGTAAAAAAAAAAAAATTGATCTTCAACAAACTGGAAGAAAACATTAGATCTGACATTATCAACGCCCTAAATGTCATCCATAGTTAGAGCTATTTTACATTCAACGATAAATTCTACAATATCCCCAAGGGTGTATTGATGGGCTCGCCCATCAGTGCAGTCATTTCGGAATACTTCCTACAAACCCCGGAAGAAAAACATGTCACCCCACTCCTTGAAGATGGAACAATTATTTATTACAAGAGGTACGCTGACGATACTCTTATTGCCTTCAACCGGGAGAAGATAAACGCGGTACAGATCCTAAATCATTTTAACAGTTTCCATGACAGTATCTCCTACACGATGGAAGAAGAAAAGGACGACTTGGTTAACTTCCTGGATCTGATGCCGATTAAAAACTACAACACCAAAAAACTGGAATTCTCCATATACAGGAAGCCCACAGCCACTTATAATATAATCAATTTCGAGTCGAACCATCCGCCAAAACATAAAGCGGCGGCACTTAACTAGCTTTAAATCGTGCGCTGTCGTACCCTATCACTGTTAAAGACAGAAATGAAGAACTAAGACTTACCTATGATGTGGCAAGAAAAAATACTTTCCCGGACCAAGTCACAAAAACTATTTGCCGAAAAACGAGACGAGCACTTGAATCACGCAACCATGCTTTTGTCCGTACAACTGAATCTTAGAAATAACCACTTTTACATATACGGGTCCAGAAATAACCAGGATTACAAACATCTTCAATAATCACAGGCTAAAAATTGCGTATAGAACAGCAAACAAATGCCGTTAACTATTAAACCCAAAAGGATAGGATTCAACATGATGATGTCTACACTGCCAGCGGGGTCTACAAACTCACATGCCCAGCTTGTGGTTATTTCTACTTGGGATCCAACAAAAGATCATTCCGTGTGAGATTAAATGAACACATGAGGTCTTGGGTCAACGGGGCCCACAACTCGGCCTTTGCAGACCATGTTATCGCCAACAAAGACAGCTTTGGTCAAATACAAGAAACCATGTCCATTGTAAAATTCATCAAGGATCCACAGAGAATACTCACGTACGAAGCCCTGATAATTAGGAAACACCTCATGACTTATATAGAAAAGATTCTAAACAACCAACTCAGTTTTGAGAAAAATCCAATACACGATGCAGTCAACAGAATAGTAAACCCAGAAATGAACATAATTAACAATATCCTGGAAGAGAACTCTTAGCTTCAAGTTATTTATTCTTATTATTTTATTTTATTTTTATTTTGTTTTCTCTTATTTGTATTCACAATATCTTTCTATCTTGATTTATTTTTATTTTTTGTTTTTTTACACTTTTGGATTTTAGTGCCTATCTAAATGTTTTGTATTATAGTTTGATCTTTTTTTCTATGTTTTCACCAGTTTTGCTTTTTGGCTCTTATATCAGCTTATGGCTCTTATATCCAGTTTGGCTCTTGTACATATATTGTTTTTTATAATTTTTAATACTATTACGTATCCAATCATGTATCCACACACCCACACGTTTTTTCTATAGAAATTTTACCCCATTGCTTGTAAGTCCACCAATCAGAGTTGATTACTTTTTTCTGATTAGTGGACCCCTCCCATATATACCGGGTGTTGTAGCCATTGTAACTCTGTAGTCGTTCATAGTTCCTGAAGATGAGATGATACTCGATACGCGTTGAACAATTAATAAAGACGCTACCAATATTGCTATTCCTGGACCTTTTCTTTTGTTTAATTAATAAACTCTTTAGCAGTATCTCATGATGATGAGGTTTTATCCTACGCCACACCTCAGATTTTTAAATTATTGACAAAAATAGGAAAGAAAATTCCACTGCCTGGATTCAAAACAGGAACCTTCAGCTTTTAGTGCAAAACTCACTAACCAATTCATGGAAGCAATACGCTGGACTAAGCAATTCTTAGGGCTGGTCAGAGCAGTTACCTAGTTCGCAGGTTGGAACTATCTTTCCTAATGGCATAATATTCATTAAAGAATGTCTCAAGAATGGTTGATGAGGTTTTATCCCATGCCACACCTCAGATGTTTAAATTATTGATGACATGTCTCCTCTTTAGCAATGTCTGTTTTTCTTTTTCTTCTATCAATGGCTTTAATAACTTTTCTAATGTTAAATTAATTTGCTTTGATGCTGTGGCAAACTGATTACCGAGACGGAAGCAGAACTAGCCTGCATACCTCGAGTAAATAATTGAAAACTCACATCCACAAAAGATAAATAATGCAGTACACAATTATTACAGAAAAACAATTGTTCTTCAATTCATTAAAATGAGGTATTATAAGAATGAAATTTTACTATTCAATTTGTTAAACTGAAATTTCATAAGTGGGTGTTCTCAGTATGGTAGTCTAGAAGGGTTCTGCCGGGACCTTACCCAAAATTCGTAAAACTAAAAAAATCTTATATACTGACATTGCAAAAGAGGTTGATTATCTCAACAGGAAGTGCTCTCAGTTAAGAGAGGAGGGAAGAAGAGTAGCAGGTTGCTAGTCAACTGTGAATGGGACACAGGATAAAAATAAATGGATCAGGGTCACTCCGTAAATGACCGTTTGAATTGTTCAGCATGTGTTGTCACCTGTCACTACTAGAGAACAGCGAGTTTCAAACTGATGACTAACAATGAAAAAGCAGTGTTTAAGTTTCATTCGGTCAGTAACACTTCAGACTCCATTTGGTGATGGTACAAGCAGTATTTATCTACTACCACTGCCAAGAGAACTCACCAGGTTGGCCTCACTATGTCTAAAAAAAAAAAAAAAAAAAAGATTGAGCCATATGATCCACTTTCGTGCATAGTCCATAGAAGTCAATGCAAAGAGGAAACGGATATTGGCTATTCTGCATACGACCCTTTAGAAAGCGTTATATAAATGAAGAAAGCACAGACCAGATCTCCTGCAGTTGCTGAAAGGATTGAATTCCGTGACTACATATGTTGCTTTGATTTTGCTCAGCAATGATTCTGGAGCAGAATGTGTTCTCGCATAAATTCATGTTCAGTGATGAATCATCATGAGTAGCAATGCCAATGGTACAATGTGTGCATTTGGGGAATCGACAACCTTCATTTCTCTGTGGAGCATATCCGTTCCTCTCCAAAAGTTAATGTGTACTGCATCAACAAATTATACAAAATTCACTGGCTGTTTTTCTTTGCAGAAGAAACCGTGACAGGGTACATCCCACCCAACAAGCTTGAAAATTCTCTCATCTTCAAGAGATCTGCACACAGATAGTGTGGGCTTCATCATTCAAAAGAATGATGGTTACCACATTGCCACTGCCAAATTCAGACTTCTTGAATGCCATCCATCCAAATGATGGATTGGTCCTATGGGGAGATCAAGATTACCAATTGCTATGGTAAACAAAATGATAATCTTTGAGATTTAAACAAATTTTAACAGCAATTAATATTGCCGAACGAAGAAGGGTTATTGAAGGGATACACTTCTTGTGCCGTAAAAAGGAATGCCAAAATATGGGTATCATAACTGTTCACTTAGAATTAGCAGAACAAACTTCGCCTACTATTTTCCTGGAATTATCTAACTTAATCGAGGACTCTACTCTATCAACGTGATTAAGAAGAACCAATATGACAAGATGATGGAGAAGACTGCCCACCTAAAAGGTAATCATCAGCAAAAGGCCAGCCCTTTTACATTCAAAAACAGATTGATTAACTTCTGACATCAACTTCAATGAAGAGAATGGTTTACTTGAGAAAGGACTGAAATACAATCTGGCTAAACGAACTACAAATAAGACCTGAGTGACCTCGCCATAGACATTGAATGTGCCCTGCGCAAAGTAACCAAGATCATAGACAAAGGTTAAGAATTATATTGACGCATGAACTAAAGAAAATGAAGAATGATGCCCACATTGACAATAGGCAGTACAGGATTGTTAAGCACATCAGTGCCAAATTAAAGGACAAACGAGCCATGACAATTGGAGGGGATAAAAGAAAAGCTATGGTCATAATATATGAAGACGACTAAGACGACAAGGTAGCCAGATTTTTTGACGACAACGGTTTCATTAAACTGAAGAATGATCCGACAGAAATTCATCAATATAGCCAAGAAAGCAATCCAGGAGTTATCATCGGACAAGGTAAAATACATGGCAAATCAGATGATCATGAAAACCCCACAACCACCTAAAATGAATGCCCTAGTATAAGTTCATAAGGCTAATAATCCCATCCGACCAGTAGTCAATTGCCGAGGCTCAACGTTTTACTACATAGCAAAACGGGTTTCAACGTGGCTGAAGACAAATTACCCTATAAGCCAGATATATATATGGGCAGTAATACCATGGCCCTGGTAGGAGATCTACATGACTTCAGAATTAATGATCACATGAAACTAATCTCCTTGGACATTGTTAATCTGTATACGAATGGTACATTCAATGAGACCATTGAGCTCATTAACACAAAACTAGAAGAGATGCCAACGGACCTTAATGAACGCACTGATATTCAAATCTGTTGGAACACCTACGTATGCAGAACTACAAGGGGTGTTCAAATGAAAAGGTACAAAACATCGTAAAAACCAAACCAGTTTGAATTTGACTATGTCGCTTGAGATAATGTACTGCAACTTCTAGGAAAGAGAATGTAGAGTCTGGTGTGGTTGTGCGCATGCGTGAGCCACTCTCACATGACGCAGTAGAGAATCAAACAGTTGTGATTCCGTCCAAATGAATTCCTCGAGCACGGAAAAACCATTAACAGCGATGTACACTGCGAGACACTCCGCGGCCTACGCAAGTCCATCAAGAGCAAACGGGCCTGCGCTGCTCATGGAGGGAGTGATTGTACTCCACGATAACGCTCGTCCATACATCTCCAAGGTCACAAAAAGTGTACTGGACAAGTTCAGGTGGGAGCATCTGCCCTACAGCCCGGATATGTCGCACAGCAACTTCCATCTGTTTGGTCTGCTTAAAAACCATCTCAAAGGGAAGCGCTTCAACTCGTACTTCACATTCTCCAATGAGTTCTTCACCATTCCCAACAGAATAGCGATGGGATTCCCAATCAGCTCGGTAATTTCCGAAATATTCCTCCAATCATTAGAAGAAACAGGTGTGAAAAGGATGTTAGACGATGGAAGAATATTGTTCTATAGAGGGTATGTCAATGATACCTTCATTATTTATGTTGACGAAAAAACTTCTGGCCACGACCTACTGGACGGGTTCAACAATCTCCACCGATCCATCTAATATACCCCCGAGGAAGAAGAGAACATGGGAATCAACTTCTTGGATGATCACATAATGAGCAACCCAATTCTCAGGTGGAAAGGAAAATGGGATTTTTCCACATTCACCTATATTGAATCAAGGACCCATCGAATCGCAAGGATATTCTGGGACCGTGGACTAGGGATCTCGTTTAGGATTAAAGACAACAACCGATTTCTACTAAACCACGATGACAGGACGATGAATTGGGCATCTGCAAAGGCTCTGGAGTCTACAAACTCATTTGCCCTATTTGTGGTGCCCACAACGTCGGATCGACGATTCAATCATTCCACGAACGATTCCGGGAACACAGGCGATCATGGATCAATAAATATCATAAGTCTGCCTACACTGACCATCTGATTACCAACAAGCACCGCTTCCTGGACATCGACAAATGCATGAGAATTTTGTGGAAAGGCAAGGACAGAGAGAAGATATGGATACACGAAGAGATGGAGATTAGGAAGCACCACCGGAATGACAAAGAAAAATTACTGAACAACCAGGTCTCCTTTGAAAGGGACGACCTCACAGAATTTGTTAATGAACTTGGACCAAAACATTGTCCTCTACTAGTCTGCGCCTCCCAGTTGATTTTATTTTAGTTCATGTTTTTCTTTTCTTATTTGTGAGTCCACCAATCAATGCAGACCACCAATTTGAATTTGCATGATTGGTGGACTGGCTGTTCCTGTTATTATAAATTCGCTGTCATGTTCACTTCACCTTTGTAGCAGTTTGCCTCCAATGATGGTGCAATACTGAAACATGTAACCCTTAATAAAGGGTTTATCATAACACTCTACCTGATCATCGTCTTCCTTTATTTGTACCTTCCCGTGATACTGGACAAAAGGATATCATGAAATTAACAAAAGAGAATACCACAGAAATTAAGGTCCTCTTTTAAAATTATAATTGGAGCAATCTATTTACTTATCACAAACAATATTTTTTCATGAATGAAATTATTTTATTTAATCGTCTCCTGTGATTTTGAACATAGGATAATTTAGATTTAAATAAACTAAACTGGTTCTCTGCCCTCTAAAGGTAGTTGCTTTTTTTTTTTTTTTTTTTTGAAAAATAGTGCCCATATTAAGAGCTTTGAATAATATTTTATATTTTTCTTTTCAAACTTAAGTTGAATTTGGTGAAATTTTTCTCGAGCATCTGTTAATATCTCTGCAACCCATTCCCTTTAAAACAAGATCTAGCAAAGGAATCTGATGGTTTTAGAAATCATAGTACTAGGTTGTAATTTGATACAAAACAAAAATTATTTTCTTTCTTTCCTTCTAACAAATGAAATGCCATTTATGAATTGTAACGAAAAGAACTGGATGAATAAAGTCTACATTTTGAAAATGACGTCATCAAAATGAGAACCAACCTTGCAAGTGCACCCTCGCAACCTGTCACTGAAACTGCACTACTGCCCTATAAACCCCTTGCACATTGGACCATATATTGCGGAATTGCCGCTATTGCCCTATAAGTTACGTCTTGCACATCTTCTGTAATGTGTGGTTTATTCATGAAAAGTTTCCCTTCATTTTAAAAACTTAATCTTTCTTTATCTGTCCCCCCCCCCCCCCCATTATGATTCATAAATGCCACTTTATTTACTATTAGGACACAAAATAAATTTTGTTTTGTATCAAACTACAATCTTGTACTATGATTTCAAAATTGTCAGATTCCCATGTTGGACCCTGCAACTGGTGGTCTGTAAACCACTGATGGTCCGCAAAAAAATATTGGTGGTCCGTGGAGAAATTTGAATATTATTTGCATTTTATGTTTATTACACTGTTTCATTATATTCTAATTTGTCTTCGTATCACAGACAAAGAATCATTGATAATAACTGATTAGTCTTCCGTGGGTTTCAAAATTTTGAGTTTAGTGGTTCATGAGGTCCAAAACATGAGTGCTGCTGTAGTGGGTTCAACACTATCAATTCTACAATATTATTGAGGGATCATAGACACAATGTTTCTTTTCAATGTTGTTTTCTACATCCATTTACCCTTTGCCATGCAATGCTGAATTAAAAAAATATATTTCCTCAAATAATATATCAAAAATGATATTAATAGGCTATTATTAAAGTAAGAAAAAAATAATAAAATTTATAGTTAAATAATGTTTGTTTTTTTTTTACCTTGCAGACATCATGTTCTTCATCATGGATTGAATGTACTAGTTCTTTAATAACAGAAGGATTAGTGCTAAAAAGTGTGACAACTTGGATGGATGAGAGTTTGAAGAGACTTCCCGTGATGCTGCACATAACTGAGCGTACTGATGGAGAAGAATGTTTGAGCAACGATTCAATACAATGGCAATCGCCTATAACAAGAAAACAAACCAAACATATGATTAACATAATTTTAACACGACAAATAACAAGTGAAATAATCTGTTAAACAATTTCAACTTCACATTATTAAAAATAAAAAAAAACAAAAAAACTTTAGAAGCATTATTTAATTAAAATTCTCAGCAAGTTGTTAAACAGTTAAATTAAATGAGTAAGTCTACAGAATAGGAAGAACTGATTTTATTTTTGTTTGACACATTTAGCAGCTGCTAAGATCATCATCTTGGAATTAGATAAGAGATTTTTGAAATTAACAATAATGAAGGTAAATGATTCTTTATAACACTCTCAACGATAATAATTATGAATGTCCTATAACATTAACAGCGAAGTCTGATTCCCTGCAATCAGAAGTAAACACAGGTGGATTGTGACAGAATGTAAAAAGTAAAAAATTTTCTTACGAAATTTTGATGACTGCATCGATGCATGCCATCATAGCTGGGGTGAACATTTAAATTGTACCATCTTTCACATTCAATTGTATTCGATGTTAATTTAATTGAAATAAGGAAATAAAAAATTTCCACACAACTTATTTTTTTTTATAAAAGAACAGCATCTAAAGTAATTTTTGGAAAACGCTTTTAAAAAACTGTTAGTGCAGTTGTATAGCAAGTGGCACATGCTGAATTCAATGTACAGTTAAAATTGATGTTTGATGCCAATTAAGGGCTCACATGATTTTTATCTCTGAAACCAAAAGAGATAGAGTAAACATATCAATGAGAAATTTGTAGAGCATGGTTGAATTAGTCTGAAAATCATCATTCCAGAATAGCTTTATCTGGTAATGTTTGAGAAAATTTGAGACAAATTTTTTATGAAAGTCTACATTTCAAGAATTCCATGAATTTGAAATACTGCAAAGCATAGTACCCCATAAACTATCACCATTTCAGTTAACTGTTCTGTTATAAATGCAGGCATTTTAGTACTTTGCTGTTTCCTCCTTAGTTATTTGTCAGACAGCCCCTATTCCGCAGTTAGAATGTTCCAGAATTAGAAGAATATCAATTACTGTTACATTTTCTTAAAATTCGTAACTACCTTCACTAAAAATAAGGTCAATTCATTCTTAATTACCTTTTGAACTCTGAAAGGGTAACAATACAGGAAGTCTTGAAATTTAGACTTTCACAAAATGTTTGTCTCAAATTTTCTCAAACATTAGCCGGATAAAGCTATTTTGAAATGATGATTTTCAGACTAATTCAACCATGCTCTACAAGTTTCTCATTGACATTTTTACTCTATCACTCTATCGCATTGAATGAAGATGAAAGAAGGCCACAACTGCCACTAGACATACGAGATTACTTGATAACAATTTGCTAGGAAAATGCATAGGAAAATTGTTCGCTGTATTCAAAAGTGTCTCAACGCTTAGAATAATCACTTTGAACACCTGTCGTAATTGTAGAAGTCAAAAAGGACTTATATTCATATGCCTGTAAGAATTTAGTGTTACAACTTTAATATAGCTTTTTCTTTTGCTGAAGTGTGTACACAATTTTTTGGCAGACTGTATATTGGCATTGCAGTATATGCTGTATGTTCTTATGCAATATTTTTGATATGTATCTATTATTTCCTATTAAGTATGTGATTTTAATTTTTACCATCTTTAATCAATTCCTTATTTTGATGGTGAGCATTTGTAAAAAAAAAAAAAATCCAGTTGATAACATGTACATTTAGAATTAAGTACCCATCTGATTTACCTGAATCACATTTATTTTAAATTAGTTGTTACCCGCGGCTTCGCCCGCCCGCGCCATCTGTTGAGGGAGATTACAAAGCAAAAGCAGATAATTTTAAATGAAAAACCCAGAAAGTGGGGAAGGGGGGGTCGTAGGGGGCTGATTTTTGGCGATAGAGCAGGTCCTTATTGATAAGCCTGCCCTGAAAATTTCAAGTCGCTAGCTCAAACCATCTAGGAGGAGATAGAATTACAGATAAATAAATAAATACACGCAAGAGTTTTAGTATATTTAAATAAGTGTATGTGTTTTTCAGTCACCCGTATTCACTCTCTTAGTTTTTCCTTTAAGACAAGAAATGCTTCGATGGACTTTATATACAAGGTATTGTTAAATTTCATCATCAAAATGATAGGGATGATGAAATATGCGATTCTAACCAAAAAAGTTCATATGAACATGGGTCCAAATTTGAACAATAACTGAGATATGAACAGAAATAAAAATGCCACCACTAAGATCAACAACTCACTTTCTTCTACAACATCTAGGATGATGAAACTTGGAAGAATAATAGGGTACATAAAACTGTGTAAACCGTTAAAATTTGAAGGAATAAGGAATTCCAATGAGTAGTTTCCGAGTTACGCACTCAACATCGTCACACGTGCTCACATGTGGGTACTAACCATCACATGTTACGATGTTGACTACGTAACTCGGAAACTACTCACTGGAATTCGATCAAATTTTTTAACGGTAGACACAATTTATGTACCCTATTATTCTTCCACATTTCGTCATCCTAGATGTTGTAGAAGAAAGTGAGTTATTAACTGGTTGATCTTAGTGGTGGCATTATTATTTCTGTTCATATCTCAGTTATCATTCAAATTCTGACCCATGTTCATATGAACTTTTTGCTTAGAATCACATATTCCATCACCCCTATCATTTTGGTGATGATATTTAACAACATCCTGAATAAAACAAAATAATGTCTTTTTCATATTATATTTTAAAAAGAATTAAAAATTTATTTTTTAATCTATCGTTTCATTATAAATTTTTTTTAATACAGCCATAGTTTCAAATTAAAATATGAGAAAATAAGAGTGTAAGAGCAATGATCTTACGAGCCAAGGCCAGCTAAGATTACCAAAACGAATGTGTCAACTGAGTATAGAAATAAATGTGATGAGTTGAATATGTAGAGTCGACTGAGTGACAAAACGATCTTCGAAGAAAATGAATGTGACCAAAGTGACAATGATGAAATGAAGTGCGACGACTAGGAACCCTCTTTAATACTCCATAAATGGAGCGGGGTAGCCAATGATCATGTGGTTTAGAAGGTGGAGATAAAGATTTTCCACATTGTAGAGGAGGGGGGGGGGGTAAAATGCTTTCTTAAGGACACGTGGATGATCCCTGTGTAGAAAAGGATTTCAGGAAGTTTCATTAAATTTTGTATTGGATTGTAACAAGTAAATTAAGTGTATTGGATTAATTCTGTTAACATTTGTAGGTGTTTCTGTCTTCCTGAATTGTAGAACAAAATGAGTGACATATAAACCAATGAGAGTCTTGCATGTTATTACATGATGTATGAATTTCACAAGGAGAGCAATGTAACAGTGGTCACCAAGAAACATATCTAAATGCATTAAATATCTGCAGATGCCAGCATTGCCAAATTCTGGTTGTACAATATTGATCTGTCTGATGCCCCTCGTGCAAGAAAGCCATAGAACTGGACAATGATCTGATGCGTGCAGCAATTGAGGCAAGTACTAGGTAACTATAAAAGTTCTTGCCATTTTTATGTTGCCATAAAAGGAAGTGATAGAAGATATGCAAATGAGTGTACAGTGTGGTCCAAAATCTGTCAAGGGGGGAACAGGACAGTTAACCTGTATAAATACAGGGCTGTTGGGCATCAATCACATCTTGTGCAGAAGTGAAGACAAATGGAGGTATCAAAGGAGATGGTTAGGTGTTGTTTGCTTTACGACTTCAAGGTGGGCTTGTCAGCAGCAGCATCAAGTCACCCAATGTGTCTTGCGTTTGGGGATCATGCTATGAACGAACGCACCGCAAGGCATTGGTTCCAGAAATTCAGGTCGGGAGAATTTGCCATTTCTGATGAACCCCATAGTCTAGTGTGTCTGGTGGGCTAGACGCCAAATGGTTCAATACGAGCTGCTATCAACTGGCCAAACCATCACTGGGGACCTGTACTCCCAGCAGTTGGAACGTGTGCACCAGGCATTGCAGCAGAAGGAGCCAGCATTGGTGAATCACATGTGGTGCAGGTGGCCATGGAAACCATAGAGCGGCTTGGCTGGGAAACTTTGTGTCATCCACCTTACTCACCAGATCTTGCTCCAATGGATTATTATCTTTTCCATTCTCTGGACAATTATCTTCGTGGAAAATCCTACACCAATGATACAGACCTGTGAAAGGCACTCACGGACTTCTTTGAGTCCAAGACTGGTAAGTTTTACAGCCAAGGGATTGATCAACTGGAGACATGTTGGCAGAAGGTACCAGATGCCAATGGGGATAACTTTGGGGACTAGCAATACGCTACTTTTTGTGTACATCATTTTGTTTTCCAGAATTAAAAATGGAAAGAACTTTTGTGGTTATCTAGTACATGTCAAACAATTGAAGAATTATCCAAACTTTATGCATCATGATCTACTGTTCAAGAGCACTTTCAAGATCAACAGACAAATAGTCTGAGCCCCAACAACTTTTACCTCACAACAAAAAGACCGCACTCAACGAGAATGACCCACCAAGAGTTCAGAGATGTTGGCTGAGATGTTCTATCCCTTCCACAATATTCTGCTGACATTACATCATCTGATTATCATTTGTTCAGATCTCTGTAGCACTGTCTTAGTGGAAAACGATTCCAATATGCTATTGATAAAAAACTGGCCTCTCGAACTTCTGTGCATTAAGCCAACTTGGCATTCCAAGTTTTATTTCATGATGTGCAAGTGTCACAGATAATGATGGAGATAACCACCAAATAGTAACCAGAATAACCACAGAGAGAAGCTAGACAATGTGGGTGAGGTTCAATAAGATGCTGGAAGATGTTTACTTGTATCAAGAGCCATGCAGAATGGAATGCATCTGACAGGTGGAGTATTGTGTGGGTAGAAGATCCAAGGAGTGAACATGGTAGTCGAACTGATCTCAAAGACGCATTTGATGTAGGTTTGGGGAATTACGGGTCCAGGGAAGTCTTGGTAGTGCTCCACCAACCATTCCCTGATAAATTCTGGCCATATAATTTATTGCACTGTCCTGCTGTAATATCCCATCTGCTCCTGGAAAGGAAAATCGGATTAATCTCCAAATTTTTGTACCCGATCTGCAACCGAATAAATAAATGAGTAAATAACTGAACTGAGAGAGAGTTCCTTTTAGAGGTATCAGTGGACCCAGACAATGTCAAAAAAATATATCCCAGGCCGTACTATTGCCATCACCAACTTGTGTTCTTCCAACAACAGTTGCAATGTGATTAGTTTTGGAGATTTCCCACCAATACGCAATGCCCATCTGTTTGATGAAGCAGAATCCATGATTCATCGAAGAAGGCAAGTTTGCCAATCACGAGAGGTCCAACTCCTATACTGCAATGCAAGCTGTAGATGTATTTGCCGATATACCATCGTTAGCATGCACACAGTGACCAGCTGCCTGCACTGGAGCCTCATATGCTACAGGATTCATTCTATTATCCTTGTCTACACATGTCTGGTAAATTCCTGGCTCATTTGGATGTAAGTTACTCAATGGTAGAATGCTGGTCGACCTACACGCATCTTCACAGTCGACATTCATCTCACACATGAAGTTTCTACATTGTTCATTTGCAATAGTGCCATTTTTCCAATCGTAGTACCCTTAAGACTCGGTTACACTTTGCAATTTTCAGCCGTGCCTGCAACTGTAGCAGCAACACATTGCAAACGCCATTCAGCGATCACACTTGAAACATTGTGATTGCAACCACTTATATTTTGACCATAATTGTACTTACCATCAACGCCTAAGCTAGCACTAATTTCATACCAGGCTTGCAGTCTTCAATCTTTCCATTGATATTTAATATATACGAGGGGTGTTCAAATGAAAAGGTACGAAACGTCGTAAAAACCAAACCGGTTGGAACTTCACTATGCCGCCTTGGGATAACTTAGTGCAACTTCTAGGGTTGTACGCATGCATGAGCCGCTCTTACATGATGCAGGAGAGAATCAAGCAGTTGTGATTCCATCCAGTAGAATTCTTCATCGAATTTCTCAAGCACAGAAAAACCATTAACAGTGAGATGTACTGCGAGACTCTTCACAGCCTATGCAAGTCCATCAAGAGCAAACAGCCTGGGCTGCTCATGGAAGGAGTGACTGTGCTCCACGAAACGCTCCTCCACACGTCTCCAAGGTCACAAAAACTGTACTGGACAAATTCAAGTGAGAGCAGCTTGAGCATCCACCCTATAGCTCGGACATGTCCCTCTGCGACTTCCATCTGTTTGGTCTGCTAAAGGGAAGTGCTTCAACTCGGACGACGAACTGAAGGACACAGTGAAGGACTGGCTGCTGTCACAGCCACAACAATTCTGGGAACAGGGAATCCTTCAGCTCGCAAAACAGTGTGCCTATGGCGATTACTTTGAATAAAGAATTCGATTATCCCCACAGTATTGTTTCATACCTTTTCATTTGAACACCCCGTGTGTTTAATATTTAATATCAGAATTCCAAATGCAATCATATTGCTCTATCAGCTCGATAAAGCTCGCTTCCATCTCCGAAGTCCAATTCACCATTTTAAAAGCCTAGCACTCAATCATTATCAGCATTCTGATTGGTTGGCGTTACTGCAACCAGTTCAAGAAAAACAAACTTTTTGTTTCCTGGCACGGTTGCAGATGTGCTGTATTCGGAGGGGGGGGGGGTTGCTAGGTAACGGGAAGAGTTGTTGCGGTTGCAGCTGCGGCTGAAAATTGCAAAGTGTGACAGTAGCTTAAAATTACAGCAGAATTTGTTTCACATAATGTTCACAAACTGTGAAGTTTTGGAAAAGTTACCACATTTGCCCGAAAGCCAATAATCATTCCTTTTCTGCAGATATGATAAACCACTCATTTATCCATGACAGCATCAATTTTTGTATGCAGAGTACAGGCATCAGTTCACCCCCTTTTTTTTTAAAAAAAAAGAAAAACAAAAATACGATATTGCTTGCCCCCCCCCCCCCAATATATGAAGGGGTATAAAAAAGTTCCCAGACCTGCTCTGTAGTGCCAACAGATGACAATACAGGGGTTTGTTTGCATGGAGCAATAGTGAGCTAAAATCCTGATGCGGCAGTGTTCCAAGTAACATCACTGTGTTTACATGGTTGGTAATTGTTAAATTGTTCTTGTGATCACGTGCATGTGGTAGTCTGCGATTATGTGATCAATTGGAACAAAGTGGATCGATCATCGATGACTATTGTATATATGGTTACGACCTGAGATAAAGTTGTTGTGGCAAAGCCCATCATCTCCAAGACTGCTCATTGTCTTTTTTGTGACATAATTATTATTAAGTCTCTACATATTAAATTTATTATTTAATCCGTGTATAAAATTAATACTCAATCCGTATGTAGATTACCTCATTAGAATATTTTTTTTACTCAAGTGAATACTTTGAAACTTCTGTTTATAGTATCTTTATATTCTTATCTTTCATTCAAGCGTTTATGTCATTCATCAATTGTTTTGGTTTTCCTTCGTTAAGATAACTTTTAGTTTTTATTTTAGTTTTCTGTTGCCCTCCATTTTTATTTCTCTCCTCTTCCTGCGCTTTAAAAGTGGGGACAGAAGGAGGGAGAGGGTGTTGCTAAGCAACAAAAGCAATCGGCACGTTAACGGAACGATAGTGCTAACGTCAGCGGAGCGAATGCCACAAGGGGAAACTTGTAACTGGCGATTAGAGGCCAATGAATCTGGGAAGACGAGGGGAAGTATTAAAACTGTTCAGAATTATATAAATGGAACTGATTTAAAAATAAAAGAAACATAAAGACACACAATCGCCTGTCTATCAGATTAATGGTACGGCAAGTTGGATCCTTGTATGGACTCGAGGGAGATTGAAGCAATGCTTCGTTGTCGGGGATGATACAATATTGTGAGCAGTAAATGCACGTGTTGACGCCGAGAACCCAATAGTAATACATGCTTCGCTCATAAGCACGGGTCTTGGTAGGATTACATATGAAAACATATGTTGATTGCATCTAAGTTGAAAAAGCAACCGAAGAGTCTTCCCGCGAGAACGCATTAACTCCACGGAGCATCGCAGCATACATCAGGCAAGGAGGCTGAAGGTTAGCCGGCGCTTGCGGAACAACAAGTGAGGTCGGTGGGCAGCCTAAACCTGGTGCAGTGGTATGTGAAAGGGAGTCGTACTCACAGCAAGTCAGAACAGAAATCAACAACGCATGGAGCAACAGTTTGTGCAAAAACATGAGTGGAATAAGTAAGAATTAAGTTTTATTTAATTGAACCCTCATGAGTGAATTTTGTCGTGTCACAATTGAGTACTCTTGAATAATCCAAAACGCATGCATGTCTTCACAAAGAACTTTGAACAATTAACAATAAATCTTTAAACATTACTTATATTCATTTTAAGATTGAATAAGACGGGAGCAACACTTTATTATAATTAGATATTGGCATTTAAGACAAATTTTCAAGATATTGTTGTAATTTTTCTACTAACACTAATATGATCTCAGATCTTAATTAATGAAGATAATTGCTATTAAATTGTGGACTGCTGTTTTCAAGTGTAATATCACTGATGGTTAATTGACAGAGTTAAAGTAATTGAGAATATTAATAACTGTTTTTTCTTATGCAATAAAATCTAAAACTTAAAGATTTTAAGATTAGTTTAATTGCTTATTGAGTATCAACGTGAGCCATCTTTACTGATACTTGGTAAGTAGTATTAGAGTGAAGATTCATAGGTTACATCCTACTGGCGTCCGCGACATTTTTTAAAGTAAATAAAGACATAAAACCCCTTATGTCACATTTTCATCATTCACAGCCAGACTGTCAACAGAGAGCATTCTGAGGCATTTGAGGGAGGACACTCAGCAAAAGCAGCTGCATCTGTAATATGCGAAGAATTGAATTTCCCACAATGTCAATGCTCTCTGTCATTGAGCACTCCTCATTGTCACAGATTTTGCTCCTGCAAACGTATTCCTCTTCTTAAAGATGAAGATCCAGTTGACTGTTCTTCACAGTTTCAACATCCTGCTGCCAAAATCCAGCCAATTGACATTATAATTGCACAAGGTTCTTGACTCCATGACTTTGAGCTGCATTCCAGAAGTGGCAGGAATGTTGGGATCAGTGCCTTGCTGTGCAAGGTTACTTATTTCAAAGGAGATGATATTCTAATTAGGTAAGTACAGTGGTACCACGGATTACGAGCTTAATCCGTTCCTGGAACTCGCTCGCAATTCGAAACACTCGTAAAGCGAAGCAAGTTTTCCTATAGGAAATAATGAAAACTGAGGTAATTCGTTCCACAACAAAAAAAAAATACATGTGCATGTATAAGCTATTCAAATTTTAATTCTTTGTAATTGCGATTCAAAAATGATTAAATGAAAATATAATACTAGAAACAAAAATTACAGTATGCAAAACTCTAGTATGTATTATGCACATATATCATTAAATAAAACATCAATTACAATACCCAATTTTATAACATAGGCGTTTCAAAATTAAAATGATCACACTGGAATTTTAAACAGGAAGTGTTCAAAAAAACATTTCACATTGTGTACATTGAACAAGTTAACAAACTTGCATGAGAGAATAAAGAAGGAGAATTTGTTGTGACGGCTTGCACACTCACCTATGGAATCACTGTTCACTGGAATCTTTCTTCTTGTGTAACTTTGACAAGAAACCTATCCAATGACACTTGCTTCTGCCTCCTCTTGAGAATTTCGCGGAAATGTGACATTGCATTATCGTTAAAAAGATTCATCGCTCGCATTGCAACAGCTTTATTCGGGTGGTTCCGTTCCACAAAATTTTGCAATGTTTCCCACATTTTACACATCTCCTTAATTTCATTTGAAGTGAGGGATTCTTCAGTTTTGTGTTCCTCTTCGTCAGACGAGATTTCCTCCATAGCATCATGCTGTTGCTCATTATGCAGCTCCATCAGTTCATCAATGGTCAGGTCTTGATCATGTTCCTCTACCAGTTCTTGAATGTCATCCTCATTTACCTCTAGTCCCAAAGTCTTTCCCAAAGACACAATTTCTTCGATAACTGGATGTTCATGAAGAGACTCTTCAATGTCATGTCCAAGAACGCAGTCGGGCCATAGTTTTCTCCAAGCAGAATTGAGGGTTCTCTTGGTGACCCCATTCCAGGCTTTGTCGATGATCTGGAGGGAATTCACGATGTGAAAATGATTTTTCCAAAACTCGTAGAGGGTGAGGTTTGTTCCTTCGGTCACCTCGAAGCATCGCTGAAATAGTGCTTTGGTGTAAAGCTTTTTAAAGTTCTAAATCACCTGTTGATCCATTGGTTGAAGTAAAACAGTGGTGTTGGGAGGAAGGAACTTCACTTAATGAACTGAAATTCTTGCAGCAAGTCATCCTGAAGGCTTGGAGGATGAGCAGGAGCATTATCCAAGAGCAGCAACACTTTGAGTGGCAGATTCTATTCTAAAAGGTACTTCTTCACTGCAGGACCGAAGACTCCGTTGATCCACTCAACGAATAAGGTACGAGTGACCAAAGCCTTGCTGTTTGACCTCCACATAACGCTCAAATGGCTCTTCAGCACCTTGCATTTCTTAAAGGCTCGTGGGTTCTCAGAACGGTACACGGGTAAGGGTTTGACTTTGAAATCCCCGCTTGCATTGGCGCAGAATAAGAGGCTGAGACGGTCTTTCATTGGCTTATGACTGGGCATTGCCTTCTCTTCTGCTGTAATGTAAGTCCTCTTTGGCATTTTTTTCCAAAACAACCCAGTCTCATCACAGTCTCTTAAAAACCTGTTGCGGCAGGTAACACTCGGAAATCATTAGATTCTGGAACTCGGAAGCGAATGCCTCAGCTGCTTTACCATCTGAACTCGCAGCTTCTCCATGTCTCACAACAGAATGGATGCCACTTCTCTTCTTAAACTTGTCAAACCATCCCCTGCTCACCTTAAAGTCTTCTTCGTTTTCTGTGGACGTAGCTGGCAGTTTACTTATGAGGTCAGCGTACAAAGCTTTTGCCTTCTCGCAGATCAAGTTCTGGCTCACAGTATCACCTGCCAGTTGGTTTCTTGTTTATCCACATAAGAAGTAATTTTTCTACATCTTCTAGAACGCGTGGCCATTGCTTTGAAACCCTTGTGACTCCTTTTGATATATCTAGTTCACTTATTTCTTCTTTCTTCTTTAAAATTGTGCAGATTGTTGATGTAGACATGTTAAACGATTTTGCTATTTCAGTCACTCGCATACTTGTTTCACGCTTTCTGATGATGTCCTTTTTAACTTCCATTGTAATTAAATTCTTCTTTTTAGCAATGTTTTTCTTTATGGGAGGCATTGTTGAAAAGCACTTGGACATGCTAATAAATCGTACGTACAGTATAATGTTCCTCAGCATGTACATTATGTGATAGCAGTAAATTATCGCATTGGTTATCGTGAGAGGAAGTGGAATGGTGATAGCCACATGAAGGTTCACGTGACTACCACGAGGCGAAGGGACGTGGGAAAGTGCTTGAAAAATTCGAAGGCAGAAAGTGCTTGAAAAAAAGTTCGAATGTTGAGGCGAACGAACAAACGTGGGAAAATAAATGAAAAAAAATGCTCGCAATATGAAACCAGCTCGTATATCAAATCAAAAGTTTTAATATATTTGTGCTCGTAATGCGAAACACTCGTTAACCGAGTTACTCGTAATCCGAGGTTCCACTGTACTCTTTTTTTTTTAAAAGAGAGCTAGCCTGGGAATTTTTTGATACCAGTCATAAATGGGAATAAAAGCCATATGGATTAAGAAAAAGCAATTTTTGTAAGAACTGTCAATTTGAAAGTATAACAGAAAAGATTAATGTTTTAGACTTACAAATATTAGAATACAAACAATATAAAATATTTATAATTTAATTAAAAATTATAAAGTTGGATGAATATGCAATCCAAGCAAGGTTGAATAAAATCAATGCATCATCAGTCGCTAATTTAATAATTACTATATATTATTTGCTCATATTAAGAGGTTAAAATTAAATGACTGAGTATACCTTGATCACTGACAAGAATTTCCACAACAGTTGCCAAAGCTCCAGGGACTAATTTCAGCAGCTGATCTAGACACGTCAAAATGTCAACAATGACTGCTGAAATGGTGTCATTTATTTCCAATAGTCCCTTGATGAACTCTGTTACCTTCAGGCAAAAAGAGAGAGAGAAAGAAAATATGAACTTCTTGAGTTAACAAAAAAATTCAATGAAAAAGAACTAATATTAAAACAAAAATCTGCACAATTTAAAAAAAAAAACTATCCTTTAATAGCCCCCATGCTATCCTTTCAAGTAATTGTATTATCATTCTGTATAATTTAGAATCAGCATCATACACAATACAAATTCTAGATATCTTCCTAGTCAGCACATTGAATGAAAAACTAATCTCTTTAACCATGGTTCATAATGCTAAATAAGATAAAAATTACAAAAGCCTCTAAGAGCTCATAAGCGAGTTATTTAGAAAATATATCAAAATGAAGTTCTCACCTCCAATTTGTATTGCTGTCAGCATTTATTCCACATTTGCCGATATTTCTGGAACACTTCTTTCAAAATATTGCATATTTCCACTGCTAATTATCTTATTGAGTAAATAAACTCAAAGAGTTGGCCTTTCAACATCAGTTTCAACTTCAACATCAGGGAATAAAACGAAAGCTGACGGCACAGGCCAGATGACTAAGTGGGCTCGGAACAATTACTCTCGTGTTATAACTAATATTTTTGGATTAGAGTGATAGCTGTGAGAATGAGTTATTATTAATTACTCTCCGAAGGTTTTTGTCCTTCCTAATTTTAAACTTTTTTTTTTGTGATAGCCTGACTAACAAGGGAAGTACACGAACATGTATCTCACAGATTCCCACCAAATTTAAATATGTTACTCATCTAAAGTTACTATTGATGCTTGAAAAGTAAGAAAATGCTGAATTTTGTTTCTTTCAAAATAAACCGAGAAAAGGAAAAAATTTGAACATATATAGCCATACAAAAACTCCATTGTTATGTGTATTATTGCGCTCTCGACTTCTTTCTTCACTACCCAACAATATGCATGAATCCACTTCACATAAAAGCAACGCTATCACTTCCAAGGTATATTTGCACGCAAAAAAATGCATCGGACAACTATGTGTACTTCCCTTGTAAGACTTAAAATGGTAATCCTTGTTTACTGTCAAACTAAATCCTAATGAATAGAATTATAAAGTGTTATTACTTGGTAAGTTTTCTGGCGCATCCACAAGATGTCACTGGCTGTGTTATCAACCAATAAGTGACATACTAGTTACCGTTTTTAAGTATTTTTATCTATTACCATAAGGAAATTTATTCTATTCGTTAAAGGGCAACTGACACCAAAAATCACCTATCAATTTTATTATTTTATAACATAAAGGACCATCAACTAACTCTAATTCGACTTGTAAAATTTTTATAATTTAAGTAGTTTTTTTAAATATAATTTTGAAAACATCAGTTTTCAAAATTCATTTCGTTTTGAGCTTCGCCTCAATTCACCGCTAGGCGTGACGTCACACTGGAGAATCGTCTTGGCTATCTAACAAAGAATAACTCATCATCATTTTTCTTTTTCGATTATTTTCTATCCTTCATTTTGGAAACTCCAAATAAAAAAAATGAGATCCACTTACATTGAAATCTTCCTTGTAGCACTAGCATTATTCGGGTTCAAATTTGCAACAAACTTGAATTTTAGTTTATTTTTCATTATTTGATTAATATATGTGTCGGTTTCAGAGGTTCAAGTAAAAGTTACAAGATTTAAAAAGTGAGAAATGCATCCAAAGTGTATGTAGGCATTGTTGCCGACGAAGTGCATCCAAATGTTGACAGTTTATCCGCAAGAGATGGATATTTCCAGAAGGATAATGCACTGGTACAGAAAGCCTGCATCGCATTGAATGGTTCCAGGAACATGATGTTAATTTTTCTTTGCTGCAGTGGCCTATCTAGTTGCCAGAGTGAACATTTGTGGGATAAGCTCTCAAACCCCAGTCAAATGCTTTTAGAGCTACGTGACACACTCATGTCTGCATGGTACATAATGCTTCAGGAATGCTTCCAGCACCTTATTGAATCCATGTCTCAATGCTGTTTTGAAGGCAAAAGAAGGCACAATGTTAAGTAACTGCAGTTGTGCAAATTTTTAGTTATTGTAACTTTCGAATATGGGTTTAGTATGATTGATGGATGGTTGGATTTTTTAAGTGTGTCAACATAATGGTCATTCTCACCCATCCCATGCTTATAAATAGAGAAGTTATGCAAGGGGACAAAATATATGCTATTAGATGGGTGTACCTAATAAAGTGTAGAAATAAACGTACCTTGTTCTCTGCAGTTTCGTCATAGAATTGAAAAACGAAATCTTCTGTGTGGCTGAGAACAAGATGGCTGACCAGCTGCCAAGGAAGGGCAAGATCTTGAACTGATAAGAACTTCATGGAAGAGTGAAGGAGATTGGGAAGAATGTTGCAACGGCAGTAAATCCTATTAATGAAAAGTTGAATAAATCAGATATCATGGTGAAGATAAAAATCAGAACATACAGAGTTGAATATGTGAAATATAAAATTCTAAATGTTAAATAAATAATACTACAGCATGGGCAGTAAAAGGATAAAGACTCAATTTGTGTGGTCTTAAGCTGCCAGTTTTATTTTGCCATCTACGGCTAGTGGGTAATCCATGTGAAACTCCCACAGAATATACTTACAGGAGATTATTACATTACTGATACAGCTGACTTTAGCACATTTATTTTAACCTCTACCCAAATGGATTAGTTTATTAGCTTTAAAAAAAGCACACGGGAGAGCTTAAAGCCACATTCACAAGCATGCTAGAAAGATTTGTACATGCAAGATTTATCAGCCACGCTAGAAAATTGTTGACAGATTGAGTTATGCAAGTTCATTCACATGCAAACAAAGATCATTTCTCGCCACCACACAGTGCAAATCTCTGAATCAAAAAAAAACAAAAAAAAAAAAAAAAAAAAAAAGAAAAAAAAAAAAAAAAAAGCAAAGTTCTTGCATGCTAGCACCAGAAAGTACCCAGATGCCAGCCAATCCGATCAGAGCACTCAGCTGGTGTAACATGGATGCCATGAATGATTCTCCCATGCTTTCAGCTTCCGTGTTTTCCAAGAAACAACAGCCAGCAATTAAAAACACATTGAAAGCTTTAAAAAAGCAAAAGGAAGCCACAATGAAAGAAAATTTTTAATTGTAATTCTGGATCTTTACTATAGGTCTTTTAAAAGAAATTTATTATGTTCAATTTTAATAATTAAATATTTTTGATATGAATTTGTAAAGAGATTTATTTTGACTGCAACTTTATACATTTCAAATAATTTTCATTTTTTGTATTTATTTGATTTTTTTTTGATCTGGTCGAGGTTAATAAGTTATAATTGTAATTAGTTAATATTTACTCAAGGTTTAACTTTTAAATATTAAATACAAAGAGTTTCAAAGGGGGAAAAGGGGTTAAAATTGTAAGTTATTTAATAGTTGTGTTGGTTTTCCTGGAGCCTTTGCTTCCCTTCCGTGCGTTTTAAGATGTCTCTTAGTGACATGCACAAATGCCTGAGTATTAAGTTTTCTGCCTATGATGCTAGTTTAAGACCAGAGAGCAAAACTGCATGAATGATCTCTAAATATAAAGTTATCTTTTAGGCAATAATATTAATAATTTTTATAAATATTGACAGACCTTTATATGTAATAAATACAAAGAGCCTTTTAAGCAATTCGATATATGTTTAATATTTTTTATAAATACTAGTTCATTCCCGCTTTAAAAATAAATTCCTTGTTTATTTGAATCACCCACCCACTAAGAAATTATTACTCTGTTAAGTTTGTGTATTCAAATAATGAGATTAATTAAATACTATAATGTTGAAGAAAAGCACTGCATTGTGTGAAGGGAGAGATCCCTAGTGAGAGATGTTGAAAGTACAATCTGTTCTTTTATATATCTCATTCTTGTTCTCATTCTATCTATATATAATCCTTGTTGTTAGCTTTGTAAAAGTTCAATAATGCCTTGAAGAATACATGAGTATGAAGTTTACAAATGAGTTGGTGTTATTTCTACTTATTTTAAAGTTATTCACAATAACATTCACAACAGGTTATAGACCTAAGCCTGCTGCATTAATAGCAAGATAATTAGAGACTCACAGTATTGACGCGTTCGTCGAAAAACAAAGTAATTAACATGGCTTCCTCGTCCGACTTCAAACACGTTGTTGATAAACTACAGGGTCCGGAAGATTGGGCCAAGTGGAAATGGCAAATAAACATGATGTTAAGAGCACATGATCTTGAAACGATTGTCATGGGTTTGAGAGTAAATATAACGGTGACTGAAGAATCATCGGAGCAAGACAAAAAGAAGTATGCAGAATGGAAGAAGGACGACACAAAAGCTGCCAGCATTATCGCCAGTGCATTGAGCGTGCCAGTAGCCGACCTGGTGCTGACATGTACACAAGCGGAAGAAATTTGGGACAAATTGTGCACCAGGTTTGAGCGAAGCAGTACGCAGCATTTAAATATGTTGATAGAACCGTTTTTCCGAGTGTGAAGAGACAAAGGTGATGAGATAAGTACACACATAGCAAAACTTCAAAAGTTGTTTGTGGAATTGAATGATGAACTTGCTCGTCACAACGAAAATAAGCTGTCAGAAAGAATCCTGAATGGAAGAATTCTTTCTACTCTTGGAAAGGAGTACGATACCTTCAAGGACTTGTGGGACACAATTCCTACTGATTAGCAGAAACTCAACCTCCTCATTGAGAAGCTGTGTCCAATAGAACTCAGAGAACTGCAGATTGAGAAGTCCACTGCAGAAACAGCAGTATTTGTGAGCAAAAGCAACGAAAAAAGGGGAAACAGAAAAAAAAGAAGGCATCAGAATACTTCAAATAAAGGTAATGTGTCAAAAGCAAAGCTAAAATGCCCTTGCAACCTATGTAAACAATTTGGACACTGGAAAGCTGAATGTCCACAGAGACAGACAAATCAAAGCAACAGTGAGAATATATCAAGAAATCCTGTCTTTTTGACCTATGCTCTGGGTGCACAATCAGAGCATGACACAGAAGAAGATAGTTGGTGCTGTGACAGTGGTGCATCACAACACATCACTCCTACTAAACATTGCTTTGTATCATATGAAAAATTCAGTGTTCCTAAGGTAATTTCTCTTGGTAAACAGGATATAAAAATGCTTGCACATGGAAAAGGAAATCTAGAAATTCAAGTGTTGTGTAAAAAGAAATGGTGAAAGGCATGCATACAAGGCATGTACCACAAGCGAGTGCACATCTTTTCTCAATAAGAGCTGCAACAAGACATGGTTTCTATGCCAAGTTGGACAACAAAGGTGTCAAGATTTGCTGTGAAATTGGTGATGTTGTTATGTCAGTCTACGTAAACAATGGGACATACATCTTAAATATGCAAGTAGTAAAGCCAAAACACCCGATCCAAAAAAAAAAAATTTGGAGAAAACCCCTTATCTGAAGTTTCAGGATAATTCGTCAAGTATTTTTATAGATATTCGACAAAAAGTCTAAAACCGAAAGCGTCCTCTTTGTTTTATTATGGTTTCTAGATATTACTTTCGTTTCCTCTTCTAAAATGTTAATGGTTTGCGTAAAAAAAATTTCTTTTAATTGCGTATCATGAACAACAATTCGGCTGGCTATTTTTAATGTTAACCAAGCAGAATGCTGTGTTTTCTCAAATAGAGACAAGTGGTAAAAGTGCAATTAGCCACAGCGACTGAGACTTTACAAGTCTATCATGAAAGATTTCCTCATCAGAGTAAACGACACGTAAAAATATTTTGCAAAAACTTAAAGTCAATGCTGCAGAAGGAAGTGAAGAATTTTGTGATGTAGCCTAGGTAAAATGCATCAAAGAAAGAAAGAAAGAAAGAAAGAAAGAAAGAAAGAAAGAAAGAAAGAAAGCATAAGCCAAAAACAACAATTGGTGAAGTTATCAATGCAGATGTCAATGGTCCTATGAATATTAAGTCTGCCAGTGAAGCAAATTATGTCTGTTTTAAGAATGATTTCATAAATTTCGTCATATTTTCTTCCTGAAATATAAAAGCGAAGTCTGTCAGAACTTGAGACAGTTTCTAAATGAAGATAAAAACAATGGACACACTGTCAAAAAATTCGAATGTGACGGAGGACGAGAATCTATTGGCAGAACATGGAGCAGAACTATAGATTACGCCTCCATATACACCTTAACAAAATGGAACTGCTGAAAAAGAGAACAGAACTTTAGTGGAAGCAGCTCGTTCTATGTTGAATTCAAGTAAATTACCGAAAACCTTGTGGGTTGAGGTATGTAATACTGCAGCACATATTCTAAACCGCACAGGAAAATCTAGTGTTGATGATAAACCTCCATATGAACTATGGTATGGACAAGAAGTAGGAAGGCTTGACCATTGGATAATCTTCGGAACCAGATGTTATATATATATATATTCAGAAGCGAATGAGAAAAAAATTTGATGATAAAGCGGTATGGACACTTAGTTGGTTATGTAAAGGATGGTTTCAGAGTATGGATTCCATCTCAAAAATGACTGATTTGTAGTCATGATGTAAAAAAGCCAGAAGTTGTATCTAACTTGTGTGTAGAAAAATTGTTGTCTGAGAATCAGAACACACCAAGTGTGATTCCTGCTGTAACATTGACGTTATGCTGTCTGAAAGGTCTGAAGAAAGTAATCATCCAGAGGATTTGAAATGCAACAAAAGTGAAGCTGATGAAGAGACAGACATGTCCATAGCTGAAATTGAAAGAGCTGATATACAGCAAAACACTGAACCTATTGAAACCCAAAGCAGTCTACGCATAAAGAAAAAACCTGACAGGATGGAAATGGGAGAATATGCTTGCCTTGCTGGTGAAATAAATATTACTGCAAATCTTGAATCGCTTGAAGAAGCCATGCAATCAGCAGAATGCAACAAATGGCAACAAGCCATTGAAGAAAAACTTGAATCTTTAAAGGAAAATGAAACCTGAGAGCTTGTTCCTTGACCACACAATACACAAGTTCTAAAAACTCGATGGGTACTCCACATTAAAACAGACAGTGATGGAAATCCTCGATTCAAAGCTCAACTGGTCGCCAAAGGTTATGTTCAAAAGCCTGGACTAAATTATGATGGAAGACTAAGTTATTCAGTCCAGTTGCCAGATACGACATTATTCGCACCCTTCTTGCCTTAACAGCATTAAAGAACATGGAGATTGTTAAAAGTGCATTTTTGTATGGTACACTTGAGGAGGAAGTATATCTTGAACAACCAGAAGGTTTTCATCATGGCAGTGGAAGAGTATGCCGCTTAAAGCACAGTCTGTACGGCCTAAAACAGGCTCCACGTTGTTGGAATAAGCGCTTCATGCAGTTCATGAATAAGGCTGGGTTTAAAATTAGTGCCGCTGATCCATGTTTGTTCTATAGAAAATGCAATGAAAATTGCTACTATGTTGTAATTTATGTTGATGATGGATTAGTTGTAGGAAATTGTCAGGAAGACATCAATACCTTTTTGACAAAGATGAAGAAAGAATTTAAAATCAAGTCAGTTCCCTTAAGAATTATCTTGGTATGCAGATAACTCATAAATTGGATGGATCAATCTTTCTGAGTCAAGAAAACTACACTAAAAGAACATTAAGACAGTTTGGAATGAACGAAGCTAACTCTGTATCCATTCCTGTGGGTCGTGAAGAAGGTGGTAGTTAGGAAGAGCTTACAGATGAAATCCCATATTGTGAGGCAATTGGAAGCCTTATGTTTTTGATGGCAGGATCAAGACCTGATATTGCTTTTGCTGTGGGAAAGACCGCTAGAGCCATGACTCACCCCAAAAGGAAAGACTGGAATAGTGTAAAACAATCTTCAGATATCTCCAAGGAACTCGTAACTATGAAATAATATACAGGGTTATTCAAAAATGAATCATCCGATTTCAAAATGCTATATTTTCAAAAATATACGACACAGAATGATAAGCAAAACATGAACACAAAGGGAAAATATGGAAGTATTTTTTACAAATGTTCAATATAACTTCCTTTAATTACACGTATAATGTCAAGACGGTATGTAAATTCTTGCCAAACACGTAAAGTGTCACTGGTAATTGAATGTACAGGAGCAGTAATCCGTTGTTTAAGTTCACATAAATTCGTGGGTAATGGTGGCACATAAACTTTATCTGTACAAATCCCCAAAGGAAGAAATCGCATGGGGTCATATCAAGTGATCTAGGTGGCCAGCTGTGTAACAGTCGATTTCTTTGGGCTTCGTATAAAAGTGTCTCTCACTCTATCAACATTTTCCGCAGATATGCCTGGTCGCCCTCCACTTTTCCCTTTACATAGTCATGCACTGGTCTCAAACTGATGATACCACCTTCGAATACTCTGAGCCGCAGGCGGATTAATTCGGTACTTTTTACGAAATTCACGCTGAAAGGTGATTACAGATCCACATCGCGCAAACGACAACACACAAAAGGCTTTCTGCTCCATGGACGCTATTATCACTTCTGCGGCTGCAAAACCCTGTCAAACAGCTTTCGTAAAATAACTTCACGACGAATACATGGGCACCATCTAGTGTTCACAACATAAAACTTCCATATTGTCCCTTTGTATTCATGTATTACTTTCATTCTGTGTCATTTATTTTTGAAAATATGGATTTTTGAAATCGGATGATTCATTTTGAATAACCCTTTATAGGAAGGAAGGAGAAGGTTTGAAGGTCTTCAGTGATGCTGATTTTGCAGGAGATCAGGAAACTAGACATTCTACAACAGGAGTGTTGGCCACTCTATATGGAGGGATAATAGCCTGGACAAGTCATCTACAGAAAACAGTAGCACTCTCTACCACTGAGGCAAAGATCACAGCATCTAGTGAAGGAGCCAAAGAAATGATGTGGCTGAAGCATCTGTTTTCAGTACTCGAAGGACAAAAATCAGCTCCGACACTTTTCACTGCAAGTGCAATAAAATTAGCAAAGAATTCTACATTCCACAAGAGATCAAAACATATAGATGTTCGACATTTCTATGTAAGAGAAAGATTCATAGAAGGTGATATCTGTCTGGAGAGCGTTGAAAGTCGAGCTCAACTAGCAGATATACTGACTAAGCCATCGGAGCATGTTCGTTTTGAACATCTTCGGAACGATCTTGGAATTCGTACTGAAACTGTGATGCAATGCAGTGTTTTGGAGGAAGTGTTGAAGAAAAGCACTGCACAGTGTGAAGGGAGAGATCCCTAGTGAGAGATGTTAAAAGTACAATCTGTTCTTTTATGTATCTCGTTCTCATTCTATCTGTATATAATCCTTGTTGTTTTCTTTGTAAAAGTTTGTTATTTCTATTATTATAAAGACATTCACAACATATAATGCTTGGAAAAATTATGATGTCCCTTATTTATTTTTTCTTCGAGTTATTTCTCATGCAATTGAGAGAAGAGTCTTGTGCATGAGACATGTGGTTCTCGCTAAACTACGGCAAGCAGGCAGCAGAATTCCAGTAGTGAGAGGAAGCGCCACGCAGTAACTAGAGGCAGAGGTGAGAACTTTTCTCGTGTCAAGTCTTTCTAGCATACTTGTGAATATGACTTAAAAGAGTTTTATTTATGTAAAAATAAAAACAGTCATAACAAAATGAAGTCATTTTTTGTTAATTATCAATTAAAGTTGGCCTTGTTGTTGGAGCATGGATAATGGTTAACAATAAGATTACTTTAAAGTTTTTAAAAATTATAAATATGATAAAATTTTAAATTAAATCTATTTCCTCTTTTAAAAATATTATAAACTAATTACTATAATTAAGCACTCCACAATTTCCTCTGAGACATGCGGTCGTCCCATGCTTTTTCCTTTACACAGACAACCAGTACTACGAAACTGGTGAAACCAACACAAAACGCTCTGGTGAACAGGTGCAACTTTTCCGTATTTGCGTACGAATACACCTGTGCTGAACGCTCGTAACCGAGGAACACTTACCACATTCTAACACACAAAAACTCTTCTCCTGCATTGCCCCCATCTTGTAGAATGCCGTCACAGGCCTGCCATCTAGAGGCACGTGAGACATGACATGGGCTTTTTTTTAAACTTGGTGAGTGTATATATCTCTTCATGTATCACCCGTCTTTGTACATCATATACTTGTAAATAAACAGCGCTTTGAAACTCGACGAATCATTTAGGCTAACCCTGTACAGTGAATTAATCAGTGCATTATTTCATGTCTTTTTCCTAAATTTACCATCAACTTTTCCATTGTAAAAAGCAAATGCATAAGTCAAATCCTGAAAACAAGATGGCGTCGACCTTGGTAAACTGTCACTATGTTCACACCAAGCACGTCTTGAAAATCGTCCAAGAATGTTTTACGAGGTGTGTCCAGAAAGTAAGTACCATTTTAGAAAAAAAAAACACATAAAAACATTTTTTTCAAACAAAATTCATTTTTACATGAAAGAGGATTTCTTAAACTATTTTTCTACATAGTTGCCACCGTTGTTCAGACATTTGTCGTAGCAGGAAACCAACTTTTCTATGCCTTCTTCATAGAAAGATGCCGCCAGTGAAGAGCCACTGCTGAACACCGTTTTTTACGTCGTCATCGCTGTCAAAGTGCCTTCCTCAAAAATCACGCTTTAATTTCAAGAACAAGTGGAAGTCAGAACGTGCAAGATCGAGGCTGATGGCGGGTGATCGAACTGCTCCCAACCGAATTCTTGAATAAGGTTTTCAGTGACGCCAGCAAAATGGGGACGTGCATTGTCATGAAGCAACACAATGGCTTGACTGAGCATTCCAGACCTTTTGTTTTGAATTGCACGCCGAAGTTTTCACAATGTTTCACAGTATCATTCTGTGTGGATGTGTTCACCTCTGGGAAGAAACTCAACAAGCAGAATGCCCAGTCTGTCCCAAAACACAGTGCACATGATTTTTTTTTGTGCTGACAACTTGTTTTCAGCAAATTTTTGTTTTTTGGGGGATCCTGAGTGCCTCCACTCCATCGACTGTTGTTTTGATTCTGGAGTGACATGACAAACCCAAGTTTCATCACCGGACGCAATTCTGTTTAAGAATTCATCTCCATCATCACTGTATCAGGTAAGAAATGTCAAAGCACTGCCAAGTCGCTTCGTTTTGTGGACATCCATAAGCATTTTTGGAACCCAACAGGAACACAATTTGCGATAATTTAAGTGATTTGTGACAATCTCATGCAAAATAGTTTTTGAAATTTGTGGAAACTCATTACAAAGTATTCTTATTGTGAACCGTCTGTTTTTACAAATTTTCTCATTCACTTTTTCAACCAAATCATCACAGAAGGCCGCTCACTCCATGCTTCGTCATGAACACTGGTTCGTCCATCATTCAACTGCGTAACCTGCTTTCTCACCATTCCATCAATCATTACATTTCCCCCATAAATCTCTACAAGTTGACAGTGAATTTCAGCTGGCTTAACATTCTTTGCATTCAAAAACCGTATTAAAGAATGCACTTCACAGTCCGCGGGCTCAGAAATTGTCTTAAACATTTTCAACGATCACTAACAAATGTAAACAACACAAAACAGCTTTAATGGCTTCAGTGGAAAGTAATGAACCAGAGAGATGAGTGTGCATGCTCGGAACTGTGACACTAGTGCTGCGGTGGAAGTAGAACAAAACGGTAATTACTTTACGGACAAGTCTCGTATAAAGAAAGCTAATATGGTTGCAATGAATATCTATTACTACATACAGTATATAATTACTGTACCGTTTCGACAAATAAAAATAATGAAAGTGAGTCCGATGAAAATGACTGAAGACGATATAGATGATAAGCACGAGAATGAAAATTTTCATCAACTTTTTGGAGAGTCAGATGATGAAGAAGCTGTGTTTGATGATTTCCCACACAATGAATTTGTTACTATAAACTTAATGTTCTTGTAATTATACAAAAACTGCTTATTTAATTGTGTTCTATAATAAATTTTTTCCTCTTAAGTGTTGCCTTTTTTTTTTTTTTTTTGCCCCCTTTTTTGCCTCAGCTTATGCTCGAGTCAGGGCGTTTTTCCATTTTTTAGGGTCAAAAATCGGGGGTAGGCTTATGCACAAGTATAGGGGCTGTACAAATGAAAACTAAACCCCACGTGCAAATTGAACAATAGGTTGCAAGTGTTGCATCATGTGGGAAAGAACGATAGCTTGCGCCTCGAAACTCAGCGAGTGATCGCTTTGTCCAAACAACAAAATGGAGTCAACGAAATAGGAACAGAGAGCAATAATTCGTTTTTTGAAATATGAAAAGGTTTCAGTTCCTGAAATTCATCGTCGTATGCAGAACATCTATGAAAACGACTGCCTAACCTTCACTTGTGTTTGGGCACGGAGTAAGAGATTTTCAGAGGGACGGTCATCATTGCAAGATCATCAGCGACCTGGATAAGCAAACTGTGCCATCACAGATGATTCCAAAGTCAAAATTGACGCTGTCTTAAAGGAAAACAGAATAGTGACAATCGATGTCGTGGTTGCTAAAAACTGGCCTTAGTTGTGGAACTGTTCACTCCATTATCAGGAACCATTTTGCACTACAGAAAAATCTGTGCACAATGGGTCCCGCATTATTTTACACCAGAACAACTTGGAGATCAAATGGCCATGTCCCTGCAATATTTGACTTGCTATGAACAGGAAAAAGAGAGTTTTCTCAACAGAATCGTTACAGGGGATGAAACTTGGTGCTTTCATTTCCAGCCCGAAAGCAAATGTCAAAGTCGTCAATGGAACCACCCCCCAAAAAATCAAAAGCAATCGCAAACAGCACGGGGAAGATGATGTTGACCGTGTTTCTTGATCGCAAAGGACTGATTTTACTGGACTTTCTTGAAAAAGGCACCACAGTTAACACAGCACTATGTGGGAAAACATTGAAGGCACTGCGTGTGGCCATCAAATGCAAGCATTCTGGACTTCTTGCAGAGTGAGTGCTTCTTCTCCACGACAACCAGCGTCCTCACATCTCGAAAGCAATGGTAGACCTCATCAAAAAGTTCAACTGGGAAGCAATGCAGCATCCACCTTACAGCCTTGACTTATCCCCATGTGACTTTCATGTGTTTGGGGATCTCAAGAAACATCTGAAAGGCCGTACGTTTTAGTCGGACAATAAAGTGAAGGATGAGGTTTCAGAATGGTTCCACACGCAACCGAAAGACTTCTTCCATTACACGCCTTGTTACACACTGGAAAAAATCCCTTAACGCATTTGGAGAGTATTTTTAAATTCCTTGTATACACTTTGGATAAAATAAATAATTTTCGTTTTCATTTGTAAACCCTTATATACAGGGTGTCCGGAAATAAATGGTAAATATTCATACATGTGAGAGAACATGTATAAAGAAGCATTTTTATTCCTATGAACATGGTGTCGCAAGCCAACTCCCCCTGTATCTCTGTATACAATAACTTCATTAGATTAGATTTTAGGATTTACAGGTAGACTCTAACTTAAATGAAGCTTTTAATCAAAAGAAAATTTTTTCCTAGAAAAACAAATGAGCATAATAATAAAAAAGGGCATTACACATAAAAGCTTTCACCATGCATCCACAAATGCTCCTGGCCAGCTGTTGCAGAGAAGGGCAATTTAGTTATCTGTCAGGGAGCTTCCAGTTCTTGAGTCATCCCTGCAAAGGATCCTAATAGTCCAGTCAAATGGTGGTTTTCCCGTAACAAAATTTCGGAAGTTTTTTTGTCAGCGGTTCTATGTGTTTTTTGGGGTGCTAAATCCGAATTTCAAGTTTGCTGGTTTGTAGGAGGTCGGCTTCACAATGAAAAACGCAAAAACAAAAATTTTTTTGCACCTTTTCAGTTTTTCGCTTATATCGCAAAAACTATGTGTTTTTCGAAGATGACCATTCTAGCAAAGTTAAAGTAGACAAAATTTCCTAAAAAATGCACTAGTCAACTTTGATTTTCTGACAAGCGGTATCGGCGCTAGAGTGACTGAACAACAGCGATTCTTTGGCCCTTTTGCAAAAATATCAAAAATGCCCACTCCCACCCCCTACAACTTGATAAATATACATGTTATCAACAAAAACGCTTATACTACGTGAAAATACGGTACATTTAGTTTTCTACAAGATACATCTCCAACATTCAATTTTCTCATAAGGGGAGAGAAAGCAAAGTGAAAATTACGAAAAATGCCTTCTGTGCCCTGCAGCCAAACCGACCCATCCCACCTATCTATCTCTCATCGACACAATACTTTCGATGTAGTATGCTTAAAAGAGGTTGTTTTGAATGAATTAATGACAAAGAATGTTTGATGAAAACATTAGCAAATTATATTTATAACATATTATGTACATTACACTAAATATAAAGCTGAATATGAAATCTGTATGTAGTCATGTACATGTGTCATGAAATGAGTGAAAGTCGACTCCAGGATTGGGTCATCACTTCGAGCAGGTTTTCCATCTGGAAAAGAAAGAAGGCATTTAGTGTTAGAACATGATTACAAAAGACAGATAAGTTGTATAGTGAAGAAATACCTGATGACGTGCGCAGTTATTTTAGTTGTCTCTGTTTGGTTGTTGGTGGTCCAGGCTATGTTTCTTGGGCACAAGAAGGTCCAGGTGAAGGGTCTTGGGCAATGGAAGTCCAGGCAAAGGGTGAGGGGCTATGGAAGTCCAGGCTGAACAGTGAATTGTTGCTGTTCTTCAGTTGAAAAAATTGTAATAGAATGATTAATGTTATGATACAGAAAAAATGATTAGTAAAGATGCATAATGCTGCCAAATAAATACATGAATTAACACCTTCTATCGCCTCAGCTGCTTCAGGCAGTGGTACTGCAAGGGGCTCATCCAGGTCGTGTTCCTCTTCTGCATCCAAATTGTCGTCGGTGTTGGATCACGACCATTCACATTGCTGGAACAGTTTCATACAGAACAGTCCTGCTCGCCTATACCCACACAGAACTTGCTAATCTTTCTTGCATTTGCCTCTTGCTGAAGAAGCCTCTCAGGAGCCAGGAGTTTCAGGGTGGTAATGGGAACCAACCCATTTTCTGTCAATTTCCACCCCCACTGTTCTGGATCTGAGTAGTTTCCGATCCACTGCTGCACCTGATGGAAAACCCTGAAGGCATGTTGTTGAGCTGCAGCTTCAGCAGGAGGTATGGAAGCTGTGTTTACTGATGCCTTGTAGGCTGATGTTACGTATTGCTTATACCTCAGCTTGTTGAGTGTTGTTGCCACCAACATAAAGGGCAATCAGAAATTTCTCTTCAGTAGCAGTTATTTCCTTTGGATGGGTTGAAGAATCAGTGAATTTATAATGTTTTGATTCGAGAGCCGGATTTTGGAGAGGGTCTTGAGAAATTTAACCTTGCCTTGGTTGAATAACGCGGACGTAGATTCGCAACCAATCATTGCATGTGATTGGCAACACTGTTCTCCACTGCACTTCCCGGATGGTAGAGGAGCTGAGGGGCTTTACCTCTCCTGGCTCGAGGAAATATACATTGGGGGGGGGGGGGGAGTTTGGAGATCCATCATTATGACCAAGTCAACATCTTACCCACAATTGCGACACTTGTGAGCTGAAGCCAGGGATTCTGCCATCCGCACTATCAGTGTGTTTGCATTATCAGCTGCCTGCTTGGAGGCAATTCCACTTTCATTGGATTTTGTCAACACCATGGCGATTAGTCTATCCTTGTTTTTTTTGCATTCGATAGAAAATTTACTTGTGAAACTGTTGGTGTCATAATGTTGCTAAATTCTATCTCCACGGACTGTTTTTTGGTTGACCTTATCAAGCGCTCCAAGGACTTTCGTTAATGCAAAGGATTCATGAACCTGTGAAATGGAAACCAGTGATAGTGTGACATTTAGGGGTGCTTTACAAAGATTTACTTGTACGTTCTAATTTTATCTATTACAATTATTTCATTATAAGGTCTCATTTAGATACAGACATCTGTGAATACAAGAATTTGTACAAGCTAAGTAAATAAATCCTAGTCTGAAGTGGACTTATGATGTACAGGGTGCTTCTAATATCTCCCGTATTAAACATGTTGATTACTCAAAAACTATTACAGATTTTAAAGTGATTTTTTTATTCACAAAGAAAAACTCAAAAATGTGAATAAATGGCTTCCAAAAGTAATATAACCCTGGCGCTTCCAAAGATGGTGAAGGGCTGATGCGAATAAAAGTGTTTTGAATAAATATATAAGCAATTTGTTTTATTGCTGCTTTCATATTATCATCCTTTACTATCTAGCCTTTATCAATGGCCACAAAAAATATTTGCATCAGAAATACTGATGGAAGGTAACTGTTGTAACAGATGGCCCATGAAAGACAAAAAAAAAAGGGTATTAGGACATCAGCCAGTTTTGTTCCAATATACAATAAGGATATCTTTTCAACAAGCTAAGAAAGAGCTTATACCGCACCTGAATTAGGTCAAAAAGATGGTACTGGCCAATACATGTATTTAGATTCTGTTTACACGGTGCCATTGTCAACACGTGACTGCTTTGCTGCAATGTGGAAAACACATCGCTTCTAGAATTTTCTAGAAGAATTATTGTAACACTCCGAACAGCACACGAGATTACATCCTCCCAAGGAATGCATTCAAACAGCCCGAAACAAGTTGTCTGAAATGCGACTGGGCAATGTTGGTCATCTTATTGACAAAATTGATAAACAGCATGGACGGGGCAAATATGAAAAAGATCATTGTTATAAAAGTGCAATGTGGGTTTGTGCACTATGATTTTGTTTTTTATAATACCACACAAAAAATTTTATGTAAAAATTGTAAATTATCATAGAAATTTTTTTAAAATTTCAATAATAAATTATAAGTTATCCTTTCACCATAAAAATTAAATTATATGAATTATTTTACATCGAAAGCGTAGTAAATCAAAAGTATAGTGTCGACGAGAGATAGACAGGTAGGAGGGGTTGTCTTGGCTGCAGGGCGCAGAAGGCATTTTTCAAAATTTTTGCTTTGCTCCCTCTCCCCTTATGAGAAAATTGAATGTTGGAGACATCTCTTGTAGAAAACTTAATGTACTTTCATGTAGTTTAAGGGTTTTTGTTCATAACATGTATATTTTTCGAGTTGTAGGGTGTGGGAGTGGTCGTTTTTGACATTTTCGCAGAAGGGCCAAAAAAAAATCGCTGTTGTTCAACACACTCTAGTGCCAATATTGCTTGTGAGAAAATCAAAATTTTATAGGAAATTTTGTCTACTTTAACTTTGTCTAGAGCAGTCATCTTCGAAAAACGCATATTTTCACGATATAAGCGAAAAACTGAAAAAAAAAACCGACCACTTACAAGGCAGCAAACTGGAAATTTGGATTTAGCACCCCAAAAAACATATAGAACCGCTGAGAAAAAAAACTTCTGCAATTTTGTTACGAAAATGGCAGTTTTGAACACCTATTGACTGGAATATAAAGCAAAATGTCACCCATGTGTTGATTACTATCTGTTAAACATCATCACTGAACCATATCAGTATACGATGCTAAACAAAATCAATCTCACCACCAATATGCCAATGCTCAGATTTTCACTGTTGTGATCTATTAAAAGGCTATTTCCAAATTAAGTCCACCTTGATGACTGCCCAAGACAGCCATTATCACTCTGTTTGAGAGTTATGTTTTTCTTACTATAACCTTTTTGTGAAACAATAGAGCAACATTTCAACATATGATAAGACCAGAACTTCAGATAAATCTCATAATGTTTTATGAGGATGACAAAGTGATCTATGAAAAAAAGAGACCACACCACCCACCTGCAAAGAGTTTTTGTACTGTTATAACGTAACGGATTAATGGTTTCCCCTAACAAGCACATGGTTGTTGGGTCTGCCATCACGATCTTTGCTTACTACCCAATACTTTTCTTCAGAGAGAGACAGGCACATCTTCATCTTAGAACACTTGCATCTTATTCTGTGCTTTAATAGATTGCAACAATGCTTTCGTTCGTGAAAAGTGAAACAGGATGATCTATTGTGGGGCATCCCTTAGCCTAAAATTTTCTTTCTGAAATTCCTGATATCATCGGAATAAGATAATGCAATGAGGAAGTCCTCTGTGAGCAGAAGAGTCATTTCAACCAAACCTTGATCAACACTCAAACCATGAGCAATATTGTAGAATAAAAGTGCCCAGTATTCATTCTTCTTTTGACCAAGTGAAAATTCCACAATATCTAGGTTACCACAGTTTACAACTAACTAATACCGATTGTTCGATCTCTTGCCAACAATGAGGATTTGAACTTGTCTCAATGTACGTGCACACATTCCTCTGCGGAAGAATCGGTTGCACTGTATTGGGAACCTTTCTTAGTGCCCTTTCTATAAGCTTGACTGTAATCAACTAATGCCAATGGCACCTGTAATAAACAATGTTGTGACGGCTTATGCCATCACTATGGTTTTATAGTTAAAAACCATCTTTTAGTTATTTCTCTGCTTTGTTGCATTTTGCTCTTTTAATCATCATTCTTACGAACTTTATTTATCAATCCTTAATTTTTCTTTATAATTTTATGAATCTTTTATAAGCTTACACGTGAATTATTTATTTATCTTCTCTTGCTCATTGTTGTCCCAAAACAAGAGCCATTTAAGTTATGGCCATCTAGATCTCACATGGGAGTAGGTTATAAAAGAAACAGAGGGCGAATGACTTGATAGACGAAAGACGCGATCTGACATTTACAGGCGTGAGCCTATGTGCAGGAGCTTGCACGCGAACAAGTGTGAGTGAATGCTAGAAGCAACAAGCATGGAACAGGAACGACAGCGGAGTGTGTACAACATGAACACTCAACAATAAAAAGGAACTGAATTATCAATTGCAAGAAGAAATGTCATGTTAACTTAAATGTTATCTGAAACCTAAAAGAATACAGCAGTGAAATCTGAGCGACTTTTCCTATGCTATTCATAAGTTTGTCGTCACAACTGAGCAACAGGCAGCTTTATCCATGATGCCAGCGACGAACACTCTCAACTCTCATGGTCGTGCATTGATCATGTGAAGTCACAGTTTTTGAGCATCATCGTGCTCAAAAGATGTTTGTGATAGAACCTGTGGCAGATTTTGAGTGCTGGTTATTGAGACGAGCATCATCCTGTGACAGAAGTTATTTGCTGCGTCAAGGCATCGTGACTTAAAGCTCAGTGAACGAGGAACTTCGAAGATTGCAACTGACATCGCAATGGGAAGCCATTTATCAAGATTCCGTGAGTACTATATTTAATTAAGTATGCACATACTTCACGAGTGTATTAGTAGTAGTAAAATTGTGTGTAATATTTAAGAGAGAAGGAAGTGTGATTTTCTATTGAGATCCAAGTAGTGATAAGGGGATTACAGATATTCCGCCACCCTTTCATTTTCCTGCTGTTTTTATCGTCATTTCATTTCTGAGGCATATCTGTGGGAGAAAAGGCGCCAAACTTTGACTGGAGCTAAGACTGATGAACAGTGATCTTTATGTAAGAATTTTGAGGAAATACTTTAAGACTAATTTTATAAAATGGTTACACAATAGTGACCACTATATATATAATATTGTTTAATGTACGTGTTTTTAGTATTGTGTGTATTTTAATCATATCCTCATTCCTTTTACCCAGTTAAAATAGTTTATAATAAATCAATTTTGCCTTAGCACGGTATTTAAAGGTTATTAATTTTTCTTGTCTCAATATTTTATCTCTCATACTTATCCTAGCTATTTTTTTTATATTCAAACTTAAATAATGCAATTAAGTTTTACTAAATTTTTCTGTCTTAATTTATACAAAAAAAAAAAAAAAAGAAAAAAAAAGAAAAAAGAAAGAGATCATTGAATGCATTTTAATTGTGTGATAAGAATTTATCGAGCAGAGTGCAGGAAAGCAGATAAATAATTGAATAAACAGAGTAAAATAATAAAGAAAATTCCACGGCCTTTACTCCAATCAGGGACCTTTGGGTTACCGTCCCGATGCTCTAACCACTAAGCCACCGTGGACATGGAAGCTGATGCTATCAAACATGTCCTATGTGCATGGTGGCTTAGTAGTTAGAGCATCGGGACATTAACCCGAAGGTCCCTGGTTCGAGTCCAGGCCATGGAATTTTCTTTACTATTTTTCTCTATTTATTCCTCAATATTGGAGGTAATGGCGTGAAATAATCCTCCAAAGACCATTTTCCAATTATTATTAGATAAATAATTATTTATTGTGATTAATAGAGAAGAACAACATACTATATGATCAAACGAACAAAACATTGCAACCACAACCAAACACTATACCATCAAGATGTCAATTTCAAATGTTAGTCAGCAATCAGTTGACCAAAGGTCCCAGCCAACAAGGTATTTGACTTACGTGGGATAATTTAAAGTGTTATATTTTGCACAAATCCTAATAAATTATTTAATACAGAAAATAAAATTCCATGACCTGGACTTAATCAGGCACCTTCAGGTTACCGTCTCAATGCTGGTTCAAGTTCAGGCCATGGAATTTTCTTTACAATTTCTATACAGTATTTAATTATTAACATCAAGAGGTATAGCATGAAAAATACCTCCTAGATTGATTTACTTATTGTGAAATAATTTAATTAATTATATATATAATTTAATACTAAACCAAACATTACTTTTCATTTAGAGATAAGAAAAAGACCAAGAACAAAGAGGAGAGGGGAGGGGGGCAGAATAAATTTCTGAAGATCTGGTTTGTAAAATCGTGGCACAAACTGGAATTGTCCAGCGTGACAAAAAATTCTTGTGTTGGTACTCTAATATTGCTCATTGCTTTAAAGAAATAAAGATTATTAATATTATATATTTAAACAACAGATTTAATTGATGCATCAAAAGAATTCTATTACCTGTAAAGGTGTTCCAAAAACCTATCTGATGCTTCAACAGTGATTAACTGATACAACAACTGTGATACAGTTTGGATCATCTTTTGTGGATTAAAGGAACCAGCACTTATTTTAGATGAAGCCCTGTCACAATAAAAATACATAAATAATGTCATATGATCATTAATGTAATATTTCTCTAACTTTTGCTTAATTAATATAAAAATAGTAGAGAAGTGCTGGCAGTTTATTAATTGAAAAAAATAGACATTAGGGAGGATATCAATTTATTTTTAAAAATATTTAGCATTATAAAGGATCATTCAAATGAAACAAGACTACATGCTGTGCTGCTGAAAACAAACACAAAAAAATACCATATATCCTACAATGGATTATCACCTTTTCCATACTCTGGACAACCATCTTCGCGGAAAATCCTACACCAATAATACAGACCTGCGAAAGGCACTCTCAGACTTCTTTGAGCCCAAGACCGGCAAGTTTTACAGCCAGGGGATTGATCAACTGGAGACACGTTGGCAGAAGGTACTAGATGCCAATGGGGTTTACTTTGGGGACTAGCAAAACGTTAGTTTTTGTGTACATCATTTTGTTTTCCGGAATTAAAAACAGCAAAAACTTTTGTGGTTACCTAGTAAATATGTGGGATTGCATAATACAAGAGGGAAAAATTAACGCTACAACAGCTGGGGAGGGGAGGGGGGGTCTTACGAACTTTAAACTCCATCTAACCTCTCTCTAATTGTGATTGGGCGGCCTTCTCACCCTGCGTATGATTACATTGTTACTTGGTTTCCTGGACAATCCATAAGATAAATTGTTAAAAAAGACCTACAAAAATAAACTTTCAATGTTCTATGATGAACAGGATTAAAAATAATAATTTTGGACAGTTTAAAGAACTCCCAAAAATTTTCTCTTCTATCTCCATGATGCACCAGCAACATCTTCGGCCATTTTTTTTTTTGCTTCGAGCCTGATCTAATTGCAGTTCAGAAGTTTAAAAGATGAATTTTTGTTTTAATAGAAATAAATTTTAACTAGCTCATTATTATGTTTTATTAAATATGCATTTAGGGACCATAAAAAAATTTATGAATTGCATTTCCTTATAAAGAAAACAAAAGAACTAATGGCTCATAGCATTTGCAGCTAGCACGATGTCGCGTTGTGAATAGGCATCGACCAATCGCAGTTAGGGAGAGGATAGAGAGAGTTTCACTATAGTGTATAACATTGAATACAGGATGTCCAAAAAGTCTGATAACATGGCAGATATCTCAAAGCTGCTAGGTAGGAGAGATCTGATGGGTGTGGAATGTAGGTAATGGGGGGGGGGGGGGATTCATTGCTGCACTCAAATTTGACTTTGACCCCTAAATTTAAAATCACCCATTTGCTAACTCAAAAACTATTAAAGATAGAAAAAACTTTCCAATTGCTACCCTGTAGAGCAACACCACATTAGTCTAAAAAAAATTTTTTAATCACACCCTTCCCCTTGAAAGATTTTGAGAAAATGGGCGAGGAAGAGCCATTCAAGGTCAGCTCTTTTCAAATTCACAGTGAAGAACACTATTGGGAAGGCTCATTAAGTGATCGAATGAATATTTATTATAGTACTTAATGCATGAATATATAATGTGTACTTTAATAATTTCAAAAAATGAACATACAATAAAAAAAGTACATGTAATCTACCGTAACTGTATCTCTGGAAATGGGATCGCATTATAGTAGAAATACTTACGGGGTAGTACTATTGTGAATGAAATCACGATTTGTAAAAAACATGTGCTGGCTGTGTGATGGGGTTCGTTTGGAGGTCGTACAGTTTCGTACTTTACTGAATACTGAATTATCTTTAAGATAACTGCAAAGAGGTCACGAGCTTAAAATATCAGTCATATCGAATGACTTACCTGACGAATGAATATACTGCTCACAATAAGTTATACCATCTTCTCCACCCCAAACACCCTAGTCATTATTATGAGAGTTAACCCCAGCAATAAGTTATACTATCCCCAATTATTGCCTAAATTCCTTAGTAAGCCTTACATGATCGTATAGTGATTCCTTCTTTATTAAATTCTAACGATAATGACCTTAGACACTCCCTCCCCTCCCTTTTAAATTTACTACTCAAGAAACCCAATGTGCTCTTATTGGCTTAGCTTTAAACAAACAAACTTAATTAAATTAAAAGAAAAAAGGTTTATTCAAAGTGGTTATCAATTAAAGTTCCTCAAATAAATTACATGCATTGAACAAATAAGCTTAAATAAAGTTACCAAAAA
>JAHWFO010081061.1:139322-181566 GCA_023313115.1 Rhysida immarginata | reverse complement strand
CGCAAACGTGCATGTGTCCGGATATTTGTGATCATATAGTGTATATTGTATACACCGCTTTGCAATGAAATTGCCCCACCAACAAGGAGTTATCCGTCCTTATCCATATTTAGTAGGGGCGTTCGTCTACCTCCGACTAGTAAGCGATTAGATGCATGTTCACGAGACATGACCATTTGGGTTGATACAGTGTGTCCAGGTGCCTGTATAGGCTCATCAGTTGACACCTGTGCAGTAGGAAGGAAGCAACTGCCTCGTGAACGTACAGTACTGTAATCTGCACAACAATCTCAATACCGTGACGACGACAACAACAACCGTTAACGCAATTAACGGACTTTGAACGAGGTCGGATTATTGGCCTTTCCGAGGCTGGATGGTCAACCAGACAGATTGCTGTCCATGTGTCGCGGGATGCTCGGACGGTAAACCGATGTTGGAGGCAGTGGCGAGAGGAAGACCCACATTCCAGAAGACCACGCTCTGGGGCCCGGAGAAGCACATCAGCTCGTAAGGACAGGTGGATACTGCGAACAGCGCTAGCGGACAGAACCATCACCCTGCGGCAACTGCGCAACAACATCAATATTCTCGGTACTGCTCCAGCATCAATAGCCACAACAGCACGCCGGTTACATGCCGCGACAATGTCTGCCAGGCGTCCATTGTTGTGTCTTCCTTTGACACCTGAGCACCGCGCAATACGACTGCAATGGTGTCGTGAACGAGTGGGCTGGCGAATGGAATGGCGCCCGGTAGTCTTCAGCGAGGAATCCCGCTTTTATTTGGACACCAACGACAGACGTGGACGAGTGTGATGCAGACCACTGGAACGTGCCAATAAACAATGCATATGGTATCACCATCTTGGACCAACACCCGGGATCATAGTCTGGGGTGCCATCGGCTATGATACCAGAATGCCTTTAGTCACCAACCAAGGCACCCTGACAGCAGCACGGTACGTCACAGAGATTCTTCAGCCCGTATTACTGCCCTTTCTGCACACCATACTTGGCGCAGTCTTTCAGCAGGATAATGCCAGACCGCACTTGGCAAACATGAGCATGGCATGTCTGCATGATGTCAACTGCCTGCCATGGCCCGCGAGGTCCCCAAACCTATCGTCAATTGAGCATGTGTGGGACATGGTGGGACATCGTTTACGATCACCCCGCAATCTCCATGAATTGACACACAAGGTCACGAGGCCTGGACAGACGTACCCCAAGATGACATTCGCCACCTGTATGATCACCTACACCTGCGGCTGGAACAATGCATCGCCGCTACAGGTGGTGTCACAATCTACTGATGCCACTTTTCGTTGGGACACCCTGTACAATTGAGTGCACATCTTGGCTCCATAACATAATAAAGGTATGTTCAGATGCATCTCTTGCTGAATACCTATTTTGGCTCATTCAGGTAACTGCTTGTGGGTGGGGCAATTTCATTGCAAAGCAGTGTAATTTTAGTTTATTGCTGTTCTTTTTTCCATCAACTGGGTTTATATTTGAATTATATTTGATTAGAATTAACAAGTTTTTTAAAATTTCTCAACTTCATTCTCAAATTCTTCATTTATCCAGCTATCTTTATTGTTATAAACTGCCTATGCATAAAGAAAACACTTTGGTGAGAGAAAGATATCCTCTCTAGGCTTAATTTATTTTATGTTCAAGTTATATGCAAGAAAAATTTCACTTCACTTGGAGAAAAAGAATTTACAAAATTTGATCATGAACTCTTTTCTGGTCTCTAGAGTAGTGCACAAAGTGAGGCTTCTTCTCTCAGAAAGTCTTCTCATCATGCACAGGCTGTAGGTAAGTAAAGATATCAGAGACTTGATATAGTGATAAGATGATTTTAATTCTTGGCCGATATTACATCTTGATGTACTGGGTGATCCAAAAGTGTGTTACATTTTTTTTAGATTTTTTCATGAAACTTTGTATAACAATTCTTCGATAACAATTTGTGTTTTATGATACACTGGTTACGGATTCAATGTGTTTGCCTGTGAACATCGCACGTTGTTTTGCTAAAGAATTCGTCACGGCAAAACAATTATTAGTTTCATGAAAAAATGTAACACACTTTTGGATCACCCAGTATTTATAGTGAAGAACTAGATTCACCAGAGGAGAGTTCACCAATCACATTATCCAATGGGGAATCATGTTTGGCAGATACAAAGAGAAGGCAGAAAACAAACAGCGATATAAGAAACAATAATAGATATGGTCGAGGATTGCCCTTTGGCAATTTCAAAAGTTAATTGATTTTTCACGTGTTTTTTCTGGGATTTTATTCTGGTGCTTGTATATTTTGACAACTTTGTAAAGTCAATTAATATATATATTTTTTAGAATTGTATGATATTTTGAAGACACCCCTTATTATTCGCATGGTTTGGGTCTGTTTAGATAGTTTTAAGACATACTTATTTCTATGGTGATTTTGCAAGTAACTTTTAGGCTTTTCTTTTGAAAGATGTTGGCACTTTTGTTTACTTCTAAATATGATCATGGAGATAAATTAATGTTTGCAAGTGGCTATTTTTTATATCAGGTTTTTTTTTGGTTTTTTTTTTAAATCATGAAAAGACATTCAAATGAAACAATTATGAAAATCCTACTTTTTTTTTTTTTTTTTAAAAACATAGATCATCTATAGCTATAAATTTCTCCAAATGATGCACCGGTCATATTGCCAATGAACTATTCTGGTGATCTTTCCTTGAACCATAACCTCATGACAACTTCACTGCATCTCCCATGGTGAAACAAATGCTCTTAAGGCACCTCTTTAAATTTTCAAATAATGAAAATCATTAGGATTCACTTTTTCCCACAATTTATATTGTCACTGCACACTGTCTTAAATATTTTGACATAGCAGGTTCACCACAGATACAAAACAGAGGAATGCAATTCAACTCGGTTGCAAGTCTATAGTCAATGAATGCACCTAATATATAGCAGCATATGCCATTCTGTTCAGTGTTTTGTTCTTGCGTTACATGTGACTATGCATTACTTTAATGATTGAAAATAATTGAACAAGCTACAAATGCATGAACAACCAAAAAACAATATACCTTTGGCATAAGATTTCCAGAAGTACTCGTGAAATGCAACTGGCCAAAACATAAAGTGCTTGATCACCTGAGTCCATAATCAATGATACAAACTGGGAAGATTCCTAAACAGATAAAACATTACTGGTTAAAATACATTAAGAAATAGAAAAGAAATGTTATCTTTAAGTATGGCGAATGTTTAAAGCATTAATTAAATTTATAATAGTACCTTGGATGTGTAATTACCATTTCAAACCATAAAATCAGCTGAAAATATTTAAGTTTGCATTACCAAAACAATGAACTTAAAACAAATTCTGGAAATTTTATTTCAATTGGTATTTCTTTATAAGCTCAATTTTTAATAAAGTTTTCTTTTGGAAGTTGCCCTTGACTACATGTATTTCTATTAATAATTGATAACCTTGCCCTTCATTTGTTCTTGCTTTTATACTCTAATTTTTCATAATTTAAAAAGTCACTTTTACTCAACATTAGCTGAAAATTCCAAGCTACTGTTAAGTACAACACTTCAAAGCAAACGTGTAATTCTCTTGAATTTCCTGTTTGTATCTTGCCATTAGTACACTTAAATACGTGATATGGACTGGTTCACTTTATGTCACCTGAAGATCATTGCAGTTACAATCAAAAAGCTTAGAGAGTGAAACCCACAATGAATTTTCTTGGTTATCCTTTATTTTAACTGACTGACAACAAGATGCAATGAAAGACGGGGTAAATAAAAGAATTCAGGATAATTACAAGAATTAAGAAGAATTGTCGTGGCATATCAATTCAGGCAAAGAAAAAATTTTACCTTCACAATCTCTGAAGTTATTGAAATTAACACACGTTAAAATTCAGGACAAAGTAAGAAACATGTATTTTTTTGTTTTGTCCAAAAAACTTCCTGGCCCAAGATACAGGCTGCCAAAGATGGCACCCGGGGTGCCATTTCTCACGTTTTATTTCCGGATAAATATTAAAATGCTTTATCTTTGGAAAGGTTTAAGATATATTGCTGCTATTTGTTTTATTCGAAAGATAATAATGTGCTGATGGAAATGAAATCCTCCGTTGGGAACATATGTCCAAGTTCTCTTGCTGTAGCCTTCAAAACTACCAACCATATGAATTTTCATTGTTGATTTTTACGAGGAGCGTTCAAATTTGACCTGGACTTTATTTTTTATAAAACCAGGAAACTATAAAACTTACTCACACATATATACATATGTACACACCACTTATTTTTCAAAGAACTCTCCTTGCTTCTCTACACATTTTTTCCAATGTTCTGGGAGTATCTGGATACTGCTTCCGTAGAAATCTTCAGGCTGATGTCCAAACAATGTCAGGAAAGCCTTTTCCACTTCCTCATTGGAGCCGAACCTCTGCTCTCTCAAGAACACTTTCAATGGCCCAAAAAGGGCATAGTCAAAAGAGGAGAGATTCGGGCTGTATGGACGATGTTGTAAGAGGCCCCATTTGAGTTCCGTCCGTGTGTCCATAGTCAGTTTGGCTGCTTGTGTAGCCTGGCATTGTCTTATAGAAAACAAACGCCACTGGTAAGGAGACCTGGTCACTTTTTCCTTATTGCAGGCTTCAGGGACTTCCTTAAAATGTCATTGTAGTAGGGTGCATTTATGGTTCGACGTTCTTCCAGAAAATCGACATAAATGATACCCTTAATGTCCCAGAATACAGTCACCATCAATTTCATTGCTGATGGTGTCATCTTGAATTCAATTTCTAGGGTCGTGGTGAGTCAGTGTGTCACCACTCAATGCTCGCACGTTTGCTTTCAGGAGCATAGTGATGAATCCATGTCTTGTCAGTGGTCACAACACGACTTTGGAAGCTGTCACCTTCCCTGTCATATCACTGCACCAGGGTTGTTTTGTGATTCTCGGAGAGTTGCTTAGGGACTCATCTGGCACAATCTTGTTGAATTTCAGCTTATCGTGCATGATGGTCTGTCTCCACATTGCCAGTGCTGATGTTCAGTACTGAAGCCAATTCTTGGACATGAATCTGCCTGTTGTCCCTTATCAGCTCATTTGTTTGTGCAATGATGCCAGTTGTTGGCCTTGCCTTATGAGGTTCATTGCCGGTGGGTTCTCACCCTCCTTCAAACATCTGGCAACAAGCAAAGACGGATGATCGAGGAATGACAGGCAGTAAGTAGTTGCTATCCCAACAATGCAAGTTTAGATTTTTACAACAATGAAATTTACAAAAAATAAAGTCCAGATCAAATTTGAATGCCAACCGTACTATAATCCCCAAAAAGGAGAACTTCCACTTTTGAGTTTAACGAGAATTATAAACAATGGAAAATGTTGCCTTACAAGAAATCATTTTCTATTAGCACACTGGTCTCATGGCACCCAAACCTAATCATATTTGACACGGTGTTTTAATTCATCATAAAGATAAGTAATAGACACAGCTTTCAAACATATTAAAGCTTCCAAAATATATGTGCAAGTTCCAAAACAATGTACAGGTTCCAAAGCACACCACTTCTGTATACTCTAATAGAACTGAAATTAGCAATTCAATGAATTAAAAATTTGTTCAGCTGCAGCAGTATCTTCTTTGATATTGAGTGATGCCTTCCTGTTGAACCAGGAAGAACTGGGCACCCGCAATCTTTAAAACATCACAAATTGGAAGTGAGCACTGGTGGTGGTGTTGCTGTCTTGCAGGTGGAAATCTATATCCAGCAGCCAGTCCATCTGTAGCATAAAGTTCACGATGATTTCATTTAACTCACAACTGATATCTTCTTCTTCTTTTTCGCAGCCTTCATCTCTTGCGGGAGGAAACCGGCTGATTAGTTACACAATTTCGTCGCACTTTTGTCCTTAACTTTTGTCCGGAACACTTGGTCCTTCGCGAATCCCCACAAGAAAAAGTCCAGTGGCGTAATGTCGGGCGATTGAGGGGGCCAAGAGATAGGTCCATCGCTACCTATCCAACGAAATGGAAATTTTTCGTCCAAAACGGCATGAAAAATTGTCCCCTAGTGTGGTGGTGCTCCATCCTGTTGGAAGAGAATATCGGGCTGTAGTTCGTCTAATTGTGACAATACAAAATTCTGCAACATGTCCAGATACGTAATGGAAGAAACGGTTGGTTCTGTAAAGAAGAAGGGTCCTAGTACGCGATCATGCATAAGCCCACACCAGGCATTGACTTTTGGGCTGTGTCTTTCCATTTCACGGACACAGTGTGGGTTTTCAGATCCCCAAATGCAAACATTGTGGCGGTTAACATGTCTAGAAACGTGGAATGTCACCTCGTCGGAAAACACAACACGCTGAAGAAAATCTCAGTCTTCAATCCTATTTAACATGTAAACAGCAAACTTCATACGTTTCGGTTTGTCATCTGGTTGGAGAGCTTGTACAAGCTGAATCTTGTATGGATACAATTGTAATGTCTTATGTACGATTTTATGTACTGTGGATTTAGGCAACCCAAATTCTCTGGAAGCTGTCTTCATCGATTTTCTAGGGCACTGATCAAACGCCTCTCTAACTTTTTTCCACTCCGCTATGCTTGGGCAGCCTGAACGTTTTTTGCATAGCATGCTGCCTGTTTCCAAAAACCTCTTCTCCCAATCCAAAATGCTTTTCGACATGGTGGATCCTTATTAAATTGTCTTTGAAAATTTTCTGCTTCTGAGTCACCGATTTCGTTTCGATAAGCCAATAAACTGTCCGTGCTCTCTCCTGTGGAGTAGCCATCTTTTGTTTTAATAACCCAGATGTACAGTTCCTGCACTCTAGTGGCGAAATTGTGAAACACAATAAAACCTTTTCAGTTACAGTTTCATAAATTGAAATCTGTTTCTGTTTATCTTTATTAGTTTTTTGGTAATACACAGATAAAATGTGTCAGACCTTTTATGTACACCCTGTATCTTTAGTACAAGATGATTTGAAAGTCCCCGAACTCCAAGTTTAAAACATATTTGCGGGAAAACCATTAAAGAAATCCGAGTACTGCTGCTTGTGGTAGTTGTGTTTCACCTTAGGTGTGCACACTATACTACGTGAGAGCACCACGTGACATGATGCTTGCGTAGACGCGGGCGTGTAGTGGCGTTATGTCAGTCATGGTTCTCACACAATAATAAAGAGTCGCTTTGTTAGAAGTTTATTTTGCGGAAAAATCGTACCAACATTGCATAGCGCTTTCAAAGAAAGTTTCCTGATGGTCCTATACCATAGAAAACTACTGTGTATGAGCTTGTATACCGGTTTCACGAGACAGTGTGTATGATAAGCCTAAAAATCCCAAGGAGCCATAGTAAGACTACGTTTCAGGAGAAAGTTCAAGTTTCTCTGCGGCACTGTCCACGGAAGTCACTTCGGATCGTATTCAGTCTGCCAGAGGGCTATTACACATCTAAAACTATGGCCGTACAAAATTCAGGTAGTACAAGAGCTTCGTTTTTTGGATTTGGAAAAGCACATTGTTTACTGCAAATTATTTAAAATTTAAGCGCAGGAGTTTTACACGCAAGAATATTACTGCATGAAGTTGAACATCACGCCCCATCAGCTAACTTTAAAAGACTTAACATACAGTTGGCGAAACTGATTTACAAGATCATAGTTGTTTTCTTTGGTATAGGAAATTGGGAAACTTCCTTTGAAAGCGCTGAATGCAACGTTGGTACGATTTTTCCATAAAATAAACTTCTAACAAAATGACTCTTTTCTTGCATGAGAACTATGACTGACATAGCATAACTGCTCGCCCGTGCTGCGCAAATGTCCTGTCACGTGGTGTTCTCACGCTATGATTCGCGTTCCTAAGGTGACACACATTCACCAATACCTGGATATCTTTTATGGTTTTGCAGGAAATACATTTCAAACTTGGAGTCCGAGGACTTTCGAATCACCCTGTATTACCACTTGGAATCTCAATGAATATAGCTCCATGTCATAAGCATTAATTAGGGTTATGCTGAAAGGGGGAGAGTTTTTCTCTTTCCCAAGTATTGTAAGTTTGGTCAGAGTATGGATATCTGAATCTTTTCTGATGTAATTCTTTAATCATTTTTTAAAGACGTCCATTCTTTTTGGAAATGAATTTGATATTCAATTTTTTATCATAACACTCTTGGCTTAAAGGGATTTTAAGACCTTTGCTGACATATCAGTGAAGGTATTTTGTGGCACCAGCTGTGATTGGAGTGTATGATAATATAGTTGCCAGTGTTTTGTTTTTTTTTAATAATCTTTACTATAGTATGAATGGTAATGGTATAATGATATAAAATTAGTCTTACTTTATTGCTCACTGGTACTAGGAAATTAAGGAGAGCGACAAGACCATGAGGTGAGATAATCAGGTTAGTCATGTTTGTCTGAGGGATGGAGATCTCGGTGACACTGCCATCTGTTATTGACATGTCTGTCTGGAAGCAGTGGTAGTCTGTCCGAAGGCTCCAGGCAACACAATCCCACATAAGTGACCAGGCGCCCGAATCCCACAGATCAGTGCTATTCCAGTCTTCATCCTATAAAAGTTTAAGAAAATAAATTAAAATGAAATAGAAAGAAGTTTATATCAAGGAAAGAAAATGCAATGAAATTTATAGAGTGTCATCAATTTCTATATTCAAAACTTTATTTTACAGAATATTAAATCATTGATGAAAATATGAAAGAAAATTCCACAGCCCGAACTCGAACCAGGAACTTTCAGCTAATTGTGCTGACGTCCTAACCAACTGAGCCACTGCGGGGATGAAAGCATTACGCTATCTACATGTCTTTTGGACTGGTTAGAGCAGTTACCTAATTTGCAGTTGGGAGTATCTTTCTAATGGTGTAATATTCATTAAAGAATAACTGAAGAATGGTCTAAGAGGGTTCTATCCTACACCATAATTCAGATGTTTAAATTACACTGGCCAACAAAATTTAAGATTTTGCTTGTGACAAAATGAAAGTGGGTGATTTTTGGTAGTATTTTTTCTGCTGATTACGAATATAATTTTTAAATTTCTCTAGCACACACAGCTTTCTTGTTTTACAATGAAACATTTTTAAATCATTTAGTGTTTGGGGCCTGGTAAATTTCCTTGCGACCCCAAAATATGGATACTTTAACAATGTAGCCGCTTCACTTCACTCCCATTAATTTAACATAGAAGTTTCGATGTGAATAACTTGGAAACTTGACGTGATAGAAAAAATTTAAAAGCAGATTCGGATTCTACCTACAAATTACTACTAAGAACACTTTCTGTGGTCTTAGTCACAAAATGTGTGCTGACCAGTGTTATTAATGAAAAGAGGAAAGAAAATTCCACAGCCTGAATTCGAACCAGGAAACTTCAATCAAGAAGTCATTATTTAGGCCTTATTTTTGGTAGAAATACAATTAACTATGCCTTTTTATGATGATGTAACAATGTATGAATTTTCAGTGCACAGGCTCTTTTTTAGGAGGTGTTGGGTGAAGTATGGCATAGGATAAAATCCTTCTGAGACCCTTCTTGAGGTATTCTTTAATGAATATTATGCCACTAGAAAAGATAGTTAAATGCCATATAGAAAACTAGCTAAATGATCTAACTACCCCAAAGGACATTAGATATTGTAATGCTTCCATGTCCACAATGGCTTAATTGGTTGGGGCATTAGCATGATCAGCTGAAGGTTTCTTATTGAGTCCAGGCTTTGGAATTTTCTTTCTTATTATCATCAATAATTAAACATCTGAGGTATAGCATAAATATGGCCCTCTTAGACCATTCCTGAGTTATATTAAGTCATGCTTGTTCGAAATACAAACATTCAATATTCTCCAGGATTAATGTTTGCACCTACTTAATATTTTTTTAACAATGGAAAAAGAAGCAAATGCATCAAGTACTATGGTACAGTCAACCAAGGGAAATAATCCACACGAGTTTAATACTTAATATTACATTTCATGCTAATGTGTTGTCTAAATAGGTGTTTTAATTATAATTATTTAAATTTAATAATCTTAATAATGTTAACTCTGAATGTAATATTAAATTATTAAAAATAAATTAATATTGAAACGATAAAACTTAGAGTAAAATTCAAGTGTGGATTATTTCCCTTTGACGACTGTACCTTAGTTAATGGCAGTAATCCGTTCCAGGACTGCTGTCGTTCGCCAAAACTGTCGTTATCTAAGACGCAATTTCCCAAGACTGTATTTACCTAAACAGATGCTGATGTCGAATTTAAGCCAACCCCCCTCCTCCTTCGATCATCAGAAAAATTTAAACAGACCTTTATATTTTCAAGTACTGAAGATTATTTAAATCCACATGATTTTTTTTTTTCTCTTTTCAATGAATAGACATAACTACGTCACTGTACATAGAGTAAATGTAATCAAGTGGTACATATCTCATACATTTCAAAACAATTTATTTACAAAACTAAATACCATGAATTAAAAAAAAATTTAAGAAAAAAATAAACTGTAATTTTGTTATTCACTTTCTTCATCACTTGAAGATTTTTTCCTACTCTTCTTCCTCCCATAAAATATCATCTTTAGTGTCATCCATATTATCAGAAACACAACCTTTTTTGAACTCTTTAACGATAGATTACTGAAAAGACCATTCCATATTGAAAAGACGAGTTCCTGGTGATATTGTAATTTTTTGTTTGTTTTTAAATAAATAAATAAATAAATAATTTATTCACCTAATTCTGTAAGAGATGTCAACACACAGTACTTTAGTCAGCACGCCTAATGCATTGACATTACCTACCTAGGATTCTGGGTGACAACAACAACAAAAAATTTAAGAATAGCAAATAAAAATTTTGGCATCCACCTATATAATTTTGCCTCCTAAACAACTGTAAAATCCCTTTTTTATAGCATTTGATATGAAACTAAAAATAATGCTTTTCCGCAATATAAAAGTCATTCACGAACAAAAGCAAAACTGTTCTATAACAAAATGGCACCAATTAAAAAATTTTTTTCCCGTCACAGCTAATTTAAACCGAGATCACTTTTTTCTATCAGATTTCTGAAAAAAAACAGCAACCTCGGCATGTATTCAGATAAATACAGTACCACATCAATGAATCCATTTCAATTCTTACCCAACAATAATAGTACATAATAAATTATATGTACAATTTACTGGTAAATGAATAAATAATAAAAACTAAATGCTTAAATGCTCATTTTTGTCAAATACTGCATTTAAAACCACACACACACAAAGGCACAGTACATAATAAGGAAAGATAAAATTATAGAAAAACGTAAGCAGCTGGTTCTGATGGGTCAAACATATCCGAGTTTCACATGATTGTACTCTAAAAATCAATGTCCTCCCATACATGGCTAAGTGGAGGACTGGATGGGGGTTTCATGTTATGCAGTACAAAAAATATCTTTGTGTCAAATGATGAAGGGAAACACATTAACCAAATTAAGCATTTAATTAACCAATGTTATCCAATACATTTTCTTTTTCTTACAGCCATACATCATTAACCAAGTACATCGTTATCTAAGGCTGTCATTAACCAAGGTATCACCGTTTAAAGTTTATTTGATTAACATTTGTTTAATTAAAACTGAATTTTTTTTCTAACTTTGTTTCAAAGTTTACCTACTTTTGATTAAAACTACAGTTAAAATTCAACTGAAGGTTTCAAAATCCAGTGTTTAAACATGGAAGAAAAAAAAGAAGGATATGAACTCCAACTATTCCACTGCTAAAATAAACTGCAAGTTTCCAGTGTCATGTGCTGAATGAACAGGTGCACTGACATGGAGAAGGAGACACCCTTGCTCAACTTTCCGCAACGTTTATTTTTAATGGCAACCCATAAACTTCTTCTTGTAATAGTTCCCCATTATTGTTGGTGCCACAGTAATAGTGACTTTTCTAGCATAATCAGTAAGGATAACTCCTCTGAGTCCCAAAAACACTGCATTTGTTGGGATTGTTGCACATTGAGATAATAAATAAATCCAATAAATTATTCAATTAATTAATAATACATACTGCCAATAAAAAGCACATGATGTTTATTAATTGTATATTGTTATAATTAAGTTCATCGTATATTTAGATTTCCTAATTGTTGTGGTAATACATGTGTATCTCTTGAGATAACTTCGTTATTGAAAAATCGGAATGTATAGAGTCTTTATAATTAAAGTTCCATTTTGACATGGCCATAAAAAAAAAACAAACTACTGGACCAAAAGCTATAATACTTGGTAATATTATACAAGAGAGCATGGGAAGTTCATACCCACCAAAAAAAGGTAGTTCAAAAGGTCACCATCAGCATGGAATGGCTCTCTATGCAATATTCGTATACGAAATTAGACACGAAGACACAGGTTAACAAGTCTTTAATCGTTACTAAAATTCTTTCAGTAAATGGTGGAAGCCACATTCAACATGTAACTAATTCTCAGCAGTGAGAGTTTTTGACTTCACCCTAAGTAACATCTTAAGTGCAGAGAATGAAATGTCAATGCATTGGCATTGCCCACCACAAGTAAAAGTCACCCAATCCAGAAGTATATCCGCTCATCTAATTTCGTACACGAATATTGCATAGAGCGCCATTCCATGCTGATGGTGACCTTTTGAACTACCTTTTTTTGGTGGGTATGAACTTCCCATGCCCTCTTGTATAATATGACCAAGTATTATAGCTTTTGGTCCAGTAGTTTTTTTGTTTTATGGCCATATCAAAATGGAACTTTAATTATAAAGACCCTGTGTATGCAGTTAGAATTTTTTTGTCTTCGTGTAATAAAAATGATTGTGTTCCATTTTGAAAGTGATTGAAGTTAATTAATGAGTCCACGCATAACAACTGGTAGCAGAGTGTGGCTACCTGGTTCCAGAAATCCACTGGATACACCTGAATATCTAGCTGCAGTGATTGTGAACAATTAAAAGAGAACTATTCACTTGATAAAATATGTCTGAGGCATTTGGATTTGCTTGCACAAAACCACTGACGACCAAGAACTATAGTGTTTGGAGAATGAAAATCATTGCATTTCTAAGAGGTAAACACCTCTATGATATTTTGATACAAGAAGAGCCCCCAAGAGGAGAATCTGATGGGAAAGAAACTATTTGGAATGAATGGAACAGAAAAAACGAAGAAGTCTACACAATTATCATTTTATCTCTTTCGAATGACTGTAAAGGGCATTACAAATGCAAAAACACTATGGGAAAAATTGAAAAAGAGACATGAAGGTGTGGAAAACAGCTGAAAATTGAACTCGCCCGAAAGGAGAAATCAGAGCGTGAATCAGTTGACGAACTATTTATCGAGAGCTCATATGTTATTCAAGTGAAATTCAAGAAATTGGTGGCATAACTGATCAAAATGAGCCGATTAGTTACATCATAGAAGGCCTGCCCAAGAAATACAGTGAGGCAGCAATGGCTATTTTTTCCAACTATAGCATCACACGATGTAATGCAAGAGACTTTACTTTGCTTTGAGAGAAAATATGACACAAAAGAAATGGATGTAAAGGCTTACCAGGCAAGAGAATCACACAAAAAGATCAGAAGTCATACTTGTGGGAAAATAGGTCATTTAACCCAAACCTGTTGGTTTAAGAAAAACAAAAACAACACGTGTGATGAAAGGAGACAAGGTGACAGAAGTTCAAAAGCTAATTGTCATAAAGACGATTATGATGGCAACAGACAAGAAATGAATCGAAGATATAATGGAAGTAAAAGGAATTACAATGAGTACTCAAGCACAACAGAAGAAAAGGCAATGTGAAGCTAGGCAGCATTGAAAAACAAAAATCTCGAAGAGAATGAAGAAACTATTTGGATGTTGGATTCTGCATGTTCTTCCCACATGATGTCTCGAAAGGATTTGTTTAGTAATATGATGTCAGAAGATTTTACAATCGCAACAGGTGAGGATAAACGAACTATTCAAGCGGAAGCCAGAGGAATAGTGAAAACAGTTACAAAGATAAATGAAAACACTCATCTGAAATAAAAACTAAATGAAGTATTGTACATTCCTGATTTACGTTGTAACTTGCTGTCCGTGCCGAAGCTTGTGAGTAATGGAAAAGAGGTTATCCTAAATGAAGACCGAGCCAGAATTATTGAGAAGAAGGTAAAGTACTTTGATAGCTGAAGGTAAAGTAGAAGACAATGCTTTTATTATCCATTTAACGTCTAATAAAGTAAAAAATGAACTAGAAATGGAATCATAGAAAGACTAAAGAATCTAACAGAATGCTAGTGGCGTAAACGATTGTGGCATGTTAACCATAAGATAGTGGCTACGTACAGTGCAACCTTGTACCCCTTCCGTTCAATACAAAGGAAGTGACAACATGTACCACCATCTACCAACAGATTCAGATTCTAAACTATCTCAAATTTCGAAACAAGCAATATGGCAGATTCCCATCGCATAGTGGAAAAATGCAACATTTTAAACAATTTTATCTTAGCTTCGAGCAGCTAATATGGGATAGAATGAATATTGTTAATGGCGCCGATCATCTGCAAATCAAGAAAAGCTACATTTCCTTAAGTATTCTCTTCTTTTGTTAACTGAGTTAGCTCTGATCGCTTCGCTATCTAAATTTTGACTCTACTGCAATTTATTTCATGTAATCAAGAATAGATGAAGGAGGTTCATCTGTTTCTGATGTAATTTTATTGAAAATTATTCAGGGCCTCCGGCAATGTTTTGAGCTCCAAATTAGCATCCTTGATTTTTTAATTTTTTTATTCTAAGTAATGGATTTATAATTATTATAATTATTCATTTGGTCAAAAGGTAATAGATTCATTATTATTATAAAAAATTTCTTATTTTTGTTATAAATATTCATTTATTGAATAATAGTTGTTTTTACATGTCATTTTACAGTTAAAATTAAGAAATTTACAACTTCTTCATATAAATTTTTTTTAATTTTTTATAATTATTATTTTGTTTGATACTTCTAAATATAAATGCCAAATAAATTATTATAGTAAAAATAAAACCCACTTAATATTCACTGAACATCTTTGGATTTCCAACAGATAAATTTTAGGATGCAACACTTTGTTCTTTTGCGTATTAATATTGAGATGTCCACAATAGATCAAATGCAGGATGTCCACTGGTGAAAACAAAGAAATTAATAGAATAGCTGGTCATCCAACCGTTTTAATGTCCAAAGACAGCTTCAGTAATAAGATGATGGTCACTTTTATGGCACGGTAAAAGAAATTTAAAATTTATAAAACAAACTTTTCGAGTATAATTAACAGAACGTTTTTGAGTGTTATCTTCTCTCATCCCCAGTTATAGAAATTTAATAAGTTTCTTCGAAATAATCATTGTTAAATGTTTATAAGCAAATATTTTCTATAATAAGAACAAAGAACCGCACCGTTCAAATTCATCTGTTGGAAATCCAAACACGTCCAGTGAATATTAAGTGGATTTTGTAATAACTTACTTTATTTTTATTTTTACTATAATAATTTATTTGGCATTTATATTTGGAAGTATCAAACTAAATAAAAATTATAAAAAAATTAAATTTCTAAGTTAAACAATTGTGGCAAATATGCCCAAGGGTATGCGGATGACATTATCATCTACGTATCTGGGATTGATAAACTTACCTTACTGGATCTGATGCAATCTGCTCTGGATGAGGTTCAAACATGGTGCATTGAGCGGAATTTAAGGGTTAATCCTTTGAAAACCACTCTCGTACCATTAACTTGCCGGAAAGAAATTATTCCTTTTAATCGAACACCAATCTTATTTGGTGAAAAGATTATAGTAAAGAAAGAGGTCAAATACTTAGGGGTTACCCTCAATAGTAAATTGACCTGGAACCAACATCTTGATAAAAGAATAGATCAGGTTAAAATGACACTATCGATGTCGCCGTATTCTAGGTAAATGTTGGGGTCTTACCCCAAAAATGACATACTGACTGTATGTAACAGCTATTAGGCTTATTCTAACATATTGTGCTCTGGTTTGGTGGTGTAAGATTGAGCAGTCTAATGTTAAGGCCAGGCTGGCCTCCCTTCAAAGGTTAGCCTGCCTGGGTATTGTGGCACTGTTTCAACTACACCAATCAGGGTCATGGAAGTCATTCTTTCTCTGACTCCTTTGGATATTTTTATCCAGGGAATCACTAGGAAAAATTCTTATCCTCTGGGTAATCAAGGGCTATGGGTAGATTTCCCTGGGCCGAAATCTCATACCATCATTAGCTGGATTATGACCAGTAATATTTTGCAAATGCCTTCCGATATTGCGGAAACTCGCACCTTCCCTGAGCTCTCGAGTGAGGTCATCATAGACCCCATGGTAGAGCAGAGAGGGGGGGAGTCAGCATTTTCCTAAGGGCGCAATTATTTGGTATATGGATGGATCCCGACATCATGGATACTCTGGCCTTGGTGTTTACTAAAACCCGTCACTTTCGTCGATTCGGTCATTGGGTCACGGTCTTCCAGGCAGAGATGTTAGCTATTATTTACTGTCTACAGATATGTATAGATAAACTCTATGTTCGTAGAAAAATCTTCATACTCAGTGACAGTCAGGCAGCCCTTAAGGCCATTAAATCTTCCAAATTAAATTCTAAAATTACCTTGGAATGTTGTCAACTCCTGCAGATCTTGGCTCTCCAGAATAGCGTTACATTATTATGGGTGTGTGGACATCAAGGTATAGTTGGGGACAAGGTTGCAGATACCTAGGCAAAACAAGGTGCCAAGTCAGTACTGTACGGTTCTGAACCTTTTTGCGGTATTTCCAAACAAACCGCAATCTGTGAGATTAACAACATCTCTTATCAAGCCATGACAAAATGGTGGGAACAGACCACCGATCAAAGACATGCTAGACTTGTGATTAAGAAACCTACTCAGAGTCTAACAACTAGTATTCTGCGGCTCTGTAGGAATAAACTACGGGTTATCATCGGCTTTCTTACAGGTCATGATTTACTACGAAAACATTTACATAGAATGTGGATCCTTCGGGAGAAACCACTATGTTCAAGGGTAATTTGGTGGACGAAACGGACCATCATATTCTTTTTGAATGTGTTGCTGTGGCACATATTTGTCACCGCATGTTAAGTACTACTTTTCTTGAGGACATTCAGTAAGGTCCAGTAGGTAGCCTGACTCGTTTTCTTAGCGAATCTGGCTTCCTGTAGGTTCTTTAGGTTTTTGGATCTTGGCGCAAAATTCTCTCGTTGGAGTAAGTGCCTATGTAATCTCTGGTTTTCCACCTTTGATTAGCCTACCCGCTCTCATAAGATAAGATAAGATAATTAATTTCCCAATATATATTACAAACATCAAGCAAATTAATTTAAAATCTTTAATGGAACATAACAATTTAATACCTATATTTTTATTAGAACTGATTAGGAATAACAAAAAAGTGTACTGAATAATTCTGAAATTTTAAGCAACACTGGACAAAACTTCTTGCTATGAACTGACTGCGGGCAACTTAAAATATAATTTCAACTTGCTCATTTCAAATTTGGGTTTGCCCCCAATTTTTATATTAACTGAGAATATTAAGATACATGTTATATTTATTTACTAATCTTTATTAAATATAAAGATTATTTCATAAGAAAAATTATACTTGCCCAGGTGAAAGTTCATGACACTTTTCATCTTGCCCAGGCTAATTTCCAACTTGTCCCAGGTAACAAACAAATGGCTTTGTCCAATGATGCTATGAATGAATTATTTTGTATACAGTTTAATTCAAGTCACTATATCAATGACATTCTAAAAGCTCTATAAAAGAAATACCACTGATAACTTACAAGGGCCAATGCCTGTTGAAGGAGGAAAAAAATTCCATCCATCACTCCATTCAGTAAAGGATAACGAAGAGTTTCCTAAGCAAAATAAAACAATAAAAATAAAATTAATGTAAGAATAATGATAAGACCGATTAGCAATCATAAATTGTGATAAGAAAAAAGGGGGCCTAAACTGATAATGTAATCATAAACAAGGGAAGGAGCAAAATCAAAAAAATTAGAATAACAAAAAATCTTTCACCAAAATATTCTAATTTGTTATTTTTTTTTCTACTTTTGGCTGACTATAAATTTCCAAGAAATCTGCTGCAATGGGAAGTTCTTGTATGTTTTGTATCCATTGGTACTATATACCTCTGGCATTATTTCTTTGGGTAAGTAAAAGAAAAATTTAGAAGTAAGATTTTAAGCTGAGAAACCAGCATTCTAGTTCAGTCAGTCATCTGCATACAAGATGGTCAAGAAATGGTTGATCAAAATCAGGGAATGATTGAGCTTGTCACAACGATGAAAATAAGTTCTCGTAGAAGCCAGTCCAAAATTGGATCCTTTGAAGAATAACTACTTTCAAAGTGTTGATCATACATATTAGGATTAGTGCTTTTTCTTAGCACATTTCTGTAGAAAAGTGCTTATATGATTAGGTTTATCCAGACTTCCGCCTGTAGGCATAATTCCAACAATGCATTTCATTGCAATTGGAAGAGTGAGCACAGTGAATTGTTGGAAGAGACGAATCATCCTCGCATTGCGGAAAACACGCACTGTGCATTTTGTTCGGCTCAGCGCATGCTCTATCGATCGTTGGGGTGATTTTCATGCAAGATGCATGTGACATGATTTGTATTGAAAAGGGAGATTGCTGCTGCTTGCCTAAACTGAAAGAGCTTCTTTATTAGGAGGAGCTTATCATTTAGCAAGAAAACCTGAAAACGTATTAACTTTTTAAAGTTCTGTTTTCACCAATCGATAAATATGGACAGAGCACAGACAAGATCGAAGATGAGATACAGAAATTCAGTGGTGTAGCAAGGAGTTTGCAATGAGGATTTCTAATATGATTTCGGTGCCCCCTACATAACTTTAATTAATGATTTTAAAAACAAGATTAATGGTCAAAATAGGACTAATATCTTAGATAAGTTTCTTTTTATTTTGGCACAAAAGAATATTCTTTCGTTACCCGATTTTATTTTTACATTTTTATTTTACGTATTTCCATTACGGAACAGATAAGAAAACAAAATGAAACAGAGGAACTTATAAATCTTATAAAAACACTAAACAGAAAAAAACCGTTTTAATACATAAAGATTTGATAGAAAGGAAAAAAAAATCTTATGAATTTTTAATATTTAATAATAGAAAGGAAATTTAATTTTTAAAATCCTACACTGATGACAATTATTTTAAAAACCAAACAAAACAAAGCGTTTACAAGAAAATTGACTGACTTATTTGTCAAATACAAGGCCAACATGTAATAGACAAATGATTTAAATAAATTTTAATGTGATTTGTAATACACACAAGTAAGTACGGTTTTATCCAATCAAATAAAAGAAATTTATTATAAAAATATTACGCAATCAAGCAAATAAAAGTTAAATCAAAATACGAGGTGCATTCAAGTTCTAAGGCCTCCGATTTTTTTTCTAATTAACTACTCACCCGAAATCGATGAAACTGGCGTTACTTCTCGACGTAATCGCCCTGCCTACGTACACATTTTTCACAACGCTGACGCCATGATTCCATGGCAGCGGCGAAGGCTTCTTTAGGAGTCTGTTTTGACCACTGGAAAATCGCTGAGGCAATAGCAGCACGGCTGGTGAATGTGCGGCCACGGAGAGTGTCTTTCATTGTTGGAAAAAGCCAAAAGTCACTAGGAGCCAGATCAGGTGAGTAGGGAGCATGAGGAATCACTTGAAAGTTGTTATCACGAAGAAACTGTTGTGTAACATTAGCTCGATGTGCGGGTGCGTTGTCTTGGTGAAACAGCACACGCACAGCCCTTCCCGGATGTTTTTGTTGCAGTGCAGGAAGGAATTTGTTCTTCAAAACATTTTCGTAGGATGCACCTGTTACCGTGGTGCCCTTTGGAACGCAATGGGTAAGGATTACGCCCTCGCTGTCCCAGAACATGGACACCATCATTTTTTCAGCACTGGCAGTTACCCGAAATTTTTTTGGTGGCGGTGAATCTGTGTGCTTCCATTGAGCTGACTGGCGCTTTGTTTCTGGATTGAAAAATGGTATCCACGTCTCATCCATTGTCACAACCGACGAAAAGAAAGTCCCATTCATGCTGTCGTTGCTCATCAACATTGCTTGGCAACATGCCACACGGGCAGCCTTGTGGTCGTCCGTCAGCATTCGTGGCACCCACCTGGATGACACTTTTCGCATTTTCAGGTCGTCATGCAGGATTGTGTGCACAGAACCCACACAAATGCCAACTCTGGAGGCGATCTGTTCAACAGTCATTCGGCGATCCCCCAAAACAATTCTCTCCACTTTCTCGATCATGTCGTCAGACCGGCTTGTGCGAGCCCGAGGTTGTTTCGGTTTGTTGTCACACGATGTTCTGCCTTCATTAAACTGTCGCACCCAAGAACGCACTTTCGACACATCCATAACTCCATCACCACATGTCTCCTTCAACTGTCGATGAATTTCAATTGGTTTCACACCACGCAAATTCAGAAAACGAATGATTGCACGCTGTTCAAGTAAGGAAAACGTCGCCATTTTAAGTATCTAAAACAGTTCTCATTCTCGCCGCTGGCGGTAAAATTCCATCTGCCATACGGTGCTGCCATCTCTGGGATGTATTGACAATGAACGCGGCCTCATTTTAAAACAATGCGCATGTTTCTATCTCTTTCCAATCCGGAGAAAAAAAATCGGAGGCCTTAGAACTTGAATGCACCTCGTATATGAAAAAAAAATAACGGTTTCAAATAGAATTAATAAAATCTTCTACTTCCATACTTTGTTTATGCTTCAAAACAAATTTATATAATAATTCTCGTGTGTCTATTGAAATAGCATTGTGAATGTGCAACGATGCTAACCATTATTTATCATAGCTGACCTCACAATATGTTTTGACTCGAGGTAATGTGCTAAAAGTCTGTTCAGCTTCACAGTTGGTTACAGAAAGCACAGTTAAGAAGCTCCAGCTTCCTGCAACAATGCAAGACTAGTTTTTGAAAATTAACTGAAATTGTATGATTGGACTGTTCAGAGTTCTTGTCTCAATCTTAAAACACCACTAGGTTGAACTCAAGCGACGGATATGAATTTAAACCTGAAAATTAACTGTTTTAACTGTCCACCCGCGATACTTGGCACCTCATTAGCAAGCACAAAATCCTGTCTGGTCATCTGCACATTTTTAAGTTCATCTTTCACGACTGCATAATGTCAATCTTTTCAGTTTCTTGTCTGTCTTTTCAGAGGAGAATGCATCCCTGTTTCAAGAAGGGAAGAATAACATGAAGGACTTTTCCCTTTTTCTATTAGGACTCTCACCTGAGAAACAATATTTTCCTTTTGCTGTTAGGACACTCCAATAAAGCACAGTTTGGGTCATACAGCATCTGTTTCCCTATTTTTTTTTGTTTCTAATCAGACCACGTGCACAGCGAACCGTTCAACAACAAACAAATGCTGTGCACTTGAACACATTGCTGTCCTAAAAAAAATAATTCTACATTGAAATGTACACATTAGCTGTTTACGCATGCTTAGAAAGTTATTTTCCATTTATACTTTTTTCACATTTTTGGCACCCCTCCTTTAACAAAGGGAGATTTCTGGGCAACCAGGAAATCCCCCATAATACGCCACTGGAAAGTGATACAATAGCGTGTTTTCTAATGGTGCTATCAAGACATGCAATATAGCAAAGAACTCCTAATAATATGTCATAAATGAATATAATGAATACTTAATGATCGTTGAATTTGGTTCAGTTTCACGTATTCTAATAATAACATTATAGTACCATTGGAAATTTTCAATGCTGAAATTTGGTATGTTATACAGGGTCTTTATAATTAAACTTCTATTTTGACATGGCCATAAAAAAAAACTACTGGACCAAAAGCTATAATACTTGGTAATATTATGGGAAGTTCATACCCACCAAAAAAAAAAATTAGTTCAAAAGGTCACCACCATCATGGAATGGCGCTCTATGCAATATTCGTATACGAAATTAGACATGAAGACACAGGTTAACAAGTCTTTAATTGTTACTAATATTAATTACATGTTGAATGTGGCCTCCACCATTTACTGAAAGCAGGTTACACCTGTGTCTTCGTGTCTAATTTCGTATACGAATATTGCATAGAGCGCCATTCCATGCTGGTGGTGACCTTTTGAACTAATTTTTTTTTTTTGGTGGGTATGAACTTCCCATGCCCTCTTGTATAATATTACCAAGTAATATAGCTCTTGGTCCAGTAGTTTTTTTTATGGCCATGTCAAAATGGAACTTTAATTATAAAGACCCTGTACATCAAACAACTCTTAACGAGTTGCTAGGCCTATTGTTAACAATAGCTAAATTATTGTACCAATGAATGACCATTTAAGCAAATATCAACTTTGACATTTTTTATTAAATAATTCTGGCTGAAGTATAATCATTTTGTTTCATGTTCATTAGCTTATTGACAAACCTTACAATTTTTTTTGAAGCTATATGTTATGTAACAAGAGAGAGAGAGAGAGAAATAACAAGTATGGAAGAATGTTCTAATGAATGACCAGTGATGGTTATTCAATGGATTGTCATTCACTGAGGGGTGGTCATTAATTGGCAATGTTACACAACTATCAAGAAAATATTGTTGTTAAGCCTGTTTCACAATTACAGTTTGCGGGCGGAAAGCAGGTGGATGCGGTGCCCGCAACGCAAGATGAAGATTTTCCGCACGGAGTGCCGTTTCACTATTAGCGGATTTCGCCTGCATTGCTCTCCGCAACTGCTTTGCGGGCGAAATTTTCAATTCAAGCTGGTTCTGAAATTTAGCGGATTCCGCAACAGCTTTGCGGGCGGATTTTCAATTCAAGCGGATCCACAACTGCTTCAATCAATCAGAAAATGTCAAGTTTCGGTGCATCTTTCTTGCCATATTGGGCGAACACACTCTCTATGTGAAATTGGATTTGGGAATGTAATTTAAAAAATAATGCTCTCAAAAACAGCCTTCGCCTCTAAATGCGACGAAGGTCGCTGCGAGATGCCATGGGGGGTCCAGACCATTGAAACAAATAGATGCCCGGGCGTGTATTCATGATTTTACGGTACATGTATTAAGTTACATTGTTTATTAGAGCATCAAGTGATTTGGGCTACAAAAGCAAGAGGATAGCTCAGAATACATTCCAATGATCAGCACTGTGTGCCATATTGCCTCAATTAATGTTATTTGTGAAGCCATTTTATGTTCTTGTGGGTGAGGGAAGACTGAATGTGTTGAATAAAATGACATGTTTCTATTCAATTCTGTCTCTACTATTCATTCGACTGTCATTTGTAAATCTTTTTTTATATTGCACAATGTCACATTTCCCCATGGCAACAGTTGAAATTGAGAAATTTTTTGTGGAATCCTTGTCTCATGGCTTGATTAGTCTTTATACATGTATCAAACTTGATACATTTCACTTCATAGACCACACTACAGATGGTTCTTAATTGGTCAGTTTAGTTTCCAATACCTTGTACGGTTTACGAACACCCGTACTGCAAAAATAAGACCGGCACTGTTGCAAATTGTGGATATTTGTTGTTGCTAAAAATAGCCCATTCAATTTAATCCCAGAAATGCTTGACAGGATTAAAATCATCGATACAATATTTCTTCTCTTCAGCAGTCTAATGTCAGCATTTCAAAACACCACTGGAATCTGGCAGTCTTGTTGTTTGGCGAGATGTTTGGCTTGTGAGCCAAGTGCACGCAGTTCCTTCTGCAAAGTGTTGTAAAGCACACTCACTCCTTTTGCTGTTGTTGTTGGAACCCTTGGAATGGTTTTTTGCGATTTTTTATGATCCTCATGCTTCAACACCTGTTGGGTGCTTACAGAGAATTTTGGAATTCATCAGACATGGGATGCATGCTCTGATGCCTGCAATGTTCTATTTCTTCACAATAGTTGAACATGTGATAATTTTTCTGAATTTCACGAACAGACATACCCACGATGTGGAACCCGATTATAACAAGTCACATATAAGTTCCCTTCGTTTAGCCGTTCTCTACGTAGAATGTTAAACATGCCAATTACCACACCTATGCAATAAAATCCCATCAACTGTTCATGTGCGAGCATGGGTTCTAATGTTCAATTCAGATTTCATATAAACTAGGTGAACATTCCATTAGTGTAGGGTAGTGCACATAATATTAAAAGAACAATTTACACTTATTGTATTGTTTTATTATAATTTGTTGTTATTAAAATATAAAAACTTACGTGAGTGAACTCTTTGAAAACATTCTGTGCCATAAAGCATACATCTTTGAGGGTGAGAATGATTTCAGCACCATGTTCTAAGAGTTGACTTAATAAAAAGGCAGCAGCTAGCTGGAAATAGAGAAAAAAAACTATTTCATAAAGAATACCCCTGTGCAATTGTGCAGAATCTTCTAGTTTAATGATTTATTTAATGTATACAAAGTATGGATATGTAAACAAATACTATATTTGCTTGAATATAGGTTGCACCCCCAAATTTAGAATAAAATTTTGGTACAAAAAATTATTTCCCCTTAAATTTCAAACCAGATCATTGTAACTGATGATTCAAAGAGAGGATAATAAGGCATGGTCCCTGGTTCGAGTACAGGTTGCAGAATTTTTCCTTCCCTTTCCTCCTTTATAATTATAACTGATGTTAATTAAATCACCGTATTAACTTTAAAAATCACAACAAACAAGGTAATATGCAATCTTAAAACAAGTTTATTTACATACACTGTATTGGGTTGAGTAAAGAGAAAGTTCGTATTTTTAGGCTAAAAACTTTTCTACTATAAATATTTTATCTAACTATCCAGGCTGTCTCACCTTAAGTAACCAACTTCTATAATATAAATACTTTCAATGGAAGAATTACTGTACTTTTATGTGTATTCTATTAAAGAAAAAAAAAAAAAAAAAAAAAAAAAAAAAAAGCAAAACAAAAAAGCAAAAAAAGAAACCCCGCCATTTTTGAATATGGAAGTCAACTTTGAAATGTGCATCAGAAACCCCGATTTTTAATGGTATTTTCAGATTGTACACAATATTTGAGAAATGTTTTATTCTTGGCATTTTTTCAATTGATCCAACCGCTTAGGAGATAAAGGCAATGAAAGTGTGGTTTGTTTAGATTTAAAATAAAAAAGGCAAATCACAGAAATTGTTCCTAAACACAATGGATTATAAAATGAATTGCAATGTCTTTTTTTTTAACATAAAATTTTTTACTATAAATGTTTTCGTTTAAATTGATGAACACTTTCTGCTTTTTACTTTTTGTCACAGGTTAACGATTCGGTGCAGTAGGAGTTCCTGCTTAGTCTTGGCAAGTAGGCGTGCAGACTTTCATATGCCTGGTCTTGTTGATAGTTGTCAGATCATTCCCTTATGTTCATTTTTTGGCCTTCCCACACAGCCAGATGGCAAACAACTGTCGTAAGGTGAATTCCTATGGTTATGTACTCGATGAGCACCTGTAGAGATGGGAATTTCTTGATGATAAATTGGGTCCATTACCTTTTGCTGGAAGTAGGCAGAGTTGATTTTAATGTTAATAGCCACCTTGTGTAACCAATATGCAGCTGTACCGTCAACCTTTTCAAAAACAACTTCTTTCAGTGGTTGATGAAAGCAGCCCGTCCATTGCCATCTGTCATGTGTAAGGTACCGTTCTTAAAGCTTTCTAGCATTGGAGAAGCATGTGCCAATCTGAAAGACAATGACCACGAGCTTTATCTGACACATCTTTGAGATACTTCCAGCTTCTTGGCCATTTAGCACTGTTTAAGTGGTTTTTTTTCAAGTGGGCTGCCAATTTCCTGATATTATCAAGTGCCACCAGTTGGAAAGAAATTCTTGCCCATTGGTCCGAGAAGCTTCTGCCATCCATCCAGGATCCAGGTGCCGCGGGATCACACCCATACAGTATGTACGATGGAGATTCATCCACATTGTCATTGACGGTTGTGCGGAGGGAGAACAAGCGACAAGTAACAGCTCATCCCAGGTCATTGGTTGGTTCTGACATTGAGTATGAATAGTGATACTGCTAGGCAAAATCAGATGGCGCAGCGCCATGCTGCCTCTCGGCCCACCACGTTGCCCTTCGACTCGCCACGTTGCCCCTCGGCCTGCCACATTGCCCCTCGGCCTGCCATTTTGCCTCTCAGCCCTGCCACGTTGCCCCTCCACCCAGCAGCGCTGTCCCTCGGCCCCACCAGATGCAAGAAACTGAATCCAATAAATGCCAACAATGTGCGGTTTAAGTTTTCAGGGAAGCTTATCATTATGGCGTGAGTGATTTAAAGCCTAAATATTTTAATTAAATTAGTGACTAAGTATTCATTAACTACATTCGTTTAAAATATTAACTTTTATTTGTAACTGCATCGCATTACACCTTGTGCCTTTTTTTCTAAATTCGAGCCTTTTGTATTAATGCGCGGTGGTTTCCGGTGGTCACTTCACCATCTAAACAAACCGCGAGAATAAGCTTTTATGTTTATAATCATTAATCAAATGTTGAGGGATAATGCAGATCAACTGTATCATGTATAAAGTTTAAACTCTTCACGGCAAGCATTGAGAGAATATTTTCCAAAATAAACCACATTTTATCTGAAGGTAGAAATAGATTCAGAATATCCAAGTTGAGTGATATGCAAATGATTAAATTTTGGATAAATATAAACTTCAAAGAGGCAGCTGAATTTTTTTTTCGTAAAAAGAAAAGAAGAATTTTATATTCTAAGAATCTGAACGTTTAGAGTAAATCGAAACAGAGGCTTTTTTGAGATTTTAGGAACTAAAATACCAATTCCCTACCTGAGATTAAAGCATATCACTCTTTGCGTATTTTGTAAAGAAAGATGTACCAATTGCAATTATTATTATATGGAATTTTAAGTCTACAACATTTACTTTCTTTTCCTTTAATTATTACATCATAATCCCAGGAATTCTTATTTGATTTAAAAATGCAAGTCACTGAAATGCATGTATTTTGATTAACTTTGAAGTAAGAATTTAGCTGCATTCATTGCCCCTTTCAGACATTCAGTGTCCCATTACTTTCATGCTGCCCTTTGATTCTATAGCCATCACTGATGGAGAGTGTCTATTATCGTTTTATCAGTCAGTTCATAGAGGCCATTTGAAGTGCGCCTGTACACAGTGGTCACTTTGTGCAACGTTCTTAAGTCTCTGCATAATTGATCAAAAGCTTGAAGTTTGTTCCACTTCTGCAGGGGATACAGTATTGGCATATTATATTATTTAGGAAGGCCTTGGTGATGTTTTTGGTGGATTGGTCCCAGAGGGGAATAACTTTTGGAAAGCGCATGCAGACATCAACTTTCGTTTATGTGTATTTATATCCTTTAGCAGAAGTTTCCATGGGCCCAATAATATCGAGGGCCACCTTCTCGAAGGGTCAGCTGGTGGAAATGCCTTGTTTTAACGGTGCTTTGCCTGTCTTAAGTTTGGATCGTGATGTGCCGTGCATTGTGCAACGAACTTTTTAACGTCTTTTGCTATCCCAGACCAGTAATAGAATTGCCTAATCTGCCACAACGTCTTCTGGACACCTCTGTTGCCTGCAAGGCAGTTCTCATGTGCTTCCTGCAATAACTTATTGTGGAGTGATTTACCTAACAGATACATCCCTTGTTGCAGACCACCAGGCACTGTGTAATATGAGTACATTTGCTCAGTGGGTTTGTTCCAACAGGGACTATATGCTTGTGGAAGGTGTACATTTGTTGTATCCATCCATACTTCAGTTGCACCTAACGTAGCTTTTCCTCCCAGGCTAAATGATTGATGATGAACACCACGGTTCCATTAACCTGTATAGGACGTGATAGCAGGTCAGCCGTGTGGTTCTGGCTTCCAGGAATATGAGATATTTCTGACATATTCTTCTGCTTTAATGGTCCATCATAACAAGCGCCAATTTTATCCCTTCCTTCAGCACGTGAATGATAGGGGCTTGTGGTCCAGTAAAATGAAAATTCTGTATCCTAGGATGAAAGTGGCGCAATGTCTTTACAAATTGCCAAGGCTTCTTTCTCTAATTAAGTGCCATGAAGTGAGAGCCCATCTGTTGTAAACAGTGAGAGCCTATCTGTTGGATGGTGGCACTGATTGCTATGCTAAAATTCATGTTGAGTTATGCATTTATATATCAAATTGATTTCAAATGCTTTTCTGATGATTTCGAATGATTTTCAGAGCTTTACAATAGTTACTGCATTCATCTCCTGAAATTGTCCAAGAATGTTTTATAAAGAAAGGCAGTTCAAATGAATCTGTATGACAGTGCCTTAAAGCACGAATACATATGTACTGTAATAATTCAGACATCTGACGAAACATGCAAATTTTGTTTGCCATTCAAATTAGATGCCTGTGTGTAACATTGTATGCTCCTATAAATAATATGCATCTTCGTATTACAAAACTAGTTAGTTGGAAAAATGCAATGCCACACGGAAGTTAGCTAACACAGTTTCAACGAAATATTTCAATTCAAGAAATTGCCAGCAGTTTAGAGACTATAAAATCGACAGTTGCCGATGTGTTTTGAAGACTGAAGACTAGTACTGCAACTACCGCAAAATTGTGCCTGGCAGGCCTCGTAAACTGACAGATTGGACTCCAAGAACTGAGACAGATGGTCATAAAATCACACCAGTCCTCTGCAGCTGATTTCACATCGGAAGTTGAAAACGCCACCAGACTTCATGTTTGCACTAACACTATCCAAAATGAGCTGCATTCATTAGTTGTTCGTGGTGGAGCACACGAGCATTACATCATGCCTGTAAACATTAAAAACATTTGAACTGGTGTTAAGCCCACAGTTCCTGGATTTAAAACAGTGGAAAGGCATTTTGTGGAGCAATGAATCACGGTTTACACTTTGGAAATCAGATGAATGTGTGTGGATATGGCTATTATAAACCTCATTTCCATAAAAGTTGGGACAGGGTGAAAACATGCGACACAGCAACAATATTGATACACTGATGTATTAATTCATTTTACAGTATTTCAAAAGAAGATAGTTTATTGGGTAAATATTAAACATTTCGAAACCAAATATTTAACTAATACAGTAGTCGCCGCTTATTGTAATCACGGTTAATGTAATCAATCGGTTAATGTCATCATTTTTGCCAGGAACGGAACAGTTATATATAAGTACATTGAAAATCAGCCGCTTATTGTAATCAAAACTTCGGTTAATGTCATCAAATTTTCCCAAAGAGAGGCTTCTGTGCATGGGTAATTCCGTGGCCTACCAATTCCATAGAAATACCACGAGTTGTTAAATTCAACAGTTCTTCAGCTCTGCAGCATCAAAAATGACATCATGTTGCACTGTGTTACACCACCAGTGCAGTGTTAAAACCTCGCTGTTGTTGGCTCTGCTGCAAAGAAGTCATCTGTGCAAGCTGTCTGCCATGGAGGTCTATTACTCCTTGCTGGCTGCAACGACTGTCTCGTTCGCACAGGAAAACGATCCTACGTCATGTCGTTGGTTTTTTAATCAACGCGTTTTCCCATTATTAAACATCTCAATAAGAAATCTTTTCAAAATCAATAATATACGTTTTACAACCTTCTTAGCTGCGCCAGTATCTAATTTAACGAAAATTGCATATTTTCTTACACAAAATCGTCTTCACTTATGAAAGCTCATGCAACGGAACAAGCAACAAAACGAATAAACATCCAATGGGGTTGAATGAGTATCAGGTCTGTGAATTTGTTACATCCACAGTCTGAAATCGCTGAGCCGGACGAACTGGAAGAAAATCGGGAAAAATATTCTAATCCACCAGCATGTAGCAAAATGCGAAAAGTGCTCAATGATTTGCAACAAGGAGATCATCACTTCTTGCAAGACTTTAAATGATCTCCTTAGGAGCAAAACCAGGCAATTGAGAATAGATGATTTTCTCTAATTCCTATACTGTATCAGTATGTACGTACCTATTTACTCTATTTTTTACTCTCCTTGTACCATTGTGTAACATCGAAATAAAGCATTATTTTTACTGTATGCTATAAAAAGTCTCATTTTTTATCTTCGGTTATTGTAATCAAATAGACTTGGGACCAAAGTGATTCAATAAGCGGCGGCTACTGTAGTAATAAATATTAGGTTTTTGCAAACTGGCGGTTGCAACATACTCCAAAAATTAATTGGGACAGTGGGCGAATTACCATTGGATGACATCTCCCTTCCTTCTGATCACACTTTGTAGGACAGTGTTTCGTGCGTGAGATAGCCGCGCAGCCAACATGACTGAACAAACTCAACCCTTTGGCAGGAGCTAAAACAGCGCGGTCAACGGTTTCCTGAGTCTCAAAACTCACCACAATAGATCAACAGCTACTTAAACCAATAGTAACAGCTTATTTCTAACAGGTTAAGTTAGGTTAGGTTAGGTTAGGTTAGGTCGTACAAATGAAAACAAAAATTTGTGTGGGGGAAAAAAAAAAGATGACATGTAAGATCGTAAGTTTTTGTTTTCAACAACTGCGAAACCTCACGTGCAAATTGAACAATAGGTTGCAAGTGTTGCATCATGTGAGAAAGAACGATAGCTTGCACTTTGAAGCTCTGCGAGTGATCGCTTCGTCCAAACAACAAAATGGAGTCAACGAAACAGAAACAGAGAGCAGTAATTCGTTTTCTGACATGTGAAAGAGTTTCAGTTTCTGAAATTCATCGTTGTATGCAGAAGGTCTATGGAAATGACTGCCTAATCTTCACGTGTATTTGGGCATGGAGCAAAAGGTTTTCGGAGGGACGGTCATCATTGCAAGATGATCAACCACCTGGACAAACAAACTACGCCATCATGGATGATTCCAGAGCCAAAATTGACGCTGTCTTAAAGGAAAACAGAAGAGTGACAATCGACGTTGTGGTTGCTAAAACTGGCCTTAGTCGTGGAACTGTTCACTCCATTATCAGGAACCATCTGCACTACAGAAAAATCTGTGCACAATGGGCCCCACATCATTTGACACCTGAAAGGCGCAAGTTTCAGTCGGACGATGAAGTGAAGGAAAAGGTTTCGGAATGGTTCCACACGCAACCAAAAGACTTCTTCCATAAAGGAATTAAACGCCTTGTTACACAGCGGGATAAATGCCTTAACGCATCTGGAGAGTATTTTTAAATTCCTTGTATACACTTTGGATAAAATAAATAATTTTCGTTTTCATTTGTACGACCCTTATAAATACATAGATTGTCTATTCGCTTCTGCAGACAAAGTGGCTGACATCTAGTGGACAGCGTCTGAAGCTATGGCATCGCTAATCATGGCTGCCAAAAAGGATACAGTTGCTTTAGATCATGCATAATCATAGAAGGGGAAGTAGTGAACACGTAGTACTCTATGTTCCACTACATGATGGCACCACTGCTGTTTTGGCTCCAAGTTTATTTTCCTGTTAAGTCTTATTTACAAAGTGATAAAATCTAAAATGACTGATAATATATCAAAAATAAAATTTCAATTGTGTGTTTATTAAAATTTATTGCCTTTTATTATTTAAAACAGAATAATACTCTTAAAAAATAAATAACAGTTCGAGTATAATCAGAGAAAGAGTTCAAATATTAAGAGAGCAATTTTGCAAATTTTTTATTTGTTTTATTTTTCACTGAATTACAAACATCTCTCCTCAATTCTGTAGCCAGAAAATAAAAACTAGTCTGGATATAATACAAAATATAGGGTGAACATAATACAGTTGCTAAACACTTAAATTCTTGTGGCCACTCCTTACAGGACGTTAGTCTTTATATTCTTCATAACCACTTCCATAACAAAAAAGAAAGAAAGCAGTTCAAGTCCTTTTCTCATGAAATTCAATTCCTTATAATGACATTACCTTCGCAAAGATACCATTCTTTCATTACCTTTCCCCCACTCCTCTCTCCCTCCAACTATTCTCTAATTTGTCAAGGGGCTTTCTACAGCTTCTTTCAGTGTCTTTTGGCTTTCCCTCCCTCCTCTATAAGCACCTGTATATAAGACGTCCTCTAAGCCCCTATTATCACTTTCACTCTATCCAAAAAGTCAGATTTTTTTACAGAATCTTACCACGCTGTGTTCATTTTTTTTTAATAAATTAATTATAAATTTAAAGAAACATTTTGTGTACCATAATCATAATATGAGAGTACTATGATTATGCATCTATTTGATTTTTTTTATTCAATTTATTTTTTAAATATACTTACTTTCATTAACAATTTATTTAACTACATAACAAAGAAAAAATAAATAATATTTGTTCTACAATATCTTTTCAATGAAATTGCATAAACGACCCAAACTGCAAAACAATTCCTGTGATTGGAGCCAAAACTGCAGCAGCGCCAAAAAAACTCCCGTGGAGACAATTTGGAGTGACTGCACACTTTAATGCTCGGTTCCAAGTTTTTCTACAAATATCTTATCAAAAATTGTAAACTAAATTTTTTAGTATACTTTTAACTCTAATAAAGAAATGTATACAACAATTTGTTTCAGATAAGCAATATCAGTAATAAAAAATTATTTTCTTCTATGTCAATGTATAAGCATAAGGAAGTTTCCCTACCTCCTCTTCTATGATTATGGATCGTGGAAGAGGAAGCAAGAAGAAGAATAAGTATAGCTGCGTGGTAAATTGGAAATCCAAGCTTAACCACGAAAAAAAAAAACAAAACATATTTACGTACTTATTTCCAAAGAATAAGGCCTTAAAGAGAACATGGGAAACCATTTTAAAATTGGGAAAGCCATCATCAGATACAACGTATATATCTTACGTTTTCTCCCCGAACAGGAAGCTTGAAATAAATAAGGAAATTTAAAATGTCATAGAAATGACTGGAATACATTTTGATAAATATAGTGAGGAATATCAATTAATAAATGAGTGAATGTAGTAGTAATTTATCTTTTTCTTTAACCTGGAGGGCTAACCATATTTGAGGAGGACACAGGCTAATTATAAGTCGATTCGACTAACACTTTTATAACCCTCATAATATTGACTTTTTTTTAAGTTTAGATAAAAAATCTTTCTGCTACTATATCAATGGGCTGTCTCTATATAATCTAAATGAAAGTTAAGTTAATTTCATGATCTGTTTATTTGTAAAACGACATTAATAATAAGAATACAATTATTTGACATCAAAATAAACGCCTGAAGTAAACTTAAAAAAAAAAATAATAATAATAACAAAACACAAAAAAGCCTATTTTTTTCGTAATCGTAACAATATAAACAACGTTCACTTTCCATAACATCATAGAAGAAAGTAACCAATCGCGGGACCTCATTTTATTTTTGACGCGAAATAAAAAAAACATTGAAAAAAATGTGGAATCATGCTTTTTTAAGTTATTAGCCGGTTTCACGCTTTGAAACGGATTGAAAAAACGGTTTAAAAATAAACCGTTTAAGTGGATAAAACCGTGAACAAATGGTTTAAGCTTTAGAATTTTAAACGGTTTATTTCTTTTCAGAAATTTGACTGCAGAGGGAGCTGGTTGTTATAACCATGGCAGCCTCCTTGAGTATAGTGTACAACATACATAATCAATAACATGTGTGATTACAACTACAAAACATGTTTTAACAATTTGATTTTTTTAACGACATGATTTACTTTACCTGATATTTGCCTAAATATGGAAATCCAACAATATAATTCACAATTGTGAGCTCTTCATCCAAATCCCAAGCTCTGATCTGACGTCGCTTCGACGAAGCGTGGTCAGTCAGCCATGTTTTTTTTCCTCAAAAAAACGAGATGTTGCAAAAAAAAATGAAATAAACGAATGGAAAAAACATCGTTGGTGTCATTTTCGTTTTTTCCGTTTTTCCCCGATCGTTTAAACAAAAGCCGTTTTTTTTGAAGCGTGAAACCGCCTACTTATTTACACTATTAAAAGCATTATAGAATTTATTTATTTATTTATTAATGAAAATACAATCGTGCCCCACTGGGAACGAGTATGGCCAAGGGCTGACAAGTTAGGGCCCAGTGGCGATTAAATAACAATGTAATCTAAAACAGAAAGAATAACCTAAAAAACTAAATTAATTAATATTAACAAAAAGAAAAATTAAAAATTAAAGTTAAGATTCCAAAACAGTGATGACTGTCGCTAAACAAATAGGGTGAAAGTACTTATAAGTATTAATCAATAAAAGGTATTATTTAAACAATATGAGTAAACAAAACTCTCCCAACAAAGTTGGAATAACACTGCTAAGTATAAACTAAGTCGAGATAGGAACTATAATTTACAAATATAATTAGCGTTAAACTGATCAGTCCAATTTTAAATCTTCAAATACTAGTTGAAGACAAGCGAAACAGATAACAACTAGATAAATAATTGAGTATAACATTAATTAATTAGAAGTGTTATTGAACAGATATCAAATGCTAGCAAAAATTTCTACTAATGGAAAAAAGGAAGTCAATTTAAATGAGCATCTAGTCTGACAGGACTAAATGTAGGGGAATAACAGCCAATTACAGCAAACCGACTTCAGTTAGCCCTGAGACTTGTAATACAAATATAGCACTTTAACATCTTGCAAAAGGAGAACAAATTGGATGTTATTATTGGATTGATGTGTCAAATACTTATGGCAATCGTGCACAATAGTTATAATAATAGGTGGGTGATTTCAAGCATATAATTAAGAGCCTTAAAAATTTGACGAATTGTTAATAGACCTAGAACTTAAAACTTGTCAGAAACAGGGGTACGTGAAGGGACCCGGAACGTAACACGAAGAAACCATTTTTGAAGTCTCAAAATTTAGGTAAAATTCGCCTTCAGGTAAGGTTGTGGAACTCCAGAAGATAGAACCGAAACAAAGATTACCTGAAAGATTTAAGGAGGCCAATAGATTGATTGTTATAACGAACATCAAATACATCGGAATGTACTTTTTATTCCTCTGATAAAACAACATAACATTTGTTTTATCAATATTAATCTGTATTTTATTATTAAGACTCCAGTTACATAGTTCTGCAGAAGCTGAATTTAATGTAACTAACAGTTCACTTGGATCCTTATTCGCAGCTAACAAGGCTACATCGTCTGTATACATTATTACTTTGAAGATCGGCAAACTAAGTGGAAGATCATTAATAAATAACGCAAATAATAATGGGAACAATATTGACTCGTGCAGACCCCATAGCTTCTAGAGATAACTGATGAACTGATCCCGTCCCAGCTAATATAATATTTTCTGTCCACAAGAAAACTAGCAATCCAAGCAAGAGGCGAACCATTCATTTGGTATTGACTTTCTATTTTATTTAATAACTCAAGGATTGGGACCGAGTCAAAGGCTTTGGTGAAATCTACAAATAAGGCCGGTACTACATTGTTGTAAATCTACAAATAAGGCCGGTACTACATTGTTGTGCATTTTCTTAGAACTAATGTACTTGAGCAACTCGCAACACACAGTTTCTGTACTTTTCTTAGGAACAAATCCATGTTTATTTGAAACTATCAACTTATTACAATAAATGTACTATGATATTCTTGTATAAAAAAAGTTCTGAAACACCTTTGAAAATCATTATTTAAAAAAAAAAAAAAATTTTTTCTTAAACATTACTCTTTTACTATTTCATAAAAAAAGTGCTCCTAAACCAGGCCATTTCATTTCTGAAATTAGGCATTAAAACAATAAAATAAATATTGAGTAAAAGAGAGCCATTTTATTTCCAGAAACAGTAAATTCATAATTTTTAATGAAATATTAAGTATTCAATTTACTTCAAAGGCACCTTAGATAAATAAACAAAATAAATACATTATTATAAATAATCTATACATACAATAAAACTGTAACGAGTCCGTGTTTGTGCACGTATCACGCAAAAACTACTGAACAGATTTTGATGATACTTAGTATGGTCATAACTTTGTCTGGGTGAACATTTAGGGTATTTTTTACTGCAGGAAAATGTCTCATCCCCATGGGAAAATACAAAAACTGGTTCCATGTGATATTCAAAATCTTGCCAACAGACGTCGCACGAGTATTTTAAATCGCGGTATGGTTAAATATTACCTTTTGAAGTTAAAAATTTCTGGGCTACTTTAAAACGATTTACTAAGTCAAAAAATTCTTTTGCCTTTGATAGCCTTCCTAATAATGACTTCTAATATTATTTCTAAACTTGAACCTAGTTTTAATAGTGATGTGCCTTTTAATCTATCCAATACTTCAATGGTTTTTTTACAGAAGACTGGAAATGATTCCAATTATAACTTTGTTTTTAATTATCTTGACTCAACTAGTCTTGCAAATTTAGGATCTAAGACTAAAGCTGTTAAATTTCCTATAAAAGGAAACATACCAGATTACATTTATAAAGGATGTCTACCGGCGATACATAAACCCATGTTAAAGCTTCTAAACATGTCATTTATGACTGGTGTTTATCCGTCTGATTGGAAACATGTTTTAATACACCCAATTCCTAAAAATAGTACGAAGAATTTTTACAATACTGAATGGCGTCCCATTACCTTGATACCCTATCCGGCCAAGTTATTAGAAACTTGGGTCTCTAAATGTCTTGGTAATTTCTACGAAACTATTGCCCCCTGAATGCCAACACGGCTTTAGATCAAAAAAATGAACATTTACTAATCTTCAGTCAATAAACTATGCCATTGCGAAAACAATAGACACAAGGAATCAATTAGACGTGTTCTACTCTGATATTAATAAGGCTTTTGATTCTGTTAATCATAAAGGTCTATTATTAAAGCTTTCCTCTTTAGGTATACCCGATTATTTATGTTCTTGGCTCTCTTCAATGCTAGCTGGTAGAACATTTTGTTTATTTGGTAAATGTTATAATTCTAAAATTACTGGTCAAATATCTTCTGGTGTCCCGCAAGGATCACCTCTTGGGCCTATACTTTATAATTTGTTTGTTATTGACGTTGATTTAATTGTTCAAAATTCTAATGTTCAAATTTTGCAATATGCCGATGATATTAAAATTTATTCTGTGATTACCTGTATTCATGATAAACTATTATTGCAACGCTCTATCAATAATTTCATTAATTGGTTAGAAAATAATGGATTCTGTTTGAATCTATCTAAATCATGTGTTATTAGTTATACTAATAAAACAAATAGATTCGAAACGTTATATACAGCTCATGACCAGGTCATCCAAAAGAAAGATCTAAAAAAAATGGTAAATTTAATTTCCATCTTCAACATCTTATACTTGAACTTTCACGCCGAATAGGTGTTATACGTAGACTTTCAAATTTCTTTTCCTGCAGTATTGTTTTTTGGAAATTATATCAAACTCAGGTGTTATCAAAACTCTTTTATTGCTTATCTATTTGGTATACTGGTAATAATTATCTTTTCAAAAAGATTCTCACTCTTCATAATAGATTTGTAAAATTTGTAACAAATTCACATCGCTTAAAGCGCTTGTCTCATCAGCCTAAAATTATTAATTTGGATGGAATCGGCGTTTCCCTAATTGACAAAATTGAACAAAACCATCTTCAGTGTTTAAAGAAACTTTTTAAAGGTGATATTAATGCTCCGGATCTTCTTTTGCGCATTGGATTACGTTCCGCAAGAAGTTTAAGACGAGCTGCCCTTTCTCTTGTGACTGATTCTTACCGAACTGAGATCGCTATTATTGACCCTACTTTTAAATTCTCTTCTATTTTTAATAATGATAATAAACAACTGATATTTTTTAGCTGCAATCATTAACCCTTTTTTGGGCTTACTACCTGTTGGGGACAGTTTCTGGATAAATAGGCCTTAATATTTTTTTATATTTTGACCATATCCAGGCTGTTACAAATAATTAAAACTATTCTACAGAAAATAATACTACGACTACAAAATCAAATTATGGACTTCAATTTTTACTTTGCGTTTTGGTTGTTGTTGTTCAGTTTTTGTTATGGCTGCAGTTTTTGTACTTTTTTTTTGCTCCGTCTTTCTCCGCTATTTCTCTTGAGTTCTACGCGAGCAGAGCCACAGGCACAACTAGTAAATAAATAAATAAGTTTCGGGGTAGCATATGTTTATTAGTAAAGTAATCGATTCTGAGGCTCAGTAATAGGTTAGTAATCGTGATACTAATTATTTAAAGCATGAAGAATCAAGTATTCACGATAGCGATTGCTAGGGAGTAATCATTCCATCGTTATTTATGCACTTTTAGTACCCTTTTCGAGTGCCACGTTGATGATATAATCAAGCATCCTCCATAGGTAGTAGTGGTAGCGAATGCAGCATTTCAGAGCAATGTCTCTGAGCTTCGCTCTAAACGCAAGCATTTCAATGTTGCACTATATGGAGGGGTCTATGACCCTATAACCTCCATATAACAGTTTCACTAAGGCCTGTCTTCAGCAGGATACTTCAGTCGACGACAAAATAGGGGCATCTTACTGTTCACCTCTGACTATCATGGTTCAACGTGGGGACACAAGGAAACAAAGGCAACACTCACCAAGGCAGTCATCTATATGGTCTGGAACTAATCACTCTGGACGGGCACAACCTTATGTGGAGCGACGCATAGCAAGAGAGTTCAATCTGTTCGAAAGTTATGACAGATTGACGCCAAATAGTGTCGGCCAAATGCTCGGGCGATAGCGACTTAATAGAATTAATTTTAGCAGAATCAAACATTACTAAAACTTCATTATAAAAGCAGAGATGCTTCAACTTTTAAACATCTTGCAAAGGAACTAACTGGCGAAAAAAGAGGCCTATGAGTATCAGAATCGAATGCTCAGCAAGACTATAGCTTGCCAGCTCCACCTTCAAACGATCTCGTCCGATTTGTTCCTTACTATACATCGAAAATTTCTCGTCACTAGGCAAAATCATGAAAACAATCATGATCGTTGGGAGCCTGACATCATCTTCTCAGAAACCTCATCCGAGAAAACAATACCAGCTCCCAACAACTGCGGTCCCTGTTGCTTCAGCACTTTGACGCAACAGCGATCGACGAAAGTGAATAAAAAGCTATTAACAATAACGAAACAAAAAAAAAAAACACTCAAATACCATATTAATAATAACAGGATGGAAAACTTTAAAGCAAACTATGAAATAAATTAAAAGTTAAAAAAATGTCAACTTATATTGGCTTAAACTATTAAAAAAAATTAACAAGGAATTAGAAATTGGTTCTCGCCAGACCCATGTGACACCCACTAAAATGGCATGCCACAAGATCAGGAAATACACTAAGACCGACAGTGATAGGCTCCTCAACAATCAGAAAAGCTTCGAAAGAAACCCGGTCTTGGACGTTATGAATGGTAGCATAAACAGGAAGAAATGAACCCCTTGCTCTGAAAACCGTACATAATCACTCCGTTTATAAGAGTTGACTGATGAAATCCCACTCAGAAACTTTTATGTACATATTACTGTATATCATTTATAATTTTCCTTCAATCCTTTGTAATTTACTTATTATTTTAACTAATCCTGTAAGCATCTTTGTAACCCACCAATCAGCTTTACCTGATTGGTGGGCATATACCATACATTCGATGGTGTGGACTGATTCTGTTGTAGTAGTTCCCTATCCTGATGATGAAATGTAATTTCGAAATGCGTAATTTCTTTATTAAAACACTACCATTTTGCTATATCAAGACTCCTCATTATTCCTTATTCAGCAAAATAGACCAAGATGCAACTTCTAAAAGAAAGCAACTGACCGGTTAAAGATATTAATGGAAAAGCAGACTTTACTGTTTTAGAAGTGACTACTTGTTAGTTTTGCACACAAGAATTAAACTTCTATGCATTAAAATTTTAACTTTGCCCTGGTTTTATTATTGGATGATTACGGTATATGCAATTTTGCATTATATGCAGTAATGATTGTTTTAAAGTTTTATCTTGCATAATGCATATATTTTATCTGGATTACAGTTTACACTATATGGATAAATGTATCTGGACACCCCTCTGGCTGTTAATGTAGTCTGAGTCAACATCGAACAATATAATAGTGCTGGTGGAGGACTGGGAGCTCACATACATGCATTAGACAGACAATGAGTACTTCGGTAGAGGTTAGCGACTTCAAACCTGCATGATCATTCGCTTATCTGTGTATGGCATGGAGCATAATCATAGAAGGGGAAGTAGGGAAACTTCCTTATGCTTATACATTGACATAGAAAAAAATAATTTTTTATTACTGAAGATTTGATGCTTATCTAAAACCAATTGTTGTATACATTTCTTTATTAGAGTTAAAAGTATACTAAAAAATTTAGTTTACAATTTTTGATAAGATATTTGTAGAAAAACTTGGAACCGAACTTTAAAGTGTGCAGTCACTCCAAATTGTCTCCACGGGAGTTTTTTTGGCGCTGCTGCAGTTTTGGCTCCAATCACAGGAATTGTTTTGCAGTTTGGGTCGTTTATGTAATTTCATTTAAAAGATATTGTAGAACAAATATTATTTATTTTTTCTTTGTTATGTAGTTAAATAAATTGTTAACGAAAGTAAGTATATTTAAAAAATAAATTTTATAAAAAAAAATCAAATACAGTGGGCGCCGTTTAATGTATCATGGTTAATGTTATCATTCGTTTAATGTTATCAAATCAAGAATTCTCAACTGCCTTAATACGTGAGCATGTTAAAATCATCGTTTAATGTGATCACTACTCCGTTTATTGTTATCATTTTGAAAACAAGTCTGACTATTTCCCATGTATTTCACCCTTGGTCACTTCCTGGTTAAAAATATTCCTGTGTGAAAAAAGGTTTGGTTTTTATTCTACCGTTTGCATGCACTGTCTACGCGACAGCAACACACATATCGCTTTAGAAGCAGCAACTACTGTACAGCGATAGCATGCATGTGAATCCACAGTTTGTTGCTTTATTCAACCCTTTTCGCTTTGCTGTAAGTACACACTGGACTGAACTGTACTGTACTGTGTAATGGAGTCTGAAAAAAAAACCTGGAAAGACTTGGGCTTAAAAGAGAAGATTACGATATTAGAGATGTAATTCATTAATGACCATCTCCGAAAAAAATGTACTAAACAAATGAAGATAGATGATTTTCTAAACCAAAATTAAAAGATTTTTAATTAAAGTATGTGTACTTACATTACAATTAAAGTACTTTATATCTATTGTACTACTTAATCATAAGACACACATGTAATAACAATAATAAACACGATAATTTTGGATTTTTTTTTCTTCTGCTGCATCTCTATTCAATTTCGGCTAATGTTATCAATCTGATATTGTCATCACTTTGGCTTGGTCCCAAAGTGATAACATTAAGCGGCGCCCAATGTAGATGCATAATCATAGTACTCTCATATCATGATTATGGTTCACAAAATGTTTCTTTAAATTTATTAAAAAGAAATGAACACAGCATGGTAAGATTTTGTATAAAAAAACAAAAAAAACACTGACTTTTTGGATAGAGTCAAAGTGATAATAGGGGCTTATAGAGGGGGGAGGGAAGAAAAATGTAGGGAGGGAAAGCCAAAGACACTGAATGATGCTGTAGAAAGCCCCTTGACAATTTCGAGAATAGTTGGAGGGGGAGAGGGGAGTGAAGGAAAGGTAATGAAAGAATGGCGCTTTTGCGAAGGTAAATGTCATTATAGGGGATTGAATATCATGAGAAAAGGACTTGAACTGCTTTCTTTCTTTTTTGTTATGGAAGTTGTTATGAAGAATATAAAGACTAACATCCTGTAAGGAGTGGCCACAAGAATTTAAGTGTTTAGCGACTGTATTTTGTTCACCCTATATTTTGTATTATATCCAGACTAGTTTTTATTTTCTGGCTACAGAGTTGAGGAGAGATGTTTGTAATGCAGTGAAAAGTAAAACAAATAAAAAATTTGCAAAATTGCTCTCTTAATATTTGAACT